>JAOANR010000002.1:51138373-51644666 GCA_030278955.1 Hygrophila difformis | reverse complement strand
CGCTTCAACCATAAATTGGACCTGATCTCGGAACCGCGGGGTTAAATCATCGTTCGAAAACTCCTGATTGTGGAAGTTTGACGGTCCGGGGAAACCCTGGGGGGAATTCTCCGGCTCCTGCTGTGCGTTCTTCTTGAATCGGCGGCAAATCAGTCCTCGCCGCCGTATTAACCGCTGGAGTTGCTTGTTCAAATGCCATTTCTGGTCCCACTGGGCGTGCCACTGTTTGGCTTGGTGATGCCAAAGGACCTTTTTCTCCTCAAGGGAGGCTACCAGAAAAAGGATCAAACCGGTTACGGGTCCGGATTAATGATAATGTGCCCAAACTTGACTAATTACGCCCAAACTTGACTGAATATTCCTTAGAATTTGAATGGCAACAAAATACAATGGAGAATCTACCTGTTGTTAAGAAACAACGGTGAATTCACCGGAAAAACTAGAACCAAACTACCGGTTGTTAAGAAACAACGGTGGACTTGGAGGTAACCGTTACAAGCTAAACTAGAGTCTAGGAAAACTGTAAAGGAAAGCTGTAAAGAAAGCAGTAAAGATACAAAGAAGTAAATTTGATAAAGGAATTTGGGGGTTGGATTGATCTCTCTGATTCTATGTATGGCATCCCCTATTTATAGCCGGAGCTGAAATAACCGCTCTCCGGCCGATTCCTCTGAGCCGATACCTATCTCTCCTCAATCGGCTGATTTAATTCTATTTCGGCCGAAATCTCTCCCCTCCGAAATCTTCCTCCATTTGGGGTTTCTTCTTCTGTTTTTGGATCGTTCCCTTTTAATTTCTTGGCCCAATAGATTTCAAGCCCAACTCTCCTTAGAGATCCTTCTTCAGCCCATGTTGTATGGCCCATTTGACTTCTTGTGGCCCATGGCACAACATGTCGTTATTGTCTGATTGTTT
This sequence comes from Hygrophila difformis, assembly GCA_030278955.1. Classification (NCBI taxonomy): domain Eukaryota; kingdom Viridiplantae; phylum Streptophyta; class Magnoliopsida; order Lamiales; family Acanthaceae; genus Hygrophila; species Hygrophila difformis. The sequence goes on along the minus strand of JAOANR010000002.1, from coordinate 51,643,751 downwards.
GGATAACCCACTAACACTTATTGATAGTGATTTAAATTTTTTATAACTGGTAAACAACATACTCTATTGTTGTATTGGCTTTTTGCTAATCTTAGCTAATTGGGGACTTTCAAAAGGTAAGCCCATTTAAGGTTAAAATGACCCAAATAGTTGAAGCAGTTGGGTGTAAATGTAATTACAAACAAAAAGTTAGATAATAATAATATAAGGGATCGTTTGGATGGCTAGAATTGAAAGGATTTATATTTGCGAAATTCTTCTTGAATCACATTTGGTAAAATCTAATGAAGGATTTTACAATCCTTTAATGGTATTTCAAAATCCTCCAGATTTTAAAAACTTTTCTTACCCCATAATATTTCAAAATCCTTCAAAACACATTATTTCAAAATCTATTGATTAAAAATCATAAAATCCTCTGGACTATAGGCCACGGTGCTCTGCCATGCAACACTCTTCGGCATCATCGCGGTCTAGCAGCTTCTCCCCTATGTTCCATATGTGGCGAAGTTGAGGAAGATTGGAAACATGCATCATCCCTATGTACTTGGGCGGCGCAGGTTTGGCAACGAGGGGGGTTTCACTTTCAACCCATCCTTGCGGACTTGCATGCCGCGGATAGCCGCCATTGGTTCGAATGGGCGTGGAGGTCATAGGGTGCTCGCTTCCTTGCTATGTTGTGGGTGGTGTGGTGTCAGCGCAATGAACGAATTTTCCGTGGTGTGGGCCTTCGTCGTGACGGTGTTGTAATGAAAGCCGTGCGGCTCCAGTCACACCTTGAGAAAGCAGCGACACTCCTCAAGAAGGATAAGGTGATGCGCCAAGTGCGTTGGATTGAAGGCGGGCTGGTGGGTAACGTTTTGCACTCGGATGGTTGTGTATTGTCGGGATCTTCTCGGTCTGGTTTATGGTGCCGTTATCAGATCTCATGATGGCCAATGGGTAGGAGCATGTGGAGGAAATCTTGGGAGGAGAACTATTCTTGAGGTTGAATTGATGGCACTTCGGTTTGGTCTTCTACTGGCTGGGCAACTTGGCGTGACACTGGTGGCATGCATGGTTGATTCTCTTGAGGTCGTTCGCCTTGTCGAATGTCTTAAAGATTGCCGCCATTCCCTATGGCCGATGGTGCATGATATTAGACACTTGCTGCGTTCTATGGAGGGTTGTGTGCTTCGTCATGTATTTAGAGAGGGTAACCAGGTTGCCGATGGACTAGCTCGCACAGCTGTATGCTTGGAGGATTTCTTCACTGTTTGGGCCTTTCCCCCGGATGAAGTTCGTCGCTTTGTTGATCAAGATGCCTCGGGTGCTACATTTGGTTGTATGATTTAAATTGTTTTGTTGCCTCTCTCCCTCCCCTTTTTCTTTTTTCCTTTTTATTCGCTCGCATTTTCAGGCTGTTTCACCAAAAAAAAAAATCATAAAATTAAAATAAAATCACTTATCTCAGATTTTGTAGGTCTTTATCATTTGATATTAATTTTTTTCATAAATTTATTTTTATACAGCTTTTAATTTATAAAATTGTACAAACGTAATTTCTTAATTATATGAATATGAATATTTTTTTTTTGAGGGGTTGCGAGTTGGATATTTATTATTTTTCTAACAACTAGATTTCCATACTTTATATTTATATTTTTTATAAATATTTTATATCTATTTATATAAGTGTGACGGAATTGAATTACCATATTGCCCTTAGAGTTAAAAAAATTTACATTCCGTATTTGCCCTTAATTCTCTCCTAATTTTCTCATGCCCCTTCTTTTCTCTCATTCGAGATTTGGGATCGTCTCTCTGCCGCTTCGAAATCATCTGCCGGTTTTCTCTTGACGCCATTGCAGTGGAGAACAAGGAGCAAAGGTATGAGTTTTATTCCGATTTCGTTCATTTTCCCCAAATTCCCGTCTCTTTTTATGATTGGCCGGAAATCCGCGCGGCGAGGGGGGCTTGGCGGGGTGAAATTGGGGCGTCGGCGGGAGGAGGAGGACCACCCAGCACCGCGTTGTGGTGGGGCCGGCGTGGTATTCTAAGGCCGGTTGAGATTGCCCATTTTTTAGGCTGGGAAATTGAAACCTAAACCATTCACAATTTGGAAATGAAAATTAGGGTTAAGGACGAAGCAGACGATTTCCATTTCCACACAGGGAATACGGGTCGGACGCCAACAAGAAGAGCAGCGGGACGGAGAACCCGACGGTGTGCGGGCGATTTGGAGGCACGATGAAGAACGGGTCGGGTCAGGCAATCACAATTGGGACAGCGGCAGCCCGCTACGGAGCGGCCCTGACCAGAATCGCTGCTACTGCACCTCACCATCGCTCCTCTTTCCGCTATCCCTCACTGTCGCGCCACTGTCTGCGTGAATCCAATGTTGGGTTTTCTGCAGTATCTTGACATGTTTATTGTCGTTGTCTGCGTTTATAAGTCTGTGTGTGTTTGTATCAATTGTTGTTCGTGGGATTTTGTTTTCTGATTTCTTCCCCTCCCTTTTTTTATGTTTCGTTTGTGCAGAGGAGGGGCATTTGGGACGTGGAATGAACATCCAAGTTCTCATAACAAAGTGAAAATACGTGACCTTCAATCAGTTCTCCGATCGGAAGATATTCTTTTGGTTTTTCCTTCCTTTTCCTTTAATTTTCACTATTTCTTTTGTATTTTGTTCAGTTTGGCATGGATTACTGATTTACTTTTGTTCGATTAATCCACATTGATTGATGTTGTGACATATTTTTGTCAATTCCACTTCTTGTGAAGTTTGTATGGTTTAAGTTCTGTGAGACATGGTCGATTTGTCCGGAATAATGTGAATTAGAAATGGCAATGAAGGGATAAAACTGAAAACTTTCACTTTCTTGTTTATCATGCAGAAAAACTTCTCTTTGCCGCCGCCGCTTCCACGCATGACTTTCGTTCGTTGCTTTTGAAGCATAGGGTATATGCATTTTCTTTATATTTTACTGTATTTTATTTGGGTTGTATTATTAGATTGTTCTGCCGTTCAACGGATCTTTCCGTTGTTCAGCGACGGCAGTGGTGGTCTTCCCATTGCATTAATGTTTTGAATTTTGAGAATTTTAGGCTAAATTGTTCAATTTCTTGTATTTGTGCATATACTGATTTTTGGAGATTTGTGTTGTGGAAAGCACGTGTATTTTTTGTTAGGCAGTTTACAAATTTATTGACTTGCTTGTTGTGGGTGTCAGTTTGTAAGTAGATTATGGAATCTGATTCTTTTAACTTAAGTAAGTTTTTGTTCAGTATTTGTAGTCATGGATTTGGTTAGCGGTGGATATGTATGCCTGTATGGTATATGACAATTCTGTGCTCCATTAACTCGTGATTAGTTTAATCCGTGGGGAACTGAAAATTGGTCACATTAGTTATGCTCTTTCACTCATTCGCTCTATTGGTAGGCTGGTTTTATTTCTGAATTATGTGAGCAGGTGAATGATCGCTTGTCAAATTATGGCCTTCTTGTGTTTCAATGTCTCAGGCAATGCCACATGTCTCCACAAGGTAATTGAGTTTGTAGTTTAATGATTTTGAATTGATGTATATATGCCATGTCGTCTCATAATTGTACCCAACATTGCAAGAATGATCGATATATGTGTGTGCGCTATTAATTAGGTTGATGAGAGTGCTGTGTTGAAGCATTTTTCAATGGCCAGAGGAGAAAGCGGATGCATTGCGAGAGGCTGCATTTAGGTATGTGGATCTGAAGAAGCTAGAATCTGAGGTCTCCCTGTTTCGGGATGATCCTAGACAGCCCTTGGGCTTGCTCTCAAGAAAATGCAGTATGTTTGAAAAGTAAGGATTATGGAGTATTCTACATTGTAGTATTTGATTATCTTCTGTTGTGATGGTATAACTGTGTAAAAGAATAGTCATATTCTTGAATTGTTGTTGCAGATTGGAGCATGGTGTTTATAACTTATTGAGAATGGGAGAATCTACTTCCAAGCGAATAAGGTGAATCAAATTCCAATGAATTGTATGCTGGACACTTGTTACATTAGTCAGATAATTCAATAATTCTCTTACATTTCAAGGATATATGTCTAACGAGTAATCATAATTTTTCTCAAAATCTAGCCGTGCATTATGAGATTGGGATGGTTAGCAATAGCGTGAAGTACTTTCAGTGGTTTAAATTCTTAAAAGAAAATTTGTTAAAATTTTAGTTTAAAGAACCGACATCAGTGGTGCACTATCTGCTTTTATTATAAGATGGGATAATGTGGCTTCAGTTAGTTCTAAAGTTGGAACAATATGTAGGTTTAAAAACCATCCAACTCATCTCTACAAACAATATAAAATGGAATCTTAGTTTCTTTTAGTATGAATTTAGTGGCAGCTCTTCTGATCTTGAATGCACACTACACATGCAACATAATTACTACTCCTTCAAGTACAACCTCTTTTGGAGTAATTACATTGTAAATATTTAGAGATGTTTGCCAAGTCGATCGAGTCATCGATTTAGAGATGTTTGCCAAGTCGATCGAGTCATCGATTCGGCACATATTCTTTTCTGTTGGTTTCTTAGTTTCTTTACTTTAAACGTTGTTACACTCCAATGAAATTGCAAATTTTTTTCCTTAATTTTGCATGAAATCCTCCATCACTCATATGATGCTTATTTCATCTCCTTGGTCACTCGGACATTATTGTAACCGAACATTCAGTTACTTAATTTAGAACTGAGCATAGGGATTAGATAGATGATTGTATACTGACTGGAAGAAATGGGAGTGGCTATTGAAGTGTTCTTTACTCCGGTAGATTTTGAAAGAAAGGTAATTACTACTCCCTCCATCCAACCTAAAATGACACCTTTGATTTTTTCACATCGTCCATGGTTCAATTTACATTTGATTTTATTGCAAGTATATAATTTAAAAAATAGTCAAGTTGGGTCTTGTTTAATTCGTCTAATCGCATAGTTTTAGAATATAATATTTTATATAATTTTTATTTGTACAAATTTTGAGATATTAACCTTTAAACAATTGTATTAAAGTTAAAGGTGTCATTTAGGTCTATAGTACTACTATTAATTTTAGAATGGGTCATTTTTTGTCAAAAAAATTATATGCACTTTTATGCTTATTAGTTATGAAGGGAATGGAAAACATTATATGGTTTACTTAATTTTGGATGTATATTACTATAGTACTACTATTAATTTTGCATGTATATTGCTTCAAACATCTGAGAAGAGCATGTATATTGCTTCTGAAATTATGTGAATTGGTTAATGAATGTTGTTGCATAATGCATACTTCTAGGTGTTGGTGCCAATTGACTGTTTGAGAAGAATGTTGATTTGAGATATAAGATAGCTGACAAATTTGATTTCTTGTTAAACTATTCATTTCCAGTTGTGTTCTATTTGCGTTCCATTTCATTTTTTCATACAGAATTGATCACTATTTTCTCTTTTCAACAACTCATTGGGAAAACGCGAATGGTTTACTTGAATACTATTTGTTAAAGGCTGTGTTGCTAATGTAGCTGCAAACCTTCAGATTATGGAGCCATGTTGCAGTGTAAAGGATAGGTATTGTTGATACCTTTTATTTTTAACTGTGGCAAGGATGATAAATTTGTTCATCCTCAAGTAACATGCGATGCTTATTTTCTTTGGTGGCTTTTTTATGGTCCAATAGTACTACAGAACCAATACTGCAGCATCATGCTTTTAAGAATTACATGGTGTGTATGATTACTGATGCTGAAGAGAAGGGACTTGTAACACTAGGGAAGGTAAGATGTTTGTGATAAATGTGTTTGAGGAGTAAAGAGCCTTCAGTCTTTGAGTTCAGTATTTTGATATGTGCCCCTGGCTTGCTATAATTTTATTTTCTCCAAATAAACTCGTTCTTAGTCTCTAAAACTATATGTTCCTAATTAATATGTGATAACTAAAAAGTAATTATCTCTGTTCTTAATATGAAAATTGTATTGTTATTTTTCAGATGTTTTGGTTGAACCTACCAGTTGAAATACATGAATTGGCCTTGCATTTAACCTGCTTGAAGAGGCTACAAGCTCCATCTTTACAATGCATGCATCCATGATTCTTCAGAGAAGTGTTCTCTTGAAAGAATTTGGAGCTGAGCAACATTATAACGGAAGCAGCAGTTCAAAAAAGCTGAAGCCAATAGTGAACAAAACACCAATGCTTACTAGCTTCAACAATTTGAAAACCCTACGAATCTGAAGTTCCTTGCTTGCGACTGAACACTATATTCTTAATTAACCCCTGTTCTTATCTTCTGGCCAAAATAATCCAATAGCATCTTGACACTAGATTGTCAGTTGCTTTAGATATTGCGTGGTTTATTGTGAAAAATTTTATGTTACTTTCTGTGTGTGCTTGTATTGTGAACATGTGATCTACAATTGGAATATAGAAACAGAATTCTGATTTGTAGAGCTGTTTTAAAGAAGATCCTTAATGTTATAGACATGAACTTCTAATCAGTTACCTTTTTGACAAATACACTATGAAACCACTTGGCACTGAGATTTGGGAAGATACAAAAGGCCAAGGTAGACATACTTGTTGCTGGAATTGGGACTGGTGGAACCAATTCCGGTGTGGCCGTTATCTCTAAGTATATAATCCTAATATTAAGGTAGTTGGTTTTCTCCCATAAATTCTATTTAAAAAAAAAAAGTTCAGAAATACCTAATGATTCAATTCATTTGTACTTGTTCATTTATTGTATAATTTGTTGCTTTCTCCTGCCGCTATTAGGTTATTGGTTCTCAATTCATATTATGATATAGCATTTCTGCTTTTTCTGAGATATGCTCTCCAATCATTAAAGGGTTAGGGGTGGGGAAAATGGCCCTGGATTGGACAGATGAGCTGGCAGTTTGTGGTGAAGGAATGAGAGTTTCATACTATGATGCCTCCCTTTCTGACTTTAGTTTAAGCTTTAGCCCTTCTTTTTCTTTATTTGCCGAGGTTTTCTCTTTATATGGGCACCACTACATTGAATTGAAAGCCATATAATTTTTTTTAGCCCCAAGAAAGCCCATATAATTTGAATTCATTACCAACAGTCTCACATTTTGTATGTAAAAATGCGTCAACCAATATCAAATGGTTTTTTTTTCAACAATTAAGTTTATGTAAGATCTCATATTCGGTGAGTCACAAGAATTATTCATTATTGCAATTGTTGCTTTGTTTTATTATTTATTTATTTATTTATATTATGCGCATTGAAAAAATTTGAGAAAAATACGAGGAATTTGTGTTGCTATAAAACAAGAATGGATTAGATTTCAGTACCAAGTGAACTAACTTGAATTATAGCCAAAGTGCTTTTGGTAATAATGTTTTATGTACTCTTAACCTTTTATTGATTTGCATTGTCGCGACTTCTTGTAGTTTAGATGTATATTATAAATCTGATTTGGAAATTTTTGATGAACCACAGCGGTTATTTTATCTTATATTTTGTGTTATTTCGTAATTAGCATAAATGGATTGTTTTTCCACGACGTTTATTTAGAAGGCTGGCTCGGCACTACACGTATTAATATCTGGTAATAATTTGATCATCCTTTTGTATGATTTCCGTCTCAAATAAGATTTTTTTTTAAAAAAATAAACTCATACATGCAAAATATAGATACTTCATATTTAAAAAAACAGCTTCACCAACTCTAGCACCCTCGGACAAATGCGGGGCGTAGCCCGCACTAACGAGTACTAGTATATATATATATATGTATATTACCTTTTACGGTTATTTATAATATGAGAAATAGAACTGATTTAAAAAAAGTGAATACTTGGGAAATGGGGACCTAGCCCAGACTTACAAACCTTATTAATTGGGGTTTGATTTTCACTCGGCCTCTTATCCCTCACTTTTATTCCCTTTGTAATAATTTATGTGATTCTAGACTCTCACAACGTCTTTACCGATATACAGGGCCAGGCCCTGAGGCATGGCAAAAAGGGCCGTTGCTCAGGGCCCGGCATTTAAATAGGGCCCAGTTTTTTAAAAAATTATTAATTTTTTTAAAAAAATTATTTTTACTAAAATAATAAATGAGTTAATATAATTCCATTTCTAGGACTCTATCTATTCTTCAAAAACTCACATATTTTATTTTAATTAAAGCAATAATTGTTATTTGCCAAGTTTTTTTTCTTAAACCCGCCCTTATATGTTGATCAAAAAATCATTTTTTTGGATAGTAAAAAAGAACAATTGTGAAGAGCTTATAAAACCACAAAAAAGAGCTAAAATGGAAAAAAATTTAGTTTTATAACAAGAAGTTTGTTTTTTATATTTAGTTAAGCCTATTAAATTTGCCCAGGGCCTACCAAATATCAGGAACGACCCTGCCGATATATGAGTGTAAATGTTTAAAAAAAAAAATGATACTTCACTTCTGAAAAGTGAATTTAAACTTCGAACGTTGAAATCTCTAATTATTAGAACTTTCAGCAACCTTAAATATATCACCTCGTAATTGTGAGGTCCAACAAACAAATGGATTGCATAAGGATGGGTACTAAACGCGGAGTTTTTTGTTCATCATCTCCCACCGCTAATTACAGTAAAAACAAATAAGAAATAAAATAAAATAAAATAAAATAATAAAGAATCGAAAACATATTGTAAATTAAATATGTGTCGGATTACTAAATAATGAATAAATAATTGATTTCCCAACCCAAGTCATAGCCGCCTCGCCAACATTCACCGCAGCCACCAAGTAGACCGGCGGCCGTCGCACCCACCGGCGATGAAGTCAAAGACAATCAATCTCCTGGTGGGCAGCTCCGCCGCGCGAGCCGCCGGCACCTTCAAATTATTCGGCACAGTGGACACGTGGGCGTGCCATTTTCCCAGCCACCTGTCCAAGCAAACCCTGTGGAACAAATGCCCACATTCAATTCCCCGGACTTCATCTCCACCGTCAATCTTGCACAGGCAAACCGCGCAGTCCGTCGGATCATCCTCCTTGGATTCCCTCAAAATGCCTTATCGGTAGCTCGTCGACGAACTCCTGGCCGTCCGTTCATCTCCAAAGAGGAACATCGGTGGTGGAAAAATGGGCTGTAAAGAAGATAATCCCACCGCCCATTTTAGCTGCACTACAAACGTGATAACGTAATTTAGAAAAATTGATTTCGGTATAAATTGAAGCAATTTGAGAGAAATTAAGAAATGGGTCGAATAATATTTGAGATTGATGATATAAGTTGGGAGGAATATATTTTGGCTTTGTAAATGAGGCTATTTATAGGCAAAAATTCAACAATAGTATGGTTTTGTGGAATTATTATGTGAGTCGCCAACGACTTTTACTTTTCTCATTTTAATTCTTTGGCGACTGTTGGAAATGATGTGGCCTGGCAGGAGATTTGATACTATGATTTTTATTACAGTAGTTTTGTTGCAAGAAAAATGCTTTGATTCATGCAAGAAACGTGTGGAAAGATGACCGGAGGATATTTTCACTGGTCCACTGTTTTTTATCGAAATTAATTTTTTATTATTAAAAAAAATTTAGAGTCTTAAACTTTTGAAAGTTGAAACATGTTAAGAATGGAATTTGTGGGTCAATGCAATTAACGTTTGATTTTGATGTGTAGGTTATTATGGAGTATTGAATTATTGAATTTTTATTTTATGGAGTTTTTGGATTATTGATATTATTGACCGACGATGGCAAAGTTGATTTTCCCTGAATCATGTGCGTTTTTGTTTGGAAAAGTTTGGGATATCTACGACAGATCGAATATATCGACGAAAATATGATGTACACAAGTTGTTCACGATTAATCACGAATATGGGTCGATAAAATGTGCTACACAATTCATATCAATCAATCTCTCTCGTTGGTTTCCTATGATGTTTAGCGAAAGGAGTGCGTAATAATACATGAATAACATGTTATATAATATAACGTGAATGGTCCCCAGAAATTCTTGTATTATATTCGGTCGTTGAGTGGTGATCTAGACTACGCGATAACGAGTGGTGTGTGCACACAGAGTGTTTAGCGGAATCCAACGGATCTATGTCTGGGGGATGCCAATCCAGATTGACTTATACTATACTCAAGAAATCCTAAGACTTAAAAGACTCGAAAAACAACCAATTCAAACTCTAATGCAACATTTCCCTGGTTTGCAGACAAACTGCAGTCGTGACTCCCCCACAAACTCAGTCTCCAGATGATCCTGTCCAATTTGAATTCTCGGGCTTGTTCAGGCTTCAAGTACCCATAGGCATCTCGGTATAGCAGATAATCCTGAATTCATCTCCTTCAACCTTATGAGCGCTTCCACAAAAGGCCTCTTCAAGTCGTGTGTTATAGAGAAGTTTTGTCCAACAGAACACATGTTGAATCAATAGTCGGCAGACCTCGTGTGCACGAAATGATCTACAATATTGCAGAAAGGAACACAAGGATTTTTTTCTAACTCTCAAAGATAGAACGATACAAAGACTTAGGAGAAATAACCGGACTCAAGTGTGTGTAAAATGTGCCAAAATGTGAAAATACAACTCAAATGATTGGAACTATTATTACGGAGGATCTAAGGAACAGTATATAAACTCAGGAAGACGAGAGATAGATCCCTTATGGGTCCGGTTAAAACACGAGCACAGAGCAGATAACTGTCGCACATGTCTGCTCAGTAACTGCTTTCGTAGTTCTGGTGTAGTTTCAACAACCATAGAACTACATTATCTGCACATGAGCAAGTTAGTGATAAACAGAGTAAACCAAAAACACATCAGAAACAACATCCATCAGACATTCAAATCATAATCAACAGTGCAGATAGTATCAATCAGAGCAATAAAAACTAAGTAGTTCAGCAGTCATCAGGAACTTACCTAACAACTATTACAGACCAATAACAGTGCAAGTTCAAAGTAATTCCAAGTTCAGAAATCATCCAGTCAGAGCAGTCAAAAACCAAAACAATCATCCAAAAATATTGTCCAGCAATAACCAAATCAAAGTTTAGAAATATCGTTACCAAGTTGTCATGACTACCACAAAACATCAGTCAGATTTCAGCAAATTTCAGCAACAACACCAAATCTCCCCATGATGGAATATCACTCTTCATCATCAAAAGCAATGTTCTCATCCTCATCCTGCAAATCAGCTGCATCAAAAGAGAATGGAAGCATATGAATGGAAGCACAAGAGCAGGTCCAGTCAGGGGAGGGCCATTCTTAAGATCATTATGCATATCCATCAAGTTCGGAGGTGGTTTGTACTTCCTCAGAGCAACCATATGCCGATCTTTGATTTTTACACCAATGGATAGGAGAAATTCGGTGATGAGTGCAGATAGGGTAAGTTGGCTGTCTTCTTGATTCTCCCAGAGGTATAGCCTAACATTTGCTTGAGAAGAAAATAGCCAAAATTGATTAAACCCATATGCTTATCACCACAAAGAATGAATTTACCCATGGTTGAGCTGACTTGAGACTGATTCGACGTTGGTAGGATGTTGGCACTACAAAACTGGTAAAGACAGTAGTACTTGAGTGTGAGTTGAGTAACACTTGAATTTGTTACGGCCAAACTCTTCACTCTCTTGTTGAAAATAGCCAGTGCAGTAGTTAGAATATCCTCCGGCATTAGATCAAAGCAATCACTCCATGTCGTCGTATGGGGGTAGCTTCAACAACTTCAGAATCACAGCAGGGGTCGGTTCATGAAATTTTCAACGTATGTAAATCTTACCGAACTAGGCAGAGTTTGGATTGAGGATCTCAGGATGTAAATTCGCGTAGAACTCGCGAACATGAGTAGGTGAGTATATGCGTGAGACCCTTAGCCCACAAACAGCAAATGCCACTCCTGCAGGTGGTCCGAAAATCCCAAAACATCATAGTGATTGTGCTTGAATATCTCTTCTGGCTTGAACTCTTTGCCTTTGAGAACTTCCATTGAAAAAGTCCGCATCATTTGAGTAAAAATACTTCTTGCTATAAGCATCATCAGCTTTCAAAGCAGCAAGGGTTTTCGTGGTTTCTTCCGTGGTTTCTTTGAAGTTGTGGCTACTGGAGTTGGGGTTGGCTGAAGAGTGGGCTCCTTTCGCTTCTTTTGGATTTCCTCCCGTGGTTCAGGAGTGGTTTGCAACAGCAAGTAGGACCTCCAGTTTGTTGTGAAGCAGTGACCTCAGCAAGTTCCTCTTGACTCATGTCGTGAAGGCCTTGATTTTGTAAAGGGGAAAGAGGTGGAGTGTTGTGCTCAGCATTGATTTCCCGAACAATTTCATCAACAAGGGATGGATCAACAGTGATTTCAGGGTTAGGGTAGAAGAATTTTGGTTTCTGGTTCAGTGGGTTTGTTGTTCGGGGTTTGGAGCAGCAGGGGGCAACAAGATAAAGAAACATGGGGTAAAACAGAAATGGGTTTGGGCGTCTATAGATGATTCCGACGGCGAGCTCGTGGAGGAGGATAGTGGCGGAGTGAGGTGCGTCGCGGTCGGAGGGATTCACCATTTCGAATTTCTGTACAACTCAAACTCGGAAATAGGTTAATAAAAGCTTGAAGTAAAATGGAGAAGAAATGGACCTTAAATTGAGGAAGTAGCCGGAAGATTAAAAGTCGGAGGGGGTTCAAGACGTGCGATGTGATTGAGCATGATGTGCAGCAGTTATAGAGAGTAGCTGCAGAGGTGCTCTGACGTCAGCAAAACGGCTGCCGATCATGATGGTGTTCCGGATAGAGTTTCCCCATTTGGGCTTATTTTGGGCCTGCAAAAATGATACTTATGCATGAAAAATATTCAGGGCCCAAGCTAATAAACAATTTAATTGTGGTAAGAAAGACCCAAGGTGCTTCTTAGGCCTTCAAATTTTTCTCCATCTAAAGCTTTGTAAGGATGTCAGCTCATTGTTCCAATGACGCTATATGCTCAATCCTGCAAATGCTATCCTCAACAAGATCTCGAATGAAATGATAACAAATATTAATATGCTTACTCCTACTATGTAAAACAGGATTTTTAGAGATATTGATTGCACTAGTATTATCACAGAAAACTAAAAAAATTATCCTTATGAATATCGTAGTCCTCGAGTAGTTGCTTCATCCAAAGAAGTTGTGAGTAGCAGCATGTGGCGGCAATATCCTGCCTCGGCTGTTGATAGAGCTACGATGTTTTGCTTTCTGGAATACCAGCTTACGAGATTGTTTCCTAAGTAGAAGCCGCCTCCAGTGGTAGATCTCCTGTCGTCGCAACAACCTGCCCAGTCAGAATCTGTAAATCCAATCAAGTCAAGTGATGACTTTTTTGAGAACCAGATTCCAATATTCAATGTTCCCTTAATATATCTCATGATCCGCTTTACTGCTTTCATATGAGACTCAGGATCGGATTGGAACCTTGCACATACACCTACACTAAATGAAATATCTGGTCTTGATGCAGTGAGATACAGTAAACTTCCAATCATGCTCCTATATGTCTTTTGATCCACTGATTTTCCATTCTCATCTTTGCTCAGTGTCTCCTGTTGTCCTAGCGGAGTTCTGGCTACCTTGCAATCATCCATATCAAACTTTTACCATACTTCTCCTGACATAGAAAAAATACATTATCCTCTTGCTTAACCTGTTATCCTAAAAAGTAGTGTAATTCTCCCATCATAGACATCTCAAACTCTGATTTCATAGCATCAACAAATTCATTTCTGAGTTTGGCTGAAGTCGATCCAAAAATAATATCGTCAACATATACTTGAGCAACAGTTAAGTGGTCGTTACGCTTGACAAACAACGTCTTGTCTGCATTTCCTCTTTTGAAACCATTGTCGACTAAATAATTCGACAATCTTTCATACGAGGCCCAGGGCGCCTGTTTCAATCCATATAAAGCGCCTTTGACATGATAAACATTGTTAGGATGCTTCGGATCTTCAAATCCAATCGGTTGTGCAACATAGATCTCTTCCTTAATTTTGCCATTGAGAAAGGCTGTCTTTATGTCCATTTGATACAGCTTCAAGTTAAAAGAACATGCCAATGCAAGTAGTATCCTTACGGCCTCCATCCTTACCACGAGAGCAAATGTTTCACCGTAGTCCAAACCTTCAATCTGTGTATATCCTTGTGCTACGAGCCTTGCCTTATTCCTTATCACATTGCCTTTCTCATCCGTCTTATTCCTGTAAACCCATTTGGTTCCAATAATGTTGGCGTTCTGGGGTGGTTCTGTCAACTCCCAGACAACATTCCTCTCAAATTGCAATAGCTCGTCTTGTATAGCAGCAAAATACTCATCTTTCAATGCCTCAGAAGTATTCTTCGGTTCAACCCTAGAGACAAAACAATTATAGCTTGCTAGATCCTTGAAATTAATCTCTTTATATCTAGTATGTTTCTGACCTGGTGGATCTCCAATAATGTCCTGAGTTGAGTGATGCTTATGCACTCTAGATCATTTTCTGTTATTCTGAACTTCAGTGGGTGGTTCTGTTGTAGTCTCAACGACAGTATCTGTGTCAGCTTCCTTTTCTGGTACAGAGTCGATAACAACTTCCTTATCTGGTACATCAATACTGATTTGTTCTTCCTCATTAACAGTTTGCTCAACACTAGGGGTGTAAACGGCTCGAGCTCGAAGCTCGACGAGCTTTAAAAATTGAGCTCGGCTCGAGCTCGACACAATATATTGAAGCCCGAGCTCGGCTCGAAGGGCCAAAAAAGCTCGACATAAATTTCATTTTTTTTAACCTGGTATCCCTGGACCACATTGGACTCAAGACTAAAAAATTTTAAATTATTCAATAATGAGCTTAAAAACTTGAAAGTCGAAGTTCTGTAGAAATATATTAAACTATTCATAATTCCTTATAATAGTCCAATTTGGAAGGAGATTGGGATTTAGTTTTTTTTGATTTAGTGTTAACCATAATAAAATATAATGTACTATATTATTAAATAAAAGGAGGAGTGAATTTACTGTTGGACTTCATCTTCCTCATATTTGTTAAGAAAGAAATTATACTATATTTTTAAGAAAGAAATAATATATATAATATATTCGAGCCTATTATCGAGCTTTCGAGCCAAGTATTAGTTAGCTCGACTTGAGCTCATTAACATTCGAGCCGATCTCGAATTCGAGCCGAGCCTTTTCGAGTCGAGCTTTGGTCGAGCTTTGATCGAGTCGAGCCCGAATATTTTACGAGCCTATCAGTCTCATTTACACCCCTACTCAACACCATTAGTATTCTCATGATTGTGATTAAGAAGTAACTCATCATCATCTAACCTGTTATCTAAAAGATCAAGATCTTCAAAGAGAATATTAGTAGATTCTATAACATTTTTATCACAAGAAAGATAGACACGATATGCCTTTGAATTGTTAGAATAACCAATGAAATATCCATCCGCTGATTTATAATCAAACTTATGCAATTGATTTCTATCTTTCAAAACATAGCATTTGCAACCAAAAATATGAAAGTATTTTACCATTGGAGTTTTACCGTTCCAAAGCTGGTAAGGTGTGCAGTTGGAGTCTGGTCTCAACAACACTCTGTTGATGATATGACAGGCTGTGTTAATAGCTTCCGCCCAAAAACTTTTGCTCATGGAGCTGGTATGAAGCATCGATCTTGCCATCTCTTGTAAAGTTCGGTTCTTTCTTTCAGCAACACCATTTTGCTGTGGTGTTTTGGGAGCTGAGTACTCATGAGTAATTCCGTGGTCGTCACAATAACGATCAAACGACTAGTTCTCGAATTCCTTGCCATGATCGGTTCGGATTCGTGAAATATTCCTTTGCTTCTCATTCATGAGTGTCTTACTCAGAGCCTCAAAGTACTCAAAAGTCTCATCTTTTGACCTAAGAAAGAAAACCCAACAATATCTACAGAAATCATCAACACATACTAAAATATACCTTTTACCATTTAAGCTCTCCACTTCGGTTGGACACATAAGATCCATATGTATCAGGTCGAGGCATTCTTTTGTTTTGATCTCATCAGTCTTCTTATGTCTCGATCTGGTTTTCTTTCCTTTGGCGCAATCTCTGCAGATGGTTTGGTCGTTCTTCTGTAGTTGCGGCAACCCGCGAACAACATTCGAGTTACTCAACTTATGCAGTGACTGAAAATTAAGGTTTCCAAGTCTCTTGTGCCATAGAGTAGTTTGATCATCTCTGGTCAGTAGAATCTGTGAAATGTGATCCTTCAAGATGTAACAATTATTCTTGCTACGGCCTCCCATCATGATACAATCCTTTTATCATTATACACTATGCACTTGTCTTTAGTAAACTTAACCACTAGATCTTCATCACAAAGTTGACTAATAGAGATAAGGTTAGTAGTAAGACCATTTACATAGTAAATTCTAGAGAGTTTAGAAAGAATATCATCCTTAGATTTACCATAACCTGCAATCTTTCTTCTAGTACCATCACCATACATGACAGCTCCGCAATCTTTCTCAACAAAGTAGTCTAAGACATCTTTTCTTCTGGTCATATGCCTTGAACATCCCGAATCAAAATACGATCGGTCGTTTCGATGTTGTTCCTGCAATGAAAGAACTACAAAACATGCAGAATCTTCACTATCATTTTTGTTTTTAGGTACCTATATCTTCTGCATTTTAAATTTCTTTCAAAGTTCCTGGTCAGGCCATACGACTGGTCTTCTATTCATGAGATCTCTTAGAATGCGCATACATGTATCAGCAGTGTGTCCAGGTAAATTGCAGTACAGGCAGTCTTTCTGTCGTCTGGACGATTCTCCGACTAACTCCTCTGTGGTGCATCAGTAATTGAAGTAAGGAAGCCTGAAACTTTTGACAAGTTTCACTAACACGAGTATTTTTGTAAAAATACCAAGTTCGAATTTATTAAATGAAAAGAGTTATGATTCTTGGGAAAGGGGTTTAAGGATATATTCCACTTTTTATTACTCACGTGGGAGACTTTGATCTCAAATGGCGTTGTGGAACTTCCCGGCATGAAACTTTTGACAATTCCATGCTATGGAGATCCTCGCCATAAGACTTTTGACAAGTTCCCACTATATGAGTATTTTCTGAAACATAATAATCCTGGTTTTCAATTTTATTTAATGAAACCAAATTATGAAGATGGAGTTGGGATTAGGGATATATTTATAGGTTGTCACGTTTTTATTACTCGTGTTAAGAAACTGTGCCCCCGAAAGCGCACGGTGTCAAAAATTGCAGTAATTTATAGTAAGACCGGATCGTTCACTGGAGGATGTGCGATAGAAGCAGGTTCCACGTCGTTTACTAAGATTTTCTACTCGATTCGAATTTGTGTTTAAACTACCATCTACTCGACATGATTTAATTCTAAGCCATGAAAGCAATGGAATAAAGCGGATGAAATTATTCTAGAAAGCAAAGTAAATTTAATCTACGAAAGCAATAAAATTATTCTAAGAAAGCAGATTTAAAGTGGGATAGAAGGGACAGGAAGAAAATAATAAAGATTGGACAAGATTCAGATGAAACACAGCTAAACTTCCATTTTAACACACAGATCTTTGTTTGGGATAATCCTTTCAGTTAGCTAACTTTCATGCTTCCATACCATGTTCCCTTTAACAGACAGGTACTTACAGTAAGGATTTACATGCTTTTAAGGAAACAACTTCTAAGATACCATAGACTCATAACTCCCCTTTCAATGCCTTGCAAGAGTATGTTGGTCATCTGCGGTGGACGAGCAACACCTGAAAAATCATTAGTTGAAATGCCAAGTACTCCCATCATTCCCCCATGTCACGCCCAAAGATTCAAATCAAGCCCTGAACTATCCCTTAACTCTCAGTCCTAGTAGCAGTTGGAAGATCTAGAGACACATCCGAGTGACCTCTACGAAAGCGATTAAAAGAAAGCAGTAAAGAAAGCATTTAAAATCCTATCACTCGGAAGTTTCAAAAGCTTCGTACTGGTAGTAAAAGAAAGCCTCCAGTCAGGATGACTAGTTGTGGATCAAGAATTCTCGGATCTCGGTGAACCGCTCGCAGTGTTCACTTCCTCCTGGGTGGTTATGAGATACAAACTAATGAAACGAACTAATAAATTAGTTCATTCCGGATGCACTCACTCAGGACTCAAAGATAGGCTTTGGCAGAGGAGGATAGTAGTTGAAAGAATACTCAACCCTACCTTAGAAAATAACCAAGGCCCGAATGTTGTTCCTCTAGTATTATCTGTCACACCTTGTCGGAATCCAAGTGGAATCTGACTCAGTGCAATATTTAATATAAGATTTCCAACAAACAGCAATTTCGGAAAATAATAAATCTTTGAAAATTATTCCCTAAACAGGTACTAAACTCTCAATTAAAACACAGATCTTTTCAGTCTAGATGAGATCTAATCGCTGAATCTGTTTCTGATTTCCCGAAACCAACCCTTGATCGAATGTGAATTAGTCATAACTGTGGAATTTATCCCTTACTTAGATCCGGATTTTATAAATGAATTTTTGTTGGAAATTTATCGTGAGACATCTGGTTTAAAATCTAGACTTCTATGTCCAAGGGAAGGATCCCAAAATAATTAGACCACCATATTTACATAATATTATCATGCATAAATTTATAAGGAAATGTAAAATAAAGTTAACCCAAAATATAAGACGGGTTTAGACAGAATGTGAGACACAGAGATGAGATAGCCGGAGATGAGAAGAATTTATTTGGCTAAAAAGATGACAAAAATAATCAGGATAATCTGGACTGCAAACATCTGCCATCCAGGTCCTGACTATTCCAGGTGGGATGATTTTAGACAGCAGAAGACCTTAGATGACAGTGATCGCTATCATCAAGATTTTCACTATCTGAGAATTGAGATAAAAACCTACATATCTTCTCACTGTAATACCAGTCAAACAGTGTTGATCGACACCATCTGATAATATTACAGTTTGAAATTCAGGTTTGAAAATAAGATGAGAAAATAAAACTGTATTCAAACAGGGATTGACCGAGTGGCTACTTCATTTCCCGGTAAGAGGACCGTTCGCCTAACCTTGTCAGTCACTATTCAAACCATGCAAAATAACAGATAGTAATTAATACACAGACTACGGGCTACTTCATTTCCCAGTAAAGGGACCGTTCGCCAACATTATTCTATGATATTTTTCACTATCCGTTTCACACATCACAGGTGAAGACAAAACAGATAACAGAAAAATATTTTTGGTTCATCTTGTATGAGAGACATTGGTTTCTCATGCAAGGGTATGGAAATTGATCCATAATCACCCTTAATGTCCAAACAATCTCTCATTCCATAATTAATTAATTAATCATAGTCCGGATTGTATACTTAGATCATTAGAGTTTGACTTTTATAGAGAATTATTTTAATGGAGTATTGAACAAAGTTCTTTGTATCAAATTAATCATAGGTTGAAATTATTGGATTTCAACCTCAAAATATTGATACAAAGGTTCAATTAATTAAGTGAGAAAAATGGAGAAATGAGTAATTTGGCAAAAATACCAATTACGACGTTAGAGAGATGCTACGACGCTATCCTAGGATAGCGTCGTAAGGACAGCGTCGTAAGGTAGATTGTTAGAAGTTTTGATAAAATAGGGGGTACGACGCTATACACTAAATTACGACGCTATCCTAAGATAACGTCGTGGGTGTAGCGTCATAGGTGGATTTTGTAATAAAAATAAGTATTTTGGGGTTCTACGACTCTAGACAAAGATTACGACGTTAAACATGATCTATGTCGTAGGATCTAGTGTCGTAGAACAAGTTTTTTTCTTAAGCCCGAAGTAACTACGACGCAGAACCTTTACCTACATCGCTTCCGTGGGTAGCGTCGTAGGGCGGTCAGCGCCGTAGTCCCTTCAGGACATAAGTGTTGTTCGGATAATGCAATCTATGCGATTGCAAACCCTATTTTTCAGATCCATGGTTCAAAATGCATCTATGTAGCAAAATAAGGATTAACAGTAGACTAAAATGCATAAAAAAATAAAGGAGAAATAAGTGTGAAACTATGCAAACATGAACCACCAACCCAAGTGAGGGTTTCCACCCAACATATCATGCGTGAGGATCCATAGAGAAAAGAGAAAATGTTGAATCCTCAAGTAAACAGAAAAATAAATGACCAAATGGTCATGAAACCGAAAATAAAGCAAGGAATCCATAGACCAAGTCTATTTCATGATTTGGGACTCTTTTTGTGATTATCTTCCCATATATAAGAAAATGGTTTGATAATACCCATTATTTGAGTGTTTCAAACTTTAATAAAAGTTTACAAAGCTGTAGATAATAAAAACAGTGGCTATCTAAGTCTAAAAAATGCTAAGCACTCACTAATCTAAACTAATCAATAGCTAAAAACTAGGAAAAATACATGAAAGATAAATAATACAGAAAAATAAACCCTAACTAAACTAACTAACTACACTCAAGAACACCAAGTTGTCTCCAAGTTTCTGTATTCTGTCTGATGATAATGATCCTAGGAGACAGCTTGTCCTTAAATAGGTGGGAAACCCTAGGCCCATGGGCCCCCAGGCCTTGAAATTTGACTTGTTGTTTGTTGAACTGCTTTGCACGTCTGTCTTGCAACATCTTTGCCACTTTTCTGGAAATATAAGATATATCATCTTCAGAAGAGTTTCCAGAGTCTTCTTCCACATTGAGGGCAATGTTCCTTCATGATTCTTCTTCGAGGTGGTTCATTTCATAAGTTTGAAGAATTCCAACTAGACCATCCAAGGTAATAGTGTTCAACTTATCCAATTCTTCCAATGTAGCAACCTTGGGAGCATACTTCTTAGTGAGAGTCCTTAACATCTTTCGAACGAGTTTTTGATTATCATAAATCAAACCCAATGAATAGGTTTGATTTACAATGTCCTTGAACCTCCCTATAATAAACTGAGATTGATCCATCCTTCTTCATTTTCAGATTCTCGAACATGGTCTCAACTCGTTGTAATTTGGTAGCTCGAACATCCTCAGAACCTTCGTACATCACCTCTAGAGTTTTCCATGCATCATGAGCTAACATGTGGCTGGTGACCAATTGGAACTGCGTCTCGTCCATAGCACTGAAAATTGCATTAAGGGCAGTATAGTTTCCTTTCTTAGCATCTTTCTCGGCTTGTGTATACTCAGCTTTAGTTGCTGGCCGACTACCAGGTGGATCAGTGGAGCCTGCTGAAGCAGTCTGTTGTCGAGTTGGTGGTTGCTAGGCTGTCTCGACTGCGTCCCATACTTCATCTCCAAGGGCCATTAGATGAATCTTCATCCGTGTTCTCCAGTATCTATAGTTGGTGCCATCGAACAAAGATGGTCTTGAAAGTGATGTGCCTTCTCTATTCATCTTGCCAAGATTTCTTCAAATCGCCTCTAATACGTCAGAGTCTGCCGCTCTGATACCAATTGATGGTCTAGATTACTGAAATCTTGTATTATATTCGTCGTTGAGTGGTGATCTAGACTACGTGAAAATGAGTGGTGTGTGCACAGAGTGTTTAGCATAAAGTAAAGAACACAAGAATTTGGTGACCCAGTTCGATCCAACGGATCTACGTCTGGGGGATGCCAATCCAGGTGACTTATACTATACTCAAGAAATCCTGGACTTAAAAGACTCAAAAACAACCAATTCAAACTCTAATGCAACACTTCCCTGTTTGCAGACAAACTGCAGTCGTGAATTCTCGGGCTGTTCAGGCTTCAAGAACCATGGCATCTCGGTATAGCAGTAATCATGAATTCATCTCCTTCAACCTTTGAGCGCTTCCACAAAAGCCTCTTCAATCGGGTGTTGTAGAGAAGTTTTGTCCAACAAGAACACTTGTTGAATCAATGTAGCGCAGACCTCGTGTGCAAGAAATGATCTTCAATTTGCAGAATGAACACAAGGATTTTTCTAACTGTCAAAGAATAGAACGATCAAGACTTAGAGAGAATAACCGACTCAAGTGTGTGTAAAATGTGTAAAATGTGAAAATATAACTCAATGATTGGAACTATTAATTACAGAGGATCTAAGAACAGTATATAAACTCAGGAAGACGAGATATAGATCCTTCTGGGTCGGTTAAAACACGCGCACAGAGCAGATAACTGTCGCACATGTCTGTCAGTAACTGCTTTAATAGTTCTGGCATAGTTTCAACAACCATAGAACTACATCATCTGCACAGGAGCAAGTTAGTGATAACAACATAACGAAAACAAAAATGAAAATATGCAATATATAAATATACTCCATCTGTTTTCTAATAAGTGTAACGTTAGGAAATGACACGGGATTTAAGGTAAGTTAATAAAATTGATTTAGTTAAAGAATTACAATAAATAAATAAATAAATAAATAAAATAAATGAGTCACATTTGACTTTATTCACTTTGAGTTTTAGTTTAATGAATATTAAAAAAAATAGTAATTTAAATAAGTAATTAGTAAAAATTATTAATGTAACACTTATTTCCGAACACCCAATAAAGAAATGTGTAACACTTAAAAAAAAAAAAATGGAGGGAGTATAATTTTATTCAGCTATGATAATCATCTTACAATTTAGGATTGAGGGTTTGAATCCTTAATAATCCTTATTCCATTTTTTTTAGTTTTGATTTGTCTGTTGTGATATGAGTTTCATTTACTCCGTCAACGTTTAAGTGTCACCTTGTACCCAAAAAAAAAAGGAAAATTACTATAAGACAATTTGTGGGTTTAATTTTGATCTATGAATCTTTGATTATTTTTTTTTTCTTCCTCTAAGCTGATTGCTTTTTGCTGTTTCTCATTGTATGAAGATGTTAGTGCTTTATTTTGAATACTTCAAAGTGTTTGCACCTTTTTGTAGATTTTAATAGAGTAAAAAGGAAAAAAAAAATGAAAATCATTTGGGTTTTCTTTTTATGCCATTTTATCGATTCTTTGAATGAATTAATCAATTTTTTGTTTTGTTAAATGGGACATATACATTTTAATTTGAACTTTATACTCTCACTACAAGAAAATTTCAAAATTACAATCACAATTACCGCCCGTCAATTTGTGGTCGCGACAGGCGGCGGGCAGTACAGTATATGGCATAGGTTCACTTGCCAAAGCCATTAAGCCTATTGAGAAAGCAGACTCCACTCCTCCACTATCCACTATCCAGTATGAAGTTTGTTACCCAGAGGAGTTCGATGCATTAAAGTTGACTGTTTATGAGGTTTCTCAGACACAGGTGACGATAGTGGAGGAGATGCATAGATTACAGGGAGGATGGAGGCCTCGCTTCCCAGACCCAGGGATGATGATTTCAGGGGCATCTTAGGTCTGGGAGGTGATGTCATTGTTCATTGATATGTCATATTGTTTTGATAATTTGACTTGATTTGGATAGTATGTTTTGGTATACTTGGTTGTTTGCATATACTACATTTTGCTTAACTCTTTAATGTTTTAGTTTCTTGTCGACTTGTTGAAAGATATATAGTTACAATGTTCGTTGAATACCAGATGTATTGTGAGGGTTACCGAACTTTGATGAATGATGTATAAAGTACGTAGTTTGATGTTTATAGAAATGGTGCTTTTTGTTGAATGAAAATCTTGAATTGAATTGTCGGTTTTAGTTTTATGGATTTGTTGCAGTTGGTAGTATTGTATTCCCAATTTGCCTGCTGCTAGAAACATAAAAGGCGACCGTCACTCCTAGACCCCCATTTCCGCCTCTTCTACGACCACCAATGACTGTCGTAAATTTTGTCACTAACATCTACGACCAACGTGCTGGTCGTAGAAAATGACGACCATTCTTTATGCGGTCAGCGCTCAATTCCTAACGGGTTGAATAGCGACCATCAAATGCGTTCTGTAATGCGTTCGCAGGATGTTATTACGACATTATAAAGACACTTACCAACCGGCTTTTTTCGGGTGCCATTCTGGAATTTTCTTGTAGTGTCTTTCGGACAGTGGAAAAAATTCTCTTTTAAGTTCCACATGCTAAATTTCATTCTTTCTTGAGTCCGGCATGATAAATTAAAATGATTTGAAATATTGACTTATTTAACAAATTTTCCATTTTAAATATAACAGAAGGAAAAAAGAAAAAAAAAATGGAAGAATTCGCTTTAATTATGTCCCATAGGTTAAACTTGCATTTTTTTAAAACAACCTATATAGGCTAAGAAATGAGTGTTGAGAGTCCATACCACACAAATTTATAACTTGCATTCTTTCGTAAGTCTTGCATGATGAATTAACATAGTTTAAAATTACATATTAGCTTATTTAATGGTTTTTCCGTACGAAGTATGATAGAAAAAATGAAAGAAAAAAAAAATACACATTGATCAAAAAAATTAGAAATAACAAAAATTGTTGTACCATAAAAATCTTTCGGAACAAGACTATTTATGACTGAATTACGCTAACGGAATTACAGAAAGAATAATTAATTGAATTGAATTATTATAAGAAAGAAGCATTAAAGGAATTATCACGATAACTGTCGCGATACCGCGCGGTCTCTTCAACTACACACCCTCAACCACCACAAGGCCACGTCCTGCTTCAACCGCTTCACTTTGACTGCCAAGCCTTCAGGACTTCTATGGCCTTGTTTTAATGCTTGATAACACTTATACTAGATCATGGACTGAGCCGATTTTAATGTGGACTAGGCACTAACAAAATTTAAATGTGTAACTTATATAAAAAGTATCAACGAGGGAACTTCTCCTCTTGATGAATGGTGTTCACGCTAAGCCTACAACACTTCAAGATTACTCATGAACCTTAAAGAGGTTCAAAACACTCATTTACATCACCTAAAAAACACTACTTCTATACTATACTTTAAAATGAATTATTACTTAAATACGAAGCATATGATGTTCATTGGCGATTATCGACGTACATTTACTATTAAAAGTTTAATTTTGAATTCAAAAAATTAAAGTATTTGAGACTTGAGAGTGTGAACAAGTCATTTGAGTAGATGGAATCGAATTATCCATGGTAAGTTGAGGACAGTGTAATAAAGTGGAAAGGACAATGAAATTGGGATGTACGCGTCTGATGCAGGGTATTATTAGAGAATTTCATTTTGTACACACTACATAGTCGTTGTCTTCCTTAGTCCTTACATAAGTAGAATGTCATGTTTTGATTTGTCGTAGGCAAGAGGAAACTAGGCATGGCCCATGGGGCTATAATATAATTTTGTCCACGAGATTTTAGAATTCAACGAAAAAGGGCGATCGACAAAACAAAACTGATAAAAGTCCCACGACGGTTATATGTTGGGTTATTCAATATTTATATGGACATATGTCACTCTACCTACTACCAATTGATTTTAGCTTGAAGCTCTAGGTTCATCTTGTTTCTAACATGGTATCAGAGCTATGGGTACTCATTTGGGTATCTCGTTGTTTCCGAGATGAATATCATCTCGACGTTGTTTCCGAGATGAATATCATCTCGAGGAGGGGTGTTAAAGTCCCACAGGTTATATGTTGGGTTATCGCATATTTATATGGACATGAGTTACTGTACCTACTACCAATTAATTTTAGGTTGAAGGCCTATGTCCATCTTGTTTCTAACGAAAACGAAACTCTAACCCCAAACTACTACACGTACAAGACTAGGATGACTTGTGATCGATAGGTGTCGTGTTTTTAGGGTTTTAAATCATGTCGTATTCGATCGCTTTAGCTCTATTGGGTTGGTGTATCTATTTTGAGTTGATTTCCATATGAACCATGTGAATTTCTACAATAACATTATTCATGGGTTTTTTTTTCAATGAAAAAAGCATAATATTATACCGTGTGTATATAAATATTTTTATTATTAATCTATCTCTATAATAAATCCTGAATATTTTTTGGCCTGTGTAGACTGTATTGTCCTTATTAAATCTAATATTTTTATATTAAATCTTATTAAAAATATCTAATCAAGGGTACATCTGTAAATAATTATAAAACATCATAAACATATCTACGGTTCCTATGATGACACCTCATAAACGCCACGTCATCCTCTCAAAAATACTAAATGATGACACGTTTCATTTATATAATAAATTTTGAATTAAATTTAATCTATTTTAAATCTTTTTAAAAAATATCTTTATAAATAATCAGCATCTATATTTAGAAAATAAATCTATATTAATATAAAAATATCTTGATTAAGAGGGTGTTTGGATTAGCGATATGAAACAGATTATTTGATTATTGCATTTTCAAAACGCAAATAATCAGGTTTGCAGCACCTTTTTTAGCGGTTATATTGATTATTTGCGTTTTGAAAACGGAATAATCAAATAATCAATTTTCTTGCAGCTTATCCAAACACCCTCTAAATCATCTATGTTTATTAAAGAGATATAATATTTTATATTTTATAAATATATTAACTTGATTCATGATTATCATCATTAAATAACAATGATAACAACCACAGTAATGATAATAATTCTTTTGCAACTATTATATATATTTATATGATTTAATTATGTAGTCTTAGTGTTCAAATTTAAAGAGTAATTTTCATAACCCTAAATTTATTAAGACTAGTAACTAACCCGTCGAGACTCGATGTGTATAATTATATTTTTTATATAATATATATACTTATATTATATAAAATAAATTATATTTTGAGTAATGAAAAATGTGTAATGTTTTTATATATATTCGAAAGAGAATATATATGATAATATAATTTAGTTATTTTTAAAACTAACAAAGGAATCATATTATACCGTCTTCTTTAGCTTCTGTGGCTTTTCTGGTACAAGCTTAACAGATCACTAAAAATAATTATTAAAATAATATTTTTATTTAATTTGAAATTTAAATTAAAATAAAATAAAATTTAAATATAAGTATAAAGCATAATATGAAAAATTACCTCACGGTTTGTTGAAAATCTTATTGATAGGGGGTAGACACTAACTTAAAGTTTTATTATAAATCCTGAATACTTTTTGGTCTGTGTAGACTGTATTGCCCTTATTAAATCTATTATATTTTTTAAAATCTTATTAAAAAATATCTAATCAATGGTACATCTGTAAATAATTATAAAACATCATAAATATATCTACGGTTCCTACGATGACACCTCATAAACGCCACGTCATCCTCTCAAAAATACCTAATGCTGACATGTGTCATCTATATAATATATCTTGAATTAAATTTAATCTATTTTAAATCTTTTTAAAAATATCTTTCTAAATAATCAACATCTATATTTAGAAAATAATTCTATATTAATATAAAAATATCTTGAGTATATCATTCTATGTTTATTTAAAAGATATAAATTGTAAATATATTAAATGATACTATATATTTTATAAATATATAATTAAAGTTTTCTTTTGGTAACAATCTATCTATCTATATAATAAATCCTGAACATTTTTTGACATGTGCAGACTGTATTGCCTTATTGTATCTTTTTTTTATCTTCATTCTTATTAAAAAATATCAAATCAATGTTATATCTGTAAATCATTATAAAACATAATCAAACATATCAACGACTTTCATCAAGACACATCATAAACACCACGTCATCCTCTCAAAAATACCAGATGCCGACAAGTGGCATCTATCTATATATATAATAAACTTGAATTAAATTTAATCTATTTTAAATATTCTTAAAAATATCTTTCTAATATTTCCTCTATATTTAGAAAATAAATCTATATATCAATATAAAAAATCTTAAGAAAATCTTTCTGTGTATTTAAAAATATAAATTTAAAATAAATTAAATTATATAATTATATTTTTTATTTTTTAGATATATTATTAAAAATATATATTATAAATTCTTTACTTTTATATATAATATATAATATTAAATAAATTCTATTATAATATATATCTATATAATAATTCTTGAATTTAATTTAACCTATTTTAAACTTTTATAAAAAACTAATTTTCTAAGATTCATCTGTAAATTAATATTAATATATCTATAGTCCTAATGTTGACACCTCATAAAAGTCATGTCAGTATCAAGATAATCAACATATATATTTAGAAAATAATTCTATATTAATATAAAAATATTTTAATAAAACCATTCTATGTTTATTACAAACATATAAATTGTAAATAAAATAAATTATACTATTATATTTTATATTTTATAAAAATTTAATTAAAGTTATATATTACAAATTCTTTAAATTTATACAATATATGACATGAAATACGCCCTCCGTCCCACTAATTATGTCTCCCTTTCCTTTTTAGTCCGTCCCCCTACAATTTTCACATTTTCCTTTTTTAAAAAAATTTTACTCCATAATTATCAACTAAAATATTACATCAACTAATTACTCCATTTTAACACAATAACCCATTATACCATGGTATCCCCAAGCCTCATTGGACTTAAAACTAATCCCTCGAGGATCGGGTGGCATTAAAGGGTTGTCTCTCCCAAAGCAGAATTCTGAATACACAAAGGCTCGAACCCGAGACCTGACTATATTGTCTTTTTAGTTTTAGTTGGTAATATTAATTTTCTTATGCTATTATATTCAAAAAATCATTTCTAAGGTAAATGTAATTCTATATTCTCTACTTCATTTTTTAACTTCAATAGTAGTAGTAAATACATGTTTTCTTAGATTTACACCATTGGGTTAGATGGTCAATTCTGCCGCTAAATTTTATAAATCCAATAGTCTCCGAAACCATGAATTTTAAGTCTCATGCTTTCTTAGTTTGTTTGTTTTTTCTTTTTCACTTCGATACGTGCAGTGAATTTATTTGCCATTATATCTTTTGATGCTTTGAAAATAAATACTTATGAACATAATCATAAATTTTATATTTTTAAGTTTATCAAAAGGTTAGCAAATGTATTAGTCGATTTTACGTGTCATATGTTGATCTATTGCCAAGAAAAATGTAAAGACCCAAAAGGTTAATTATATGATAGTCCAATAGAGTTTTTCTTTGCATTGAAGCATGCATAGCATTAAAAATATATATTATACTTATAATGATATGTCAAAAAAGTATTGGACGATATATTACCAAGAAAAAAGGAAATCCGATGAATGATCATTCTATGATAGTTGAACAGATTGCTAAAGTGATTTTAAAATACAAGCATAAAAAAAAAGTGGTTACTACTTTACGGAAATAACTGATTGTAATAATTATGGGAATAATCAATAAAATTATTATCCAATAATTTTATATTCAATGATTAATAACTCATTTTTGGATTTATTTTTCAATATTAAATTATTTTTCAAATTTAAGAGAAATGACTAATATAATGAAGTATGATAGTTTGGATTCACTCAATAAAACAAATATGATTGGAGAATCATTGTAAGAGTGATCCATTTATGGATAGTTACAGTATATTATGAAATAAAGAATTGAAAATTATAGCATGTTATTATTATTGGATGTCAATGTGATAATATAATAATTTCCTACATAATCACATCCACATAAGTAATTTTTATATTATAATATTGACATACTGATTAATATAACAGTATGATCAGATGCATCCCTTTATATGACGAAATCATATGCACGCCTTTGTGAATTCTTTTGAATAATGAAAAATTTACTCTATCAAAAATTTTCCCATTAAATCATACGTCAAAAAATTTCTGAAGTGCACAAAGTTTAACAACTAAACATATTGATGACAAATTATACGAAAGTAGCGCCAATTGCAGATCACCGAATTATGGTAAAGATAAATATGCAAGACTGAATCAAATTTTATGACCTACGTAATATCCAAGAACTGATTGCAGCCTAACGACAACCATCTGATTGCCTGATTGGTATATGAAGTAAAATTTTTATAGTTATGAGAGTTATATTTCTATTTAGCGCTAAATTTTAAAATACATACTAATAATAACTTAAAATATTATAGTAAACACTAATTCCTATAATAACTACAAAAAAATTTTCATAATCTCCATAATATTTTTGAAACTTAACATATAATCAAGAAGTAATTATAATTAAAATTTATTAATTACAAAATTAAAGATTAGTTCATAGAAACTAATCAAAACAATAATTTAAAATCCATTTATAAGATTTAATGAATGAAAGGATAATAAAAAGTTTAAATAATGTATGGTGAATTATTAATTTTTTCTTTTGTTTAACAACCTAAACATGCTAGGAAATAGATGGTGGGAGACCATAGCATACAAATTACAAATATAAAAAAAAAGTGGGATAGCCGGATACGGGCCGGGTGGGGAATTACTTGACCACTAGGCCAAGCCCTCATTCTCTATATCTCCAAAACAATCTTAGAATTAGTCTGCTTTGTGTATATATGTAGAATTATGCTCTGGGAGAAGCAACACTTAAATACCTACCAGATTCTCAAGTAATTAGTTTTAGGCTCATTGTGGTATGGAAATACTCGGTATACGCCCAAAAAATATATAAATAATATTCTTTAAAAATTTTAGGGATAATAGTCAAAATAGACAACATAATAATGAGTAAAATGATATGTTTTAGAACTTTAATAATGCAAATATATTGTTAGGTCCAAGTTTTGATAGAATTATGAAGATAATCGAGGTTGTGATGACGTTGTCAACATGGTTGAAAAACAACGTAACCGACTGCCGGGAGCTGAAGAATAAAAAAGATGCTGATGTAGCAAACTCTGTTACAACATATTGATGAAGAATCATTTTTGAGAATTTTCGTAAGCTCATGTAATGCAAAAAAATATATATTATCATTTTATAAACTCACATAAGTTCAACACCGATGCGCAGCGGGCGAAAAAATCTAATATTAATTACCTTTGATAATGTTGAGTGTCCCTGTTGGTTCAATCGGTCTGGCTTGACCTATTTAGAAATTAGGCCAAATCCAAATCATTTCGAAAATTTATTTGGCTAAATAGAATTATATTATGCTTTATAAAAAATTTATTAAGCCTACTAACCGGCCTGTTAAAACTTTTATGTTAAATTTTATGATTTATTAAAAATATTCATTGTTATATTATTATTATTATTATTATTATTATTATTATTATTATTATTATTATTATTATTATTATTATTATTATTATTATTATTACATTCAATATTAAAATATATTCTTTTTTTATTGGTTAATGTATTTCTCCAACAGTTTTTTGTCATTTGGTTTGGCTTTGTATCAAACGGCACCATACCTAATCAACCAACCGTGTACAACCCTGCTCCCACCCTCTCTCTCCCGTCCGCCGTCTCCATTCTACAACTTCGGCCTCTCATCCCGCGCCCTTGCGCCGCAGCTGCACTGCTCGCACCGCCGCCCCTCTCTCCCGCTCGCTCGCCCCTAACTGCCTCTGCCCTCCCGCTGCCTTCATGTCGTCCACGCCACCACCTCTCTGCGCGTGCTCCACCCGCCGCCACGCTGCTCACCTCCGTCGCCGCTGCCACTGCTAGGGTTGGGGATTTTGTGAGTTTTCTTTCCTTTTTGGTGGCCAAATTCTTTATTTGCTTGATACTTGATGTAAGTAGTAGGACGGAGTGATGGATTAATTGGTATATATATTTTTTTTTAAACTAATTGTTGAATCTTTACTGAATTTTTTTGGCAAAGGAATCTTTACTGAATTGGGCATTGCGATTGGTACGATGGTTTATTCAAACCAGATAACACTCAATAATGTATTTTATGGGCAGATACATGAATTTGTTTGAGAATTTTAACTAGAAAATGTCAGTGATGTTTTTAGCAAGCAACGAACCTGCTGTTGCCTCACATCAGAGTCTATTTTTACAATGCAAAGTAGGCCACTTGATTTTTAGAAGCAACGAACCTGCTGTTGTTTTCTTGCTATTGGTTGGATCTTATATTATCATTAAATATGTGGACTCTGGACTCTGTTCATGTTATGCCTGAGAGCCTAAGCAGTGAAGTTATTTCACTATTAATGTATTTTGGTGAGAGCGAATTATAAGATTATCCTCTTCAGTTATGATGGCAAATGGGAATTTCTCCAGTTCTTATTTATTTGGTCCATGGACAAAGTAATGGAGTTATGGACCTTAGTAATGTTAGGGATGCATGTCTGTCCTAAAATGAATATCCCTTTTTGACTAGTAGTTTGTTTGGCAAATATAATATGTCAATCTCCTCCTGGTTTGCAGCATTGACAAAGCATAGATATCTTGTATATTATGAAGAAATTTGCAAGCTTCATTTATTTGATAAATGTATTAGTAATAATAAAAAATTTAAGGTTCTGGGCCTAAAATGAAATAATTTGAAAGGTTTGAGGCCAATTAATATAAAAATGAGTGATTGGGGTAGAGGACTAAATAGAACAAAATAAAAGTTTAGGACTGAATTGGCAAAAGATAAAAGAAAAATGACTAATATTATGCACACGTGTCAGGTTTAAATTAAAACCCTTGCCACGTCAGCAATTAGAATATAATTGGTGAAAAAATGACTGATTTGAACATAATTAGCATTTGTAGAGGATTGTTTTGGTAATAAAATAGAAAAAGGACTGATTTGAATTTTTTGAAAAGAAAAAGGACATATTTATCTTTTTCCCGTTAATGTTGGCTTCCTTCTCCCTAGAAAGTAGAAACGGTTAGTCTTCTCGAGACCCTCAACCCAAATTAAAATACTATTCCCGCCGTTTTAAAAAATTTGAAAACGGACCCACAGTGCACGCAGTTCAATACACATTTTAAATCATTAATAATTTAAGTTCGGTATTAGTAAAAATTCTAAAAGTTTGATATTTAAAAATTACTCGACGAGACGAATCTAACAAGATCTCACTTGACTATATTTTAATTAGTATAACTATAATAAAATTTTAGTTTTTAAGTCAAAGTGCGTGGGTAAATAGTACCCTATCAACCTTTGTCTTCTTCAGACTTGCAACCCTGCTCTAAACCCTAATCACTTCTCTGAAAATCCAATTCCGCTCCTCCCTGCACCGCCCCGCTCCGGCGCGACCTGCGGCACCGCTGCCCAGCTCCGGCACGACCTGCGGCACCGCCCGCTAAGCCCGCCTCAAACCGCCTCACCCGCCTTTGCCGCCTCGAGCGCCTCGCCAAAGGTAAGGTGCAAGTTTTACCGGCTGTGCTTGAGGTAGCGCCTCAAGTTTGAAAAACAGCCGCCTCGAGTCGAGGCGCGCCTCTCTACCGCCTTTTAAAACAGTACCATCCGCCATCGATAACATTGGGTTTTTTTGTAACTCATATTTGCCTCAAAATTCCTATCCATTAATTTTTTTCTTTTAACAGGAGACACGAGAAGAAAGTAACTCTTTAACCATGTGTTTCTTTGCTTTAGAATTTAGAGTGGTTCATTTATTCCATACTCCGAATTGGTATATGATCAACCCGAATCTCTCTCTTACTTTTCTACCTTCACTCCAGCATAAGTTTTTTTTTGGTGCAGGAGTTGACTTCCTCGGTTCCTCCAGTCTTGATTACTGCGCTGCTCCCACCTCTCTCCTTGTCCACCACTGCTGCAGCCTGCTCCACATCCCAGCTACCATCACCCCCACCTGTAGTCATCTCCATCAATGTATTTAGTATGAGCTGCTAAGAAAATGGACAATCTTTCTCAATATTTTGCTCAATGGTGCTTTAATAACATTAATATCCACTTTTTTAAAGTTGGCACTAATAATTATAAGATTATCCGACCATTTAATCCGTTAAAATCCGAATTCGTTGTATATCTGTCCTGTATCCGTCCCATATTCGTATCCCGAAATATCCGAATTCGTATTCATATCCGGGCTATTCGTATCCGATTCCGTATTCGACAAAAAAATATAGGATAG
This sequence comes from Hygrophila difformis, assembly GCA_030278955.1. Taxonomy (NCBI): domain Eukaryota; kingdom Viridiplantae; phylum Streptophyta; class Magnoliopsida; order Lamiales; family Acanthaceae; genus Hygrophila; species Hygrophila difformis. The sequence continues at coordinate 51,609,849 of JAOANR010000002.1, read as the reverse complement.
GATAGGGGAAGAGTACTATCCGACCGTATCCGTCCCGTTCTCACCGCTACTTTAATTTGATGATAAGTAACTTTGATTTAGTTAGTGTTATTCAAGAGGAAAATCCTTTAAGTATTTATGGAATTCTATTGGATTGTGTTATAGTCTTTTAAATTTTTAAGTAACTTCAACCAAGTTAATATTCTAATTTTATGTTGTGGAATGTAGAATGACACTGGCTCTTTCTTGATTTTTGATACAATCTGTGGCATGTGACTTATAATTACCTTGTTTTGAAACTCCTGAAAGCATCATTATCTTGCAGAAGAGAAGAAATTTGAGTGGTAAAAAGACATGAGAGGGAGGAAGAATCTCAAGAGGGCAGTTGAGGAAGAGATGATGGCTCTAAAACAGGGTGAAAGTATAATGCAAGTTGTGGATCTAAGGGGCTCTAATCTTATTGAGGTACAATATTTTTGCTTTGGGTCTCTGGCTGGGTTTTAAGAATTTAGATTGGAAGATTTCTTTTACTAATTATCGTTCTATCTTCTATCAACGAAGGTAATGGATGGAAATGGTCAGTACTTATTGGCAAATTTTCCAGCTAGATTCCAGAAAAGCTTGTGGATCAAACTAGGTATAGTATCCATTTTTCATTACATAATGCATGACATGCAAATAAATTTTTAAGTATTTAGTTATCAAGTGTCCTTGGATATATATCTTTTGGATTTCCTGTATTTGACTCTAACTCCACACTAAAGAATGACACAGATATACCTGTAGAAGCAATGCTTGAAACTGACTGTCTTTAGATTATAAATGTTTTTAATTTTGCTTGTGTGTTAATGTAAACAGGGAACTTCGTGGCAGTTGATGAAAGTGGGAGGGAGGAGGCCATGGAATCCGGTAGAAAGGTAGCAGGCATTGTCACACAAGTGCTTTATCATGAACAAGTCCGTGCACTTAAAAAATCACCAGAGTGGTGCGTGGCATCCTTTTAGCTAATAATTTCATTATTGCTTTGATAGAAGGTTATTTGGTTGGGTGACATTACAGTTGATGTGCATGTATTACAGTTCTAGTTCTAGTTCATTACGGATATACATTATCCTTTTGGTTAATTTGATTGTCAATAATCTGGATATCCTATATCCTCGAGTTTGACAATGATTCAGAATAAATCAACTAGATACCTGATCCAATTCTTTTTTACGCGTCTCTGCAGTCATAACTTCGAATTCTGAAGTTCTTCACATATGCTTTTTTCTGTCTGTCGATGCAGGCCAGAGGTTTTCAAATCTGCACCCCAAGAACTGTTGAAGCAAGGTTTGCAGTCTTGCTCTTCACAAAAAGATGAGGATGAGAATAGTAGCGATGATGAGGGCCTTCCTCCTTTGGAAGCCAATATGAACCGGCTAAATCCTCTATTGTCACATCTGGAGAGTCAGACTGATTCAGATTCTGATTCCTAGTAAGAGAAAATCAGCCGTTAGCACACCTAATTCACCAGGCGACATGAAATTTATTATTTCAAACTCTCTTTGTCTGCCTAAGGTATTATGGGGTTTTAGACTCTGATTTTAATTTCAAAAGGAAAAGGTGCTGTATGCAGGACTATGTCAAATGTAATTCATGTATTTATAAGTTAAAACGATATAAAGACACAAAGACACTGCAAAGAATGAAAGGAAACAATGATACCAGGTGTTACATGATTGTTTAGCAGGAATTTAATCAAATTGAGGATAATGAAATCCATTTAATGAAAATATAAACTAGGGAATAAATGAATATATAAATTGAAGAATAAATATTGCAACTTTTACAATGTATATTCTCATAAATAAAATTGAATTGATATTGACTACATTATTAAGAATTGTATTGTGGCCCATTCTTCATGGGAACCAACCTTGTTTAAGTATCATTGTGTTAGGTTTTATTGATTGCAAGAGGTATTTAGAAATTTAAACTTGGTGACCTTCATAAATGAGATATTGATGCCTTTTCATAGGCACATGATTATAATCAACTTAACTTAAAACTCAAATACAGTTTCATGGACATGGAACATCATACAGAGTTTCGGAGAGTTTTTATAACACCCCCGTTTTCCCATCTTAAAAATCACAGCGGAAGTTACCAAAAGGAAAGCGGGGTTGTTACCGCCACACTTCCAATTAAGCTCGCTTTGGCCTTGCCTTGGCTAACTTAATTAAAAGTGCTAAGGCTAATTAAAATAATTACAAACACTATTTAAGCTGTTAACTAAATTTTAAAATATATTTAATTTAGTAAAATATCAGAGTTTAAAATTACAATAACTGTGACCAACTATTAAAACAACAACCTTACTACAAGTAAAATATTATTTAAAATAACCACTGTAAAAAAATGATACTGACTCCCCTGCCCGTGCCCGTGATGTTAATGAGCTTCACAAATATCAAATCCTGAAAAAGTGAGTAGGTAACATTTATCAGCACACCAGGTGAGTAAATAAATTTTTATCCCTTGGACAAAAATAATTAACTACGACTCAACAGTAAATGGCATGTCAAAACAGTTGCAATAATTCAATCCACATGTAGCTCGACTATGATGCCTACACCCGGGGTATCTCATAGGACCTAGCATGCGCTCATAATGACCGAAGTCAAAATATGAGTACACAAGGATGGCCCTACCTTGCGATCTAGAAAATGACTGTGAGACCCTTGATCAAACACAATCCTGTTCATGGGGATCCCTTGGATAACCCACGAAATATCTCACGAAGATATCCACCTCTGGGGTATATCTCGCATAATAACAATTCAATAATTCACATGTCACACACTGAAATTTCACTTTTCACATGCATGGCCTAGCCCCAAAAATAATTTAAACACATAATTGGGCAATACCTCTGCATAAATAAATTGCATGAATAAACCCTAACATTATTAAAATACGAAGGTATTTAGACATGCAAAAATCTAATCCTACGACAAAGCCCGTAGAATAAAAATTTATTTACTATTTCTTCCGAAGATAGCTACGCACTAAGATTGAAAATACCGCTGCTACAACTCGAAATGCTTATATTTTCTACTACTGAGTGTACCACGGCTAGCACTCACAAATTAGTGTATTTGTACTAACTTTTGATTGTGATGTTCTTCTGCTCCAATGCTCCTCGGTATTTATTGGGGTTATGAAGGGTGATTAGTCAGCAGGCTATGAGCCACTCAACAATGCTACTTCTAATTCTTCACATACCACGTAGAAAACCTATGAAACTCAGCAAAGCTATTCACGCCTCTCTTCATCACACATAGAAGCCCATGCAACTGATTTCCTTTATGTCTATTATTGTTACTATTCTTTCTTTCTTTTTTTTTTCTTTTAATGTACGATAATGGAAATATACCTTCCATGTGTTAAAACGTAATGGAGTCAGCAGTATTATTATTATTATGATTAATTAGTTAACAATACTAAAGTGGAGATTTGCTAATAATTGTCATTATTAAAGTCCAGATTTCTATTTATTATAATTTTCTTTTCACTATTACGTTTTATAAATCAATTATCACTCTCATACAGTGCCTTTATTAGATCTAGCATAGTGGTATTTTAAAGAAAAAAAGCTATGAGTCTATTGTAGATTTAATAAAAGTTCAACTATTAACTTGTTTTAGGAAGATATTATTATAGATCTAATAAGTTTTGAATTTATAATCTATAGACTATAAGTCCAATATTACTACTAATGGATTACTGATAAATTTATATTAATCATAAATTTAACTATACTTAAAATAATACCAAACTAATACTATTGTCAAGCATTTCTTTATTTGATATCTTACTTTAGTAAATATACTTATCAAATCAACTAAATTATTTTCTCTTGGAAAGTAATTTATTTCTTCCAAACCAATCTCTATCTTGGAAAATATTAATTTATTTTCTTAAGAAATAATACTAAATTATTTCTTTAGAAAATGTTATCAATATAACTAAATTTTAGGGTATTACAATCTACCCTCCTTAAAAACGAACTTCGTCCTCGAAGTTTACTCAAATAATTATTGCTAGACTAAAAATAAGCCTCGCAAATAATTAAACTTGTCTTACCTTATTCTCTATACAGCACGACTATGAGATTTCCTCCCCCACTTGTTTTCCCAGCTATGTCCTCATAGCTGGATCTGTCTCAAGAAATAGATCTGGATACTTGGCTTGCATTTTTGCCTCAATTTCCCACTGGCATCATTCTCGTCGTGATTTGACCATTGGACCTTGACCATGCGAATGATTTTGCGCCTCGTGGCTCGTTCTTTAGTATCTAGGATCTTAACTGGTTTCTCTTCATAAGTAAGATCACCATCTAATTCAATAGTATCTGATGGGATCAACCTCTTAAGGTCATGATGATACTTCTTATGTTGTGATACGTGGAATACATTATGAACTCGTGACAACTCTTCGGGTAGATCTAGTCGATATGCTAATGTACCAACTTTGGCAATGATATCGAATGGTCCAATGTAACGAGGACTTAACTTACCACGCTTACCAAATCGCATCACTCATTTGATGGGGGATACTTTTAGTAACACCTTGTCACCTATTTCGTATCCTCCTTCTTGTCTCCTCTGGTCTGCATACGTCTTTTGTCGACCTTGGGCGGCTTTCATCTTGAGTTGGACTTGCTCAATAACACGCTTTGTCTCCTCAATTAGTTGTGGTCCAACAGGGATTGGATTCTCGCCCTTAGTCCAACAAAGTGGACTTCGACATTTCCTACCATATAATGCTTCAAATGGGGCCATTCCAATACTAGCATGATAACTATTGTTATAGCTAAATTCAACTAGCGGTAGGTGATTTTCCCAACTTCCTTGAAATTCTAAAGCGCAAACTCTTAGCATGTCTTCAAGAGTCCGGATTGTTCTTTCAGTTTGCCCATCGGTTGTTGGGTGAAATGTCGTACTCATTTTTATTTTAGTACCAAAGGCTTCTTGTAACTTAGTCCAGAAATTCGAGACGAATCGACGGTCTCGGTCTGAAACAATGTCTTGAGGAATCCCATGCCTCCGTACGACATTCTCGATATAGGCCTTAGCTAGCTGATCCATACTCCAGGTTTCTTTCATGGGTATGAATATAGATGCCTTTGTCAATCTATCGACAATGACCCATATCTTATCGCTTCCTTTGGGCGTCTTTGGTAATGCTAAGACAAAATCCATGGAAATACTATCCCATTTCCATTCTGGAACTTCTAGTGGTTTTACTAATCCAAGGGGTTTCTTGCGCTCGGCTTTGACCTTTTGACAGGTCAAATATCTTTCCACTAATTTTGCTACCTCTTGTTTCATTCTAGGCCACCAAAAGATTTTTCGTAAGTCTTTGTACAACTTGTCTCCTCCAGGGTGTACAGAATAAGGAGTTTCGTGTCCTTCTTCGAGGATACGTCTTTTGAGGTCCTCACACGCTTCGCACCAACGACCCTTAAATCGGATACTGCCGTCTTCGTGAATTTGGAAGTCTGTAGCTTCACCTTGAGCTATCTTTACTTTGACCCTTTCCAATTTGACGTCACCGGGCTATCTTTCTCAGATTTCGTCAAAAATGGTTGGCTGATTGTGATGGCATTGATTCACTGAGTAGGCATCCTTGGTATAACAACTCAATGTTAAATCGTGCCAATTCCATATATAACTCGTGCGGCAAGATTCTTGTGTTACCCAGATGTTTTGACTTTCGACTTAGTGCATCAGCCACTTTATTGGCTTTTCCCTCGTGATATGTAATGCCTAAATCATAGTCCTTCATTAGCTCTAACCACCGCCTCTGGCGCATGTTGAGCTCTTTCTGAGTATAGATATACTTTAGACTTTTATGGTCTGTGTATAGCTGACACTTTCGGCCGTACAAGTAATGTCTCCATATCTTTAGAGCGAAAACAACTGCAGCTAACTCCAGGTCATGAGTTGGATAATTTTCCTCATTCGGCCTTAGCTGTCGAGATGCATAGGCTATAACTTTTCCTTTTTGCATTGACACGCATCCCAACCCAAATTTGGAAGCATCACTATAAATTTCAAAATCGTCTTTCTCATTGGTAAGGTTAGTACTGGTGCCGTGGTTAGTCTTTCTTTTAATATCTGAAATGCAGCTTCGCATTCAGGTGTCCATATAACCTTTGATCCCTTCTTTAAATTTTGGGTTAGAGAAATCTTTGACAAATCTCCTGTAGTAGCCTGCCAAACCAAGAAAACTTCTTATCTCGGTTTGTGAGGTTGGTACAGGCCAATCCTTTACCCGGCTACTTTAGCTGGGTCAACTGATATTCCATCGGCAGAGACGATGTGACCGAGGAATGCAACCTTGTTGAGCCAAAAGTCGCACTTAGACAACTTGGCATACAGTTGATGGCTCCTCAATTTTTGCAGGACTTGGTGTAGATGTTGTTTGTGTTCTTCCTCATTCTTAGAGTAAATCAGTATATCGTCAATGAACACAACTACACATTTGTCTAATAATTCTCGGAAAGCATTATTCATCAGAGCCATGAATACTGCTGGAGCATTGGTTAAGCCAAATGACATCACGGTAAACTCATAATGACCATACCGTGTTCTAAATGCCGTCTTTGGGATATCCTGCTCAGCTATCCTAAGCTGATGTGTAATACCCGAGAATTTTACAACATAAAATAAATAAATAAATAATAAATAAATGCAATAAATAAATAAACAAATAAATAAACATAATAAATAGATAAGGAATCACAAGGAATGAGAAATGGAATTTAATTTAGAAAGGAATTAGAGTTCCAATACCCGTAAAGACAAAGACAATTTAATCAAATAAATCGTTACACAGGAACCCGACACTAATGGACTCGAGAATTCAAGGCCAATATTAAATCTAGACCCGAGTAAAATTTTAGATAGGAAATTGGAGTCCGGAAATAACCCGGAAATCGGAATCCGAGAACATAGAGGGATAGAAGTCCGAAAGAGAGGAGGAAAGGCTCGACGAATCGCACGACCCGCCCGGACCGAAGTCCAGGCGGTGACCGCGCGGTGTCCGCGCGGGGTTTCTTCATTCGGCGCCCCAATCCCGTGCCGTTGGACAGAAGCGAGCAATGCGAGATTTCCTCGCCCGAATCCGGATTTTTCGACTTCGGTTGCTCACCTTTCGGCTCAAGACTCCCTAGGGCAGACCTTGGACGTCCCCTAGGTCTTCCACATCTATAAATAATCGTCTTGTTCGACCCCGAACACTTTTCAAACCCTACAAAAAACTCGCCACATATCAAACTCTAATCCCGGAGTCGTCGGAGGCACGAAGGCAAGAGAGGAGACTGACTTGGACGAAATTCCAGAGGCCTTGTCGTTGTGGTAAGTTCTGGTCCATTTCTTTTCCATTCTTGATTCGAAAACGAATCCTAACATGATCCTTTTTCTATTCTAAACCCCGATCCGGATCTAGAACGAAGAACCCGACGAATCTAGGAGATAAACGGTGGACTGGAAGCCAAGCCTCCGAATCGACGAGCCGGAACATCCGTAAACCTGTAAGTTAACCTTACTATAGTTTTGGGCGAATTAAAATACATCTAATTTAAAGATTTAATCAAGAACTTAAAATCTGTCAACGCGAAAAACTCTACGGCGCAGTGTTTTTGCACGAATTTTTCGAACCCTTAAAACTGATCAAACGAGAAAACTTAAAACACGAAAAAGTTCCTAAGCAATTAATCTAGGTGATGTAAAAATTTCATAATTTTTCATTAGGTTTTGGTATCTAGAATTGTCCTAAACTAATCTGTTCAAATTTTGGATCTTGAAATCTTGACAGAACTTTAGTCCGAACTTGTAGGCATTTTTGACAATAGATCTAGACCGAAAAAGAACTTTTGTTGAACATGAAACTTGTAGATCTATGTCTTAAGTATCGTCCTGTAAAATTGCATCAAATTTGGAGTTCGTTTGCTATGGTAGATCTCGAAATTATGAAACTGCTGTTGTAAAAATTCGGACAGATTAATAACCTGATGGAAATCCACATTTTTGACTTATTTCCTTAACTCGGATCAAAAAAGTTAAAACACGAAACTTGTTTTTCTCTGTGTTTTCGAGTTACTGGTAAAATTTCAGAATTTTCGGACTTAAAACAGATTTTTAATTACTTTTGGAGTAAACAGTGTTTTGTCGAAGTCAAATTTTGAAAATCTTGTTTGAACGGTTAAATTGGCCTTTAAGGTTTAAACGAGTAGAAATTCTTGAAATAAAATATATGAAATAAGAATTTTGAAAAAAAAAATCCCCTTACAACTTGATTAATTAAAATTAGGGGGTGAGTGCTCTGCAGGGTGCCCTCCTAACTATTCACTTCGTGCCGTTATGGACGATGGTGACCCCGCACGAAATTTGAGATATATTGCCAAAACGGCATGAGATATAGGGCCTACACTCTCGAGAATATCTATTTGGATTTCCCGAGGCTCCGGAGTGGTACTGGGTATGGCGGATAAGGCTGCGGCCGCCGGCCTACCGGCTAAACTTGATGAGATTGCGATGCAATCTAGAAATACCTGAAATACTAAATCTTGGTGTAATGGGTAATAATTAAAATATTTATTTGTTGTCCATTTAAATTATTTAGTGCTTTATTTAAATTAATTATGGCTTTTGTTTAAACTATGCTAAATGTATTATTAGTTAGAATCCATGAATTAATTATGCAAGTTATTTAGTTAATTAAATTAAATTGTCTATGATTTATTATCATGCTTTTATTTAAATATTAATTAATGGCTTTGAAACCCCATGATCATGTATGCGTTAACTTACTCAGCAAGTTGTGCTGACCAAACCATTTCCTTCTTTTTCTACAGAGTATGTGGAGTATGCATGAGCACGTACATGCATGAGATTTTTGGGAACACTTTATTTTTAAATTTTGCATTAGACTATAGTATGAACGAGCCTGTTTAACCCGTGTTTTGGCCATGTTGGCCCTGTTTACATTTTTCGCTGCTATACTTATACTTAGATATTATTTTTCCGCTGCATTATAATATTATTTTTGAATTTATATTGTATGGGCTGTTTTTAATTGTTTTAAATATTTTAAATACTGCAATACCTAGCCTTGCATCTCTTTAATAAGCCCGGAGAAACCGTGTCTTGCTAGTGAGGTGTGGCGGTGACATCCCGACCTGGGTGATAAAAAACAGGGGTGTTACATGATGATAATCAGACCTCAAATCAATCTTCGAAAAGACTCTGGCTCCTTTGAGTTGGTCAAATAAGTCATCAATTCGTGGCAACGGGTATTTATTTTTCACCGTCACTTGATTGAGACCTCTGTAATCAACACAAAGTCTCATTCCACCATCCTTCTTTCGTACAAATAGCACAGGTGCTCCCCACGGAGATGTACTAGGATGAATGTATCCTTTCTCTAGAAGGTCTTCGAGTTGTTCCTTTAATTCCTTCGTTTCAGCTGGTGCCATTCGGTATGGAGCTTTTGATATGGGTTCCGTACCTGGAACTAAATCAATTGTGAATTCTATCTCACATTCAGGTGGCATCCCTGAAATATCTATAGGAAATACATCCGGATATTCTTTTACTACTAGAATATCGTTTAGATCCACCTCCACTGCTTGCAAATTATGGACATAGCAAAGATAAAGGGGATTCCCTTTTCTTACTAGTGTCACCAATTGCATTTCTGAAATTACTTTTGTTGTCGGTCCTTTGGGATCCATATAATACGAAATTTGTTGTTTATTCGGTCCATACATTGTTATCGTTTGTTGGGCGCACTTGATGGTGGCTTGATATTTTGTAAGCCAGTCCATTCCTAAGATAACATCAAAATCTCGTAGCTCGAAGTCAATGAGATCAGCAGGGAACTCAACTTTGCAAATACGGATAGAAATTTTCTCATAACGTGTTGAGCAATTAATAACTGCTCCGTTAGGTAAAGAGATTCCTAATCCTATTTCCTGGGGTTTATCGAGTCCCAACTCGGGCAATTTTCTACGAGATATGAATGAACAGGTAGCTCCAGAATCAAACAAAGTACGAACTTTAGAAGCTTTCATTTCAAAAGTACCTTCAACCAGGTCACCACCATCTTGAAGGTCAGCTTGATTGACTATGTTCAACCTTCCTTGGTTAGGTCTGCCCTGGTTTTGTGGAGCTCTATTGTTTACTCCCGGATTTGTTGGGAAAGTTAGACGTTGTCCTTGATTTCCTTGTTGGTTTTGAGGCCTTCGTAATTCCGGGCAATAGTCCTCTTTTCGCAAATCAGGCCGAAGTCTGTTAGGATCAAGTCTCAGGCGACAGTTTCTGGCCCTGTGACCCGTCATGCCACAACGTAACATTCTTCGACTTGTGGACACTAGCGAGTTGCATGCCTCTTGCTGCACCGATTACACGGAGTGGGTACCGGCTCCTATACTGGTTTGGATAGGGGAACCTACTCCTGTTGCTTTGCTGGAAATCTCCTCTTTGCCTGTTATCTTTGATTCCCTCAAATTTGCGTTTTCCTTTATTCTGGGGGACTGGTCTCGAGCTTTCTCCTTTGTGTTCTGATCCTTCGACCTTTTCGACAGTCATAGCTCGATTGTATGCTTTTTATAAACTAGTAAATTGCTTCCCGCCGAATGCCTTTCGAATGTACTTGTTCAGCCCAAGAACAAACTTCGGGGCCTTAGTTTGATCTGTTGCCACCAAGTCTGGAGCAAATCTCAAGAGCTCAGTAAACTTAGCATAGTACTCTTGCACAGATCGACTACCCTGTTGAAGAGTAACAAACTCTTCATACTTGGAATTTTTAAGGTTGAGTGGATAAAATCGTTCTCTCAGACTCTTTTGAAATTCTTCCCAAGTAATCTGGCGATCTTCTTGTGACCTCTACCAAGTATTTGCTATTCCGGTCAGGAAGAAAGTAGCTACTCCCACCTTACGTTCTTCAGGGCATTCTACTGCCTCGAGTAGCTTTTCGAGTGATTCAATCCACCCTTCTAATTTGGCTGGGTCCTCTTGTCCATTATATCGAGGAGGTTGAAACTTATTAACCACCTCGATATAATCCCCTTATGTTTCTGTATGATGTTCTCCTCCTTCAGCTTGCTTCTGAACAGCTGCCCCAAGAGTGAGCAATAGTTGTTCTATCTGTTGTTGACGGTCGTTGTTATCGGCCATGTTAGTGCTAATCCCCTTGTTCCTATGAAACATCAGTTAGTTAATCAGTTAATTGCTTTTGTTAATCAATATAAACAAATAATACTAGTTTTCTTTTATAAAATAACAAGAGTACACTTCAAAACTACCAGACAAATATTCTAACTTGCCGAGACTGGTTTACAAGTACAAGTTAAGCTAATATATTATTCTTAGACTTGTCCTTTCTAATCTCGAATGTTCCTCGTGCGACAATCCTGGTACTTATGTGTAACACCCCGGTTTTTGGTAACCCAGGTCGGGATGTCACCGCCACATCTCCCTAGTAAGACACGGTTTCTCCGAGCTTACTAAAGAGATGCAAGGCTAGGTATTGCAGTGTTTAAAACATTTAAAGCATTCAAAATAGCCCATACAATATAATTCAAAATTAATAATAGCATAGCGCAGCGGAAATATTTAGTTTAGTACAGTATCGCAGCAGAAAATATAAAAAGGGCCGACATGGCCAAAACACGGGTTAAACAGGCCCGTTCATAATGTAGTCTACGTACGAAATTTAAAAGCAAAATAAAAGTTCCCAAAATCTCATGCATGATTCGTGCTCACACATGCTCATTCCACATATTCTGTAAAGAAAGGAATAAAAATGGTTTTGATCAGCAAAATTGCTGAGTAAGTTAACACATGCATGATCGTAGGGTTTAAAAGCCATAACTTTAATAATTTAACCAAAGCATGATAATAACATAATATTTGATTTCATATAATCCATATCATATAGCACAATCTATCTCAGGCTCTATTTAATAACACATATCACATGGTTCAAGATAATAGCCATAATTTAAATAAAGCATTTAAATAATTTAATTTGACAACAATATCATTTAATCTAGTTTAATTTAATTTAGAATCCTCATTACATTCCCGATTTGGTATTTCAAGTTTCACGATAGAAATCGCGATGTCAACAAGTTTAGCCGGTAGCCCGGCGGCCGCAGCCGTATCAGCCATACCCAGTACCACTCCGGAGCCTCGGGAAACCCATACGGATATTCACGAGAGTGTAGGCTCTAAGTTTCGCCGTTTTGGCAATATCACATTTCAAGTATAGCGCGCGGGGTCACCATCGTCCATTACGGCACGAAGTGAATCGTTAGGGGGCACCCTGCAGAGCACTCACCCCTAATTTTAATTTATCAAGTTTGTAAGGGGATTTAGTTTTTAAAATCTGCCTTCCAATGTATTAATTTAGAAATAATATTTCAATTCGTTTCAACCCTAAAGGTTAATTCCATGTTTCAACAAGATTTCAAGATTTCGTTCGGTAAATCACAGTTTACTCCAAAATTCGTCTAAAATCAGATTTAATTCCAAAAATTCCAAAATTTCATATCTAACTCGGAAACATCAAGATCTACAACTTTCGTGTTTTAACTTTTTCAATCCGAGATACCTAAGTAGGTCAAAAACGCCAATTTTCGCATAAGAAGAAATCTGTCCGAGATTAATACATCACAGATCAAAGATTTCAATTTCTACCATATCAATTCAACTCCAAATTTAATGAAATTTGACAGGGATCATCTTAAGACATTTATCTACAACTTTCATGTTCGGCCAAAGATCTAAAACAGCCTAGATCCTATCTCAAAAACGTGATCAAGATCATTCCTAAGTTCTGTCCAAGATTTCAAGAACTAGGTTCAAACAGTTCGGTTTCAACGGGTTTTCACATATCAAATCAACTCCAAAAATTCTCAAATTTTTACAGTAGCTAGGTCTAAGTCTTAGAAACGTTTTTCGTCTTTTAAGGTTTTCCGTTTGAGTTCGTTTTAAAGATCGGAAAAATTCAACAATTCTGTTGCGTCGGTAGGAAAACAAAAGTGGACAGGTTTATGATTCTTGTCAAATCTTTTAGGTTTCGAATGTTTTAAAATCTCCCAAAACCATGTAAGGTTAACTTACAGTGTCTATGAACATCGGGAATGTCCAATTCGGAGGCGTGGCTTCCAGATCACCGTTTCTCCTCTCCGTTCGTCGGGTTCTACGATCTAGATTCGATACGGGGGTGTAGAAAGAAAAAGGAGATAATTAGGATTCGTTTTCGAATCGTTTATTGAATAAAGATTGGACCGAGACTTACCACGACTATGGAGATCTGTAGAGAAACTCGTCCCACAGCGTTCGTCTTGGTTTCGTGCCTCCGACGACTCCGAATTTAGGGTTTCGAACGTATAGAATGTTGTAGGGTTTTGTAAACTTGTTCGGGGCTCCCAAGGGCTTATTTATATAATTCTTAATCCCTAGGGCGTCTACAACCGACCTAAAGGTCTGGAGTCGAGAGTTGTTCAACCGAAAGTCGAAAAATCCGCGTTCGGGTGAGAGATTCACGCAACAAACAAATCTGTCATGTGGCGCGGTCGTGGCGCGGTTTTCCCCATTGGGCGCGCGGCCACCGCGCCGTCTTCGCCTGGACTTCGGTCCGGGCGGGTCGTGCGATCCGTCGTGCTTTTCCGCCTCTCTTTCGGGTTTCTATCCTTCTATGCTCCCGAATTCCGATTTCCGGGGTATATTCGGGTTCATACTTTCTCTCTAATTTTATTCTTAGTCTAGTTGGATGTTTTGGACTCGAATACTCGAGTTCATTAGTGTCGGGTTTTGGTGTACCATTTATCCATCCTTTTATTGAATTAAATTCCTTTAATTCCTTTTTAAGTAAAAATCTCATTTCTCATTTCCTTATCTTTATTTATTTCTTTTATTTGCTGGATTTGTTTATTTATTTATAGTATTTATTTTATTTATTATTTATTTATTTAATTATTGTTTTATGTTATGTTGGAAAATTCTCGGGTATTACAGTCTACCCTCCTTAAGAATCAACTTCGTCCTCGAAGTTGTGTTTCGGCTTTTCTCGTCTCGTGCTAAGGTCTTGTGTTTGTTTTATTATGTTGTGACTGAACTTAGAATTAAACTTCTAAGCTGCCTACGTACCCGGTAAAGGGATCAAGCCATAACGTAGTTCAAAAGTTTACAAAAATGCACGAAAAATTAGGGGGTATGACATCCTCTCCCCCTTAAGATTGCAGTTATGTCCCCATAACTGTGTCGGAATCGGTTTGGAACAATATCGGGTATCGTTCCCTCATGTCGGATTCTACTTCCCAAGTTGCCGTCTCACTTTCGTGATTTGACCAAAGAACCTTGATCATTTTGATGGTTTTATTCCTCGTTACTCGTTCCTTAGTATCGAGAATACGCACTGGGACTTCCTCATAAGTCAAATCTTCATCGAGCTCAATTATCTCCGGTTGAAGTACATGTGTCGGGTCCGGCACATACTTCTTTAGTTGCGAGACATGGAAGACATTATGAACTCTATCTAAGTGTGGCGGTAAAGCCAATCGGTAGGCTAGAGTTCCGACTCGTTCTAGAATCTCGTAAGGTCCTATGTATCGAGGACTTAACTTCTCTCGTTTGCCAAAGCGCATCACCCCCTTCATGGGTGATATCTTTAGCATGACCCTATCTCCCACTTGAAATTCTAGGTCTCGTCGTCTCACGTCGGCATAACTCTTTTGACGGTCTTGAGCGGCTTTCATCTTCCCTTGAATCACTTTGATTTGTTGAGCCATGTCTTCGATAAGTTGTGGTCCCACTACCACGGACTTATCGTTTTCTTCCCAGCTCAAAGGGCTTCGGCACTTTCGTCCATACAACGCCTCGAAAGGTGCCATGCCGATACTAGCATGGTAACTATTATTATAGGAAAACTCAATCAAGGGTAAATGAGATTCCCAATTCCCTTTGAATTCCAACACGCATGCTCTCAGCATGTCTTCTAGTGTTTGGATTGTTCTCTCGGTTTGTCCATCCGTCATCGGGTGGAATGCGGTGCTCATCTTGATTTGAGTACCGAGAGCTTTTTGTAACTCCGTCCAGAAATGAGAGACAAATCTACTGTCTCTATCGGAAATGATATCGTGTGGTACTCCATGTCGTCGTACCACGTTATCAATGTAGGCTCGGGCCAATTGGTCCATAGTCCACGTGTCTTTCATTGGGATAAATATGGTTGTCTTCGTTAGCCTATCCACAATCACCCAAATCTTGTTCATGCCTTTAGGTGATCGGGGTAATCCCGAGACAAAGTCCATTGAGATGCTATCCCACTTCCAACTTGGAATCTCTAGTGGTTGCATCAATCCTAAGGGTTTATGTCGCACTGCCTTAACCTTTTGGCAGGTGAGACATCTCGCCACGAAATTTGCCACTTCCTTCTTCATTCCCGGCCACCAATAGATCTTCTTCAGATCTTTGTATAGCTTGTCACCTCCGGGATGTACGGAGTATGGCGTGTTGTGCCCTTCCTCCATCAACCTTTGCTTCAACTCGGCACATTTAAGAGGCACACACCATCTACCTTTAAAACGGATGCTTCCATCCTCGTGGACAGCAAATCCTATTGCCTTTCCTTCGGCAATATACTCTTTTATCTTCTCGAGTTTCGGATCGCCCGGTTGAGCGAGTCAAATCTCGTCCAATATTGGAGTTTCTACGACCATGGCATTGACCGTTTCTCTCACTGTGCCAGGATGCACAAGTTCTAACTCCAATCTTGCCAAATCCATGTACAATGCCGGCGGAATTACCAACGAGTTTGTCACGTGTTGGGTTTTCCGACTTAGGGCATCGGCTACCACATTCGCCTTTCCCTCGTGGTATGCTATCTCTAAATCGTAGTCCTTAATGAGTTCCAACCACCTTCGCTGTCTCAAATTCAACTCCTTCTGAGTGAATATATATTTCAAGCTCTTGTGGTCGGTGAACATTCGACACTTCCGCCCATAAAGATAATGTCTCCATATCTTTAGAGCGAAAACGACCGCTGCCAACTCCAGGTCATGTGTCGGATAATTTTCCTCGTGAGGTTTTAGTTGGCGTGATGCATAGGCTACGACTCTCGAGTCTTGCATCAAAACACAACCTAAACCTTCCTTCGAAGCATCGCTATATACTTCGAAGTCACCATTCTCTGATGGTAGTGTTAATACGGGTGTGGTTGTGAGTCGTTTCTTCAGCTCTTGAAACAATGTCTCACATGCTTCGGTCCACTCGTATTTTGCTCCTTTCTTAAGTAGCTGGGTCAAAGGACGTGCAATCCTTGAAAAGTCCTTCACAAATCGTCTATAGTATCTGGCTAATCCAAGGAAACTCCTTATTTCCGTTGGACTTTTCGGAGTTGCCCATTCAGTCACGGCAGAAACTTTTGCCGGATCCACTGATACCCCATCAGCGGATACTATGTGTCCGAGAAATGCCACTTCTTTCAGCCAGAAGTCACATTTCGACAGCTTGCCGTATAGCTGATTTCTTCGCAAGATTTCTAACACTTGATGTAAGTGCTTTGCATGCTCTTCCTCGCTCTTTGAGTAGATCAGGATGTCGTCGATGAACACTACGACACACTGGTCTAATAGTTCTCGGAACACGTTGTTCATGAGATTCATGAACATGGCCGGAGCATTGGTTAACCCGAAGGATAACACTGTGAACTCGTAATGGCCATATCGAGTTCGAAATGCCGTCTTTGGAATGTCCTTCTCGGCGATCCTCAGTTGATGATACCCAGATCGCAAATCGATCTTCGAGAATACTGAAGCTCCCTTCAGTTGATCAAACAGATCCTCTATTCTCGGTGGGGGGTATTTATTCTTAATGGTCACCTGGTTTAGTCCTCGGTAATCTATGCAAAGACGTAGTCCTCCGTCTTTCTTCTTGACAAATAAAACCGGTGCTCCCCAAGGGGACGTACTCGGTCTTATGTAGCCTTTTCCCAATAGTTCCTCGAGTTGTTCCTTTAACTCCTTCATTTCCAGTGGTGCCATCCGGTACGGAGCTTTTGAGACAGGCTCTGTCCCCGGAATGAGATCTATCGTGAATTCAAGATCTCTCTCAGGTGGCATGCCTGGAACGTCTTCAGGGAACACGTCCGGGTATTCTCTTACCACTGGTATGCTATCAACCTTGTTCTCTTCCGCCTCAAGGTTGTGCACATAGCACGCATATAGTTCATACCCCTTACGCATCAAGTTACTTAGTTTAAGTGCACTAACGATTTTGTTACTTTTCTTAGGGGGCTGAAAGTAAAAGATCACTCTCTTTCCCCTACTTTTTGACAAGGTGATCTTTTGCTTTTGGCATTCGATCACCGCTTTATACTGGGATAGCCAATCCATCCCCAGTATGATGTCAAAGTCTCTTAAGTTAAATTCTACCAAGTTCGCGAAGAATTCTACGTTCTTTATCACTATAGGAATTCCGTTATATCGTTTAGAGCAAGACACTACTTCTCCAGAAGGCAATTGAATTCCTAAGCTAATTCTCTCGCACTTAGGTAGATCTAACTCAGGCACTATCCTTGATGCAATAATTGAGCAACTAGCTCCGGAATCAAATAAAATTCTAAGGGGTGTATTCAAAACGTGAAATGTACCTGCCATCACTTCTCCTTGCGCAGGCACGTCCGCTTGGTTTACCACGTTCAGCCTCCCCATAGGGCGTCCCTGATTGCCCTGCTGATTCGCATTCGGCTGCTGATTTTGTTGCTGGTTTTGATTCTGTGGGGGCGGAGGTCGTTGGTTCTGGTTCTGGTTTTGCGGCCTATTTTGAGGGGGTCTGTACCCTTGGTTATTCCCGTTTCGCCCGTTTTGGTTTTGAGGCTGTTCTTGCCCCGCGACCAAATCGTCCCTCTTCGTTATGTTCTCGAGCCTAGTTCGACATTCCCGTCGAACGTGACCCATTCGACCGCATCGGTAACAGGCGCCTTGTTGCGGGCATCCCCTTGCCAGATGTGGTCGTCCACATCGCGGGCAAGGCGGGTACCGGATCTTCTTGATTGAACCTCCTCCCAGTGTTGTTTTGTTGGGGCCTATTCGACCCTCTGCGCTGCTCGTTCCTTCCAGTGTTGTTCTCGTTTAGTGAATCTCGACTTCTCTTGTCTTGAGGACCCCTGCTGGACTCCCCACTCACCCTTCTTTTCAGCTGCTGCACACGTGCTACCGCTACAGCGCGATCGTATACGGCTTGCAAATCGGGGTAGTGTACCCCCGCGATCACCTCGCGCACAGACAGGTTCAGTCCCATCTCGAACTTCTGTGCCTTTTCCGCATCAGTAGGCACTAGCCTTGGTGCGAACCTCACCAGCTCCTTAAAGCGGGTGTAGTATTCTTGCACCGTTTGGCTTCCTTGCTTCAGTGACAGGAATTCCTCGTACATGGCAGCTTTGGTACTCAAGGGATAGAATCGATCCCTGAGTAGTTCCATCATCTCCATCCACGAATAAGGCTCGTCATCTTCGGTCAGTTTGGCTTGCGTTGCTTGCCACCAGTCGTCAGCTTCGCCTCCCAAGTAGTACGAAGCGACATGTACCCTTTCTCCTTCCGGACATTTGACCGCTCCTAGCAGCTTGTCAAAAGTCCGGATCCATTCCTCCAGTTTAGCTGGATCCTCCTCACCAGCATAGTGGGGCGGCTGGTAGGGATTCACCATCGCTAGGTAGTTAGGGCGAGCTTGGGGCGGAGGTACCGCCGCAGCTTGACCCTGGTTGACTTGCGCATTTCCGAGCGCAATCAACACTTCCTCTATCGTCCTAAGACGATCGCCCACATTGTTCGGTGCGGGGGCGTCCTGCGCACCTTGGGGTTGTTCCATTTCAGGTTGAATCGGTTCAGTGACGTTTGGTAGTGTCTCCGTAGGAGTTTCAGTGGTGGTTTGGGGAGCGGTTTGAGTCCTTCCTCTTCCTCTGGGTGCCATTCTGGTACAAATAGGATAGTTTAGGACTGATGAATTTAGCATATGGTCTAAGCAATTTCTATGAATGTATATGTGTGTAGTAATTTAGCACGTGGTGCTCTGTTCGGGTTAAGAAGCATCGTACGCTTCGGGGTTTTATTTTATTTTGTCTTGTTTTGTTTTGATTTAAAAATAAATCGGGCATTTTATTTCCTCAAAAGAAATTTTAGTACAAAAGTAGAAATATTTTTCTAGCAAAACAATGTCTAACAATAGAATCTCTAGTGCCTCATGGCGTCTCCCGGTGGGGTAGCAGGATCTTCCTCCGGATCTTCCTCCTCCGAACTCGGCGGTAGTAGGTCGTCAAAGATAGTGTTTAAATCTTGCCCGTGGGCATCGATGTATTCCTTTAGTATTAAGTTTCGTGTAGTGAGGGTTTGGACTTGGCGTTCGAGTTGGTTTATGCGGTGATGATCCGCCTCTCTCAAGTTGCCCATGTGATGTAAATTGGCCTCCAATTGAGCCATACGGTACTTCATTTGCTCTAGAGTTTGGTGGGAATCGAGATGAACGCTCATCATCCTGACCATCAACTGCATCATGTCTTGACTAGCCATCTAGCGCAAGCAAGAGATCTAGGTTAATATTCACCAAGATTCTAAGTTCAATTCGCCCAGATTCTAAGTTCGAGTTTCCAAAATTCTAAGTTCAAGTTTTGCCAAGATGCTAAGTTCAAGTTTCGCAAAGATTCTAAGTTCAAGTTTCGCAAAGATTCTAAGTTCATAGCAGAGATGCAACATGCATATGCAAATGATAATTCCCCCCAATAATAATTTAATACACCATATATATATATATATTTTTCCATGGGTTTTAAAATAAAATTTCTCCATGGAAATAAAAAAAATTTAAAATTTAAAATAATAGTCAAAATATTAATAGTAGCTTAAAAATAATAATGGTTTTAAAATAATAGTTTAAAAATAATAATGGTTTAAATAATAGTTTAAAAATAGTAATGGTTTAAAAATAATAGTTTAAAAATAGCCGGGCTCTGATACCAACTTGTAACACCCCGTTTTTTGGTAACCCAGGTCGGGATGTCACCGCCACATCTCCCTAGTAAGACACGGTTTCTCCGAGCTTACTAAAGAGATGCAAGGCTAGGTATTGCAGTGTTTAAAACATTTAAAGCATTCAAAATAGCCCATACAATATAATTCAAAATTAATAATAGCATAGCGCAGCGGAAATATTTAGTTTAGTACAGTATCGCAGCGGAAAATATAAAAAGGGCCGACATGGCCAAAACACGGGTTAAACAGGCCCGTTCATAATGTAGTCTACGTACGAAATTTAAAAGCAAAATAAAAGTTCCCAAGATCCCATGCATGATTCGTGCTCACACATGCTCATTCCACATATTCTGTAAAGAAATGAATAAAAATGGTTTTGATCAGCAAAATTGCTGAGTAAGTTAACACATGCATGATCGTAGGGTTTAAAAGCCATAACTTTAATAATTTACCAAAGCATGATAATAACATAATATTTGATTTCATATAATCCATATCATATAGCACAATCTATCTCAGGCTCTATTTAATAACACATATCACATGGTTCAAGATAATAGCCATAATTTAAATAAAGCATTTAAATAATTTAATTTGACAACAATATCATTTAATCTAGTTTAATTTAATTTAGAATCCCCATTACATTCCCGATTTGGTATTTCAAGTTTCACGATAGAAATCGCGATGTCAACAAGTTTAGCCGGTAGCCCGGCGGCCGCAGCCGTATCAGCCATACCCAGTACCACTCCGGAGCCTCGGGAAACCCATACAGATATTCACGAGAGTGTAGGCTCTAAGTTTCGCCGTTTTGGCAATATCACATTTCAAGTATAGCGCGCGGGGTCACCATCGTCCATTACGGCACGAAGTGAATCGTTAGGGGGCACCCTGCAGAGCACTCACCCCTAATTTTAATTTATCAAGTTTGTAAGGGGATTTAGTTTTTAAAATCTGCCTTCTAATGTATTAATTTAGAAATAATATTTCAATTCGTTTCAACCCTAAAGGTTAATTCCATGTTTCAACAAGATTTCAAGATTTCGTTCGGTAAATCACAGTTTACTCCAAAATTCGTCTAAAATCAGATTTAATTCCAAAATTTCATATCTGACTCGGAAACATCAAGATCTACAACTTTCGTGTTTTAAATTTTTCAATCCGAGATACCTAAGTAGGTCAAAAACGCCAATTTTCGCATAAGAAGAAATCTGTCCGAGTTTAATACATCACAGATCAAAGATTTCAATTTCTACCATATCAATTCAACTCCAAATTTAATGAAATTTGACAGGGATCATCTTAAGACATTTATCTACAACTTTCATGTTCGGCCAAAGATCTAAAACAGCCTAGATCCTATCTCAAAAACGTGATCAAGATCATTCCTAAGTTCTGTCCAAGATTTCAAGAACTAGGTTCAAACAGTTCGGTTTCAACGGGTTTTCACATATCAAATCAACTCCAAAAATTCTCAAATTTTTACAGTAGCTAGGTCTAAGTCTTAGGAACGTTTTTCGTCTTTTAAGTTTTTCCGTTTGAGTTCGTTTTAAAGGTCAGAAAAATTCAACAATTCTGTTGCGTCGGTAGGAAAACAAAAGTGGACAGGTTTATGATTCTTGTCAAATCTTTTAGGTTTCGAATGTTTTAAAATCTCCCAAAACCATGTAAGGTTAACTTACAGTGTCTATGAACGTCGGGAATGTCCAATTCGGAGGCGTGGCTTCCAGATCACCGTTTCTCCTCTCCGTTCGTCGGGTTCTACGATCTAGATTCGATACGGGGGTGTAGAAAGAAAAAGGAGATAATTAGGATTCGTTTTCGAATCGTTTATTGAATAAAGATTGGACCGAGACTTACCACGACTATGGAGATCTGTAGAGAAACTCGTCCCACAGCGTTCGTCTTGGTTTCGTGCCTCCGACGACTCCGGATTTAGGGTTTCGAACGTATAGAATGTTGTAGGGTTTTGTAAACTTGTTCGGGGCTCCCAAGGGCTTATTTATATAATTCTTAATCCCTAGGGCGTCCACAACCGACCTAAAGGTCTGGAGTCGAGAGTTGTTCAACCGAAAGTCGAAAAATCCGCGTTCGGGTGAGAGATTCACGCAACAAACAAATCTGTCATGTGGCGCGGTCGTGGCGCGGTTTTCCCCATTGGGCGCGCGGCCACCGCGCCGTCTTCGCCTGGACTTCGGTCCGGGCGGGTCGTGCGATCCGTCGTGCTTTTCCGCCTCTCTTTCGGGTTTCTATCCTTCTATGCTCCCGAATTCCGATTTCCGGGGTATATTCGGGTTCATACTTTCTCTCTAATTTTATTCTTAGTCTAGTTGGATGTTTTGGACTCGAATACTCGAGTTCATTAGTTTCGGGTTTTGGTGTACCATTTATCCATCCTTTTATTGAATTAAATTCCTTTAATTCCTTTTTAAGTAAAAATCTCATTTCTCATTTCCTTATCTTTATTTATTTCTTTTATTTGCTGGATTTGTTTATTTATTTATAGTATTTATTTTATTTATTATTTATTTATTTAATTATTGTTTTATGTTATGTTGGAAAATTCTCGGGTATTACAGTCTACCCTCCTTAAGAATCAACTTCGTCCTCGAAGTTGTGTTTCGGCTTTTCTCGTCTCGTGCTAAGGTCTTGTGTTTGTTTTATTATGTTGTGACTGAACTTAGAATTAAACTTCTAAGCTGCCTACGTACCCGGTAAAGGGATCAAGCCATAACGTAGTTCAAAAGTTTACAAAAATGCACGAAAAATTAGGGGGTATGACATTATGTCCAGGAAGCACTCTCCTTTTCCGGGGCAACGCCAAGTTAGATGTTGCCTTCCACACTCCGCACAAGGTGGCGGCACGGGGAGTCCTATGGGATTGCTTTCTACGTTACTCAAAAGTATCTCTAGATCAGTAGTCCGCCCTTCATAGTATGAGAACATGGCTTGTAAATCTTTTATTTCTTGATCTTTCTGAAGAATTTCTTTCTGATTCCAGGATATAAAATCCCTTTCTAGTAGTAGTTCACTCTTAAGGCTTCTAATTTCAGTTTCCATATGATCTTTCTTGTTTAGCATTTCGTTTACTTCCCAATTGTTCATCTGCAAGGGACTTTTCAGTACATATGACAAATCATAGTAATAATCCTTTTAATATTCTTATGAAATGCTTATGGCAATAAAAGATAGTTTATATTTCTTTAGTAAAAGATACACACCAAAATCGCCGACATTTTTATTAACTAGCCGAAGTTGACATGTGTTAATACAAGTTTGAAGATTTGTATATACAAAATAGTCTAATATATTAGTGAGTTTCTAAGATATCTAATATTTTCGAGCTGTTACTATTTTGGTGTGGCATTCCCTAGCGACATGCCCAACCTTTCGGCATCGAAAACACTCCCCAGGTTCAGGGCATCGCCAAATGAGATGTTGTTGGCCGCATTCTCCGCATCGTGGTGGAAGAACCTTTCCAGGAAATCCTTTACGAATCAATCCCTCATTCTTTCCTCATAAAGAACTAATCATCTCATCATGTTTGACAGCCAGACTTTCTAAGTATAAAACTATATCCTTCAACCTCTGTATTTCTTCTTGGGCTCCTTTCGCAAAATACTGCTCTAGGATTATAGTTTCCCTTACTTCCTTATCTCAGATTGCATCTGAGATTTTTCGTCAAATGTTCTGGTTCCTGAACTACTCATCTGCATATAGGACTCAAATAAGATATTTGATTAAAATATAATAAATTTTAAAATATAATAGTTATATAGTTAATAAAAAGGGCATTCCGTAAAAACTTAGTTATTAATGAACATTTACTCATTTCTACAGAATATTTGTATAAAAAAAATTGCACGACTAGTGCATTAATTTCGTAGTTACTTGTCATTCATATGCACTATACACCTTTTGCATCCTATAAAACCCACCACATTTTATTTCTAACAATTCAATTAAAAAAAAAAATTCTTAAACCGAGTACACTATCAGGACTCAAACCATTATTTTTTTATTTTATTTTATATTTTTTTATACTTGGGAAATACTATACTTAAATGATATAATCTATCTATATATATTTTTTTATTATTATTACTATTAATATATATATATATATTTTTATAATAGTATAAAATAAATTTCTTGAATCGAGTATACCTTCAAAAGATTCAAACCATCTTTATAACTTTTGAAATCATAATCGTATTAATTGACTACTTTTATTTCAATACGAGATGATATAATTTTTTTTTTTTTTATACAACTATGAAATAAAATAGAAATTATATCAAATAAGCTGAGAAAATTTCATTTTACTTTTATATAAACTTGGATACAACGGTTCAAAATTTCCAAGTTAAAATAGATACACACATATGTAGCGTTTAGTCTATACTATACTAGACTAGACTATACTATATGGCATCTAGTCTAAGGTGAACTTCACATCATGGACTGGCTGGGTGGTACTCCGGAGAGCGACTACGATCACGGACTGGATTCGTCTTTTCTTCCTCCTCTGGGTCTTCGGAATCTTCAATGCGCTGAGGACGGAATGAGGATCCTGGGTCCCTCCTACGAGCAACTGCTCTGCGGCCTCTCCAGTACAGCTGGTCGGCTTGTCTACGTATGATTCTTTTCTGTCGCTCTATAGTCGCTAAATTACGACTGTTCTCCTCTTGACTATCTTTCAGTTCCTCCTTCACGTCCTCCAACTCCTCCTTTACGTCCACCAATTCTTCCGTTTTCTCCGTGTAAAGGGCGTCGAACTCATCCCGTTGCTCTTCGGCTGAAACTCTCATCCCGTGTTCTTCATTATACTTGTTTTCACTCTCTACTTCCTCTTCTAGATGTTTTGTAATTTCCGTAATTAATAAATCTTTTAAATGTTCAGCTCGAGTATGCTCCCGTTCACAAGTTCTTACTAGCTCACGGACTAGGTCCGGGACTACTTCCATCATCCTAGCGTTAAAGTTATTTCCGGCCATCTAATCAAACAACATTATCATAAGCATAATGCAATTATCAAGCATAAATAACAATAAGGGTTGTGTCTAGTGCAAGTGTATCGTGTCCCATCCCACAAATTTTCTTAAGTAAAAACATATATATATATTTTAAAAATTTCTTATGAAACTTTAACTCCAAAAATTTAATTTGACTTTAAAGAAATTTTGACTCAAAAATATTTTGACTCACGCTCTGATACCAACTTGTAACACCCCCGTTTTCCATCTTAAAAATCACAGCGGAAGTTACCAAAAGGAAAGCGGGGTTGTTACCGCCCCACTTCCAATTAAGCTCGCTTTGGCCTTGCCTTGGCTAACTTAATTAAAAGTGCTAAGGCTAATTAAAATAATTACAAACACTATTTAAACTGTTAACTAAATTTCAAAATATATTTAATTTAGCAAAATATCAGAGTTTAAAATTACAATAACTGCGACCAACTATTAAAACGACAACCTTACTACAAGTAAAATATTATTTGAAATAACCACTGTAAAAAAATGATACTGACTCCCCTGCCCGTGCCTGTGATGTTAATGAGCTTCACAAATATCAAATCCTGAAAAAGTGAGTAAGTAACATTTATCAGCACACCGGCTGAGTAAATAAATTTTTATCCCTTGGACAAAAATAATTAATTACGACTCAACAGTAAATGGCATGTCAAAACAGTTGCAATAATTCAATCCATATGTAGCTCGACTATGATGCCTACACCCGGGGTATCTCGTAGGACCTAGCATGCCCTCATAATGACCGAAGTCAAAATATGAGTACACAAGGATGACCCTACCTTGCGATCTAGAAAATGACTGTGAGACCCTTGATCAAACACAATCCTGTTCATGGGGATCCCTTGGATAACCCACGAAATATCTCACGAAGATATCCACCTCTGGAGTATATCTCGCATAATAACAATTCAATAATTTACATGCCACACACTGAAATTTCACTTTTCACATGCATGGCCTAGCCCCAAAATTAATTTAAACACATAATTGGGTAATATCTCTGCATAAATAAATTGCATGAATAAACCCTAACATCATTAAAACATGAAGGTATTTAGACATGCAAAAATTTAATCCTACGATAAAGCCCGTAGAATAAAAATTTACTTACTATTTCTTCCGAAGATAGCTACGCACTAAGATTGAAAATACTGCTGCTACAACTCGAAATGCTTATATTTTCTACTACTGAGTGTACCACGGCTAGCACTCACAAATCAGTGTATTTGTACTAACTTTTGATTGTGATGTTCTTCTGCTCCAATGCTCCTCGGTATTTATAGGGATTATGAAGGGTGATTAGTCAGCAGGCTATGAGCCACTCAGCAATGCTACTTCTAATTCTTCACATACCACGTAGAAAACCTATGAAACTCAGCAAAGCTATTCATGCCTCTTGATCACACGTAGAAGCCCATGCAACTGATTTCCTTTATGTCTATTATTGTTACTTTTCTTTCTTTTCTTTTTTTTTTTCTTTTAATGTACGATAATGGAAATA
Source organism: Hygrophila difformis (assembly GCA_030278955.1). Lineage (NCBI taxonomy): Eukaryota > Viridiplantae > Streptophyta > Magnoliopsida > Lamiales > Acanthaceae > Hygrophila > Hygrophila difformis. Next base: position 51,583,256 of record JAOANR010000002.1, on the reverse strand, counting down.
TACCTTCCATGTGTTAAAACGTAATGGAGTCAGCAGTATTATTATTATGATTAATTAGTTAACAATACTAAAGTGGAGTTTTGCTAATAATTGTCATTATTAAAGTCCAGATTTCTATTAATTATAATTTTCTTTCACTACTACGTTTTATAAATCAATTTATCACTCTCATACAGTGCCTTTATTAGATCTAGCATAGTGGTATTTTAAAGAAAAAAAGCTATGAGTCTATTGTAGATTTAATAAAAGTTCAATTATTAACTTGTTTTAGTAAGATGTTATTATAGATCTAATAAGGTTTGAATTTATAATATATGGACTATAAGTCCAATATTACTACTAATGGATTACTGATAAATTTATATTAATCATAAATTTAACTATACTTAAAATAATACTAAACTAATACTATTGTCAAGCATTTCTTTATTTGATATCTTACTTTAGTAAATATACTTATCAAATCAACTAAATTATTTTCTCTTGGAAAATAATTTATTTCTTCCAAACCAGTCTCTATCTTGGAAAATATTAATTTATTTTTTTAAGAAATAATACTAAATTATTTCTTTAGAAAATGTTATCAATATAGCTAAATTTTAGGGTATTACAGTTTTGGAAGAGAGATTTCAGCAGGGGAGACAATAAATATCTAGGCATATTCATGGAGTGCTTAAGGTTGTTAAACATTTAGGAGTGAAACAAATCAAGCCACTTGATTATGAATTTGGTGATGCTGAAAATTATGTTAGAGACGAACATTATTGGTCGTACTTCAAAGATTGCATTGGAGCAATTGATGTCGCTCATATTACAATTATATTGTACCTGAAGATAAAAAATGGCGTTATTAGTCGAAAGGGTATCACAACTACAAATGTCCTTGGTGCTTTGTGACTTTAATATGTGTTTTGTGTTTGATTTAGTTGGTTTTGAAGGATACGCACATGATACAAGAGTTTTTTATGAAGCTGTTCGAAATTAATTGGTTCCCTTTACCACCTAAAGGTAAATAATTTTTAAATATTGTATATTTTTCTTTTTTTTAAAAAAAAATAATTCTTTTCTTATTTGGGGGTTATTTAAGTATAAAATATCATTGGGTTCTACACAGAAGGTTTGACCTGTGAGGGTTTATCAATACTTTTTCGTAAATAGGGATTATCTTGTTGATTCTAGATATCCTACTATGGACGAATTTTTGGGGCCGTATCGAAATACAATATATCATCTTCCATATTTCAATTTGGCCCCATAATTTTGAACTCAGAATAAGGTATTTAATTATCATACTTGAGTTTGAGGAGTGTCATTGAAAGAAAATTTGGAGTTTGCAAAGGGCGATGGAAGATACTTCAAATCATGCATCAATTTAAGGTTCATTATCAATTCGCAATCGTATTGGTGTGCTTTATTCTACATAATGATATAAGAATGATGGATTTTGATATTACTATGCTCGAAGAGTTTGAAGATAATGATAATTTCATAAGTATTAGTGTTGCATGTAACACTGAACATGGATCAAGAAGTGATCAATGGGAAGAGCCTACGACACAGAGTGTGAAGCACATCAAAGAAAACGAGATTATATTGGGGATCAAATTCCATGCGTATATTTTTTAGGTTAATTTTTCTTGTCTTTAGTATGATTTTATTTTATTTTATTTCTTTTGAACAGTTTTGTAATTTTTTATTTGAATTGTGAAAAACACATTCATTTCCAATTTGATGTTAATTTATTTATAATAAAATAAAAATAATATCTTATTAATTAATTAAATTTAGAAATAAAAATTATTTTAAATATATTTTCAGATTCATAATATATACATATAACTAAATTGAAATAAAATAAATTATAAACACTCTAAGAATGACGTTCCTTTTAGTAATTTTAATATATAAAAAGTTTTTCTATGTACAATTCATTCAAACATGCTTCAATTGAAAAATAACTTTTTTTTTTCCAAAAACTGAAACAAACAGGCTTTAATACTGTTATGAAGAGGTTATCAAGAAATTTATAGTGGTATTTCATCATGCACATCTAGGGGTGACATTTGGGTCAGGTTGTTCGAATACCCGACCAGAAAAATATTAAGTTCGGGTTTGGTTATTCTATATAAATTTCGACTGGATATCCAGCCCAAAATTTTGTTCTGGTCGGGTGTTAGGTGCTTTCATGCTACTCGGTTGGAGACATCCACTACCACATACTCCCTCCGTCCCATTAAAAGTGACCACTTTCTTTTGGCCACGAGAATTTAGGTTGTGGTGTTTAGTAGTTAAAGTAGTGTGAGTAAATTTGACTAATCCATCCATCTAATTTATAATGGTTACATTTGACTTTTAACCATATTTATCATTTAACTTTGACTTAATGTTATCGTAATGATGTAGAAAGAAAAAATAGCCAAGTGTGGTCTTGTTGGAATCGTCTAATCGTATAGTTTTAGAATATATATTTTATATAATTTTTATTTATACTCATTTTGAGATATTAATGGTTAAACATATATAGGGATCAGAGTTTGTGCAGAAAGTACAATTGTCATTATTGTGGGGTTTTTAATCATGCTTATGTTAATCTAATTTGCTAAAAAGGGCAAGTGGCCACTTTTAATGGGACACCCCAAAAAGGAATAGTGACCACTTTTAATGGGACGGAGGGAGTAATTTTTAATTTTATTTCCATTCTATACCTAATATACTTATGGATATACCAATGTACCCCAATCTTACATCCTCAATTAACCCAATTGAAATGACCCAACAATTCAATATCGTTGGGATCGGGTTTTATTGTAATATTTGAAATTTTGAACACTAGCATGAACTCACGGTAAATCTTATCCATATATGAATTATTTATAGAATGACAGCTGATAATTTCTGGAAGATTCCCAACGACTAGGGGTGAAAGTGGGGCGGATAATATCCGCCTGATCCGACGCCGTATTCGATTATATTCGAATCCGAATTCGAATTTTTATATCCGGCGGATACGGGACAGGATATGGGATTGTAAATATCCGCCCGTATCCGAAAAATCCGAATATAATACGGATATTATCCGTATTTTCTATCCGAATATCCGAAAATTTATATATATTTTTATATATATGTATAATATAATATATTATATTAACTATAAAATAAATAAGTAATACTATATGTATAAATATAATCAAAAGCTTGAAAGCCATATGTAATTTACTAAATCAAATCATATCAATCAACTCGACTACATGATTATGTTCTTTGCATCAAAACTGTAGTATGTAACATCTTGTAGTGATGTTATTTAGATGTTTTGAACAAAATAACTAATGATCTTGAAAATTTTAAAAATTTAGTTTAGCTTACATAGTAGTATATTCCGATTTTACTTAAAAAATTATAAAAAAAATTTAATTTTAGTAATTATAAGATTATCCGAGTTAAAATCTGAATCCGTCTCCTATCCGTTTCCCGAAATATTTGAATTCGTATTTGTATCCGGCCTATTCGTATCCGATTCTATATTCGATAAAAAAATATGGGATAGGATACGGGATGAGTACTATCCGCCCGTATCCGTCCCGTTTTCACCCCTACCAACGACATCAGACGCGTTTTCAGGAATATAAGGACTTATTCATGGCAACATGATCAACCTATCCTTGGAAGTTTTTGCTAAAGGAGTCTATGTTAAATGGCAATAATCCACGCTCGTATTCTTGCATCTATTTGAAGATCCCTCAAAATGTGAGGAAGTACACAGGAGTTCTAAAACCATGAAGTAATCGAGTAAAACCTATCATTTGGAGAACTCATAAACAATGCCATTCCGAAATGTAGGCCGGGTCTGACCCGAATGAGTTGGAGGTACCACATGGACCATAAAATGGCTTTAAAAATGTGATGTTGGTTAATTTAGATTGATTAGTGAAATATGATGGATTTTGATTTAATTAGCAAAGGTAGAAGATTATGGGGATGTTTGGGAGTCAGCGGATCTGCTAGCAGATAGCAGATTCGGAGAGAGAACTGTGAGACAATATGCTCTTCCAATATGCTATATGCTGGTCAATATGCTGTCATCCAAACAGCTCCTATATATAGGATAAAAAATTAGTAAATGACGACTTCGAACAAAATAAAAAAGAAAATGACTATTTTAAACTTAAATTCATTATTATTATTTTTTAAAAAAAAAATTTGTACAATGACGCCAAAGTGTTGCTAAAGTGTACTCCCTCCGTCCCGCGAATTATGGCTCGTTTCTTTTGGGCACGGTAATTTATGTGGTATGGTATGGTGAGGATTAGTGGTTACAGTGATGTGAGTATTTGTGTTTAAAATTTTAATAAATTTTGACTTTCTTTATTGTTTAACTTTGACAAAATATTATTGTAATGATTTAATTAGAGAAAAATATTCAAGTGTGGTCTTGTTAGAATCGTTTAGAAGTCTAGATTTAGAATATATATTTTATGTAATTTTTATTTGTACCAATTTTAAAATATGAAGAATTAAATAAATGCAAGGGACTTTGTGTAGAAAAATAAAAGTGTATTGGGAGTTGTCCAGAATAGTAAAAATCATTATTTTTAATGGGATTTAAAAACCATTAAGATTCTAATCTTATTTATATTAATTAAATTTATCTAAAAAGGGAAAGTGATCACAATTCGTGTGACAGCCCAAAGAGGAATACGAGCCACAATTCGTGGAACGGAGAGAGTATTTTAGAAGAAAAACATTAATGCATATTGCATGGTGTCGTGAAAACTGATGGAAGCATTCTTGAATCGGCAATTAAAAAATAGAAACGACATCGTGTTGAGATTTGTTACTAGTATCTATGCAACGTAAAAACTTCATTTTTATTCCAAGTTTCCAACGGACTCTGATTCACGTTCTCCGTGTTTCTAGGCTTGTGAGCAACATCCCTGTTTTGCATTCCCACCCGGAGCCCACCTTCCTTCCACTGCAATCCCCGATTTAATTAACCAGAATTTCCTATGCAAAACCATAGGTGAATCCATTTTATGCGCGATTTTTCCCTTTTCTCTATGCACAACGCCGATTTTTGTTCAAAGAAATTGTGGTTTGCGTGCTGTATTGAGATTTTCTCTCCGGTGGAGGTGACCCGAGGTTTTGGAGTTTAGAGTTTGTAATTTCATTATACGAATTGATTTTATTCTTCTGTTTTGTTGAAATTTTATTTGGCTTTTGGCGATTCTGGAGTGTGCTTGTTCCATGAATTGAAAAAAAAAATGTAAAATTCAATTGTTAGCTTGCGATGATTTTGGATTGGATGCCATTGGATGTAGATTTGGGGATAAGTGAAATTGTTCTGTAGGTTTGTGAATGGTATAGATGGAAGAAGATGATGCACACATCTTCATCTCCGATGTCTCTTCTGGTTGTTGCCTTACCTGCAGGTTAAACCCATCCCTACATAGCCATCGGTTTCATGGCTTCTGACTCCCCAACACCACCTCCTCCACTAGATAGTCCGCCGTCTAAACATTCGACTCCTCCCCCTCCTGAATCACCATCTAACTCAACAACATCCCCATCGATTGATCCTCCTAAGACATTGCCTCATTCCTCAGTTAACCCATTTTCAGTAGTATCTAAAGCCTCCAAAACTCCTCCATCTCCACCGGAGTCTAAGTCACCAAGTGATGATTCCCCCTATTATTCAAAAAAGGAAAAGGAATCCGGGAAATCACCTACAGGAAAGCAATATAGTAATAAGTCACATCCACCACCAGCTCAATCAGAGGATTCAACACCTTCAAAACCTACTGACAAGCCTTCGCCACCCCCTCAAGAAGCTTCACCAGGTCCAGCTATCGAGCAATCACCAACATCCAATGTTTCATCAGGTACTCAAAGCACCAAGAGTTCCAATGATCATGCGTCCAAAAGTTCAAATTCTGAAGATGGAGGTGGTCTCAGTACTGGAGCCATAGTGGGCATTGGTGTTGCATTTGGTCTCGTACTTATTGTTATCCTTGGTGCTGCAGCATTCTGTTTGTGTAAACGGAAGAGAAAAGTTTTTCGACGTAACAGTGTTTATGCTACAGAGGCTAATGATTCTCATCGATCAGGTACATATTTTTGTTGGCCATGTTATTTTCAATAGTGGCATATCCGCATATGGTTTATTACGTATTGTAAACAATTTGAGAACTAATCAGACTATGGCACTATGCCTAAATCTGACGTTGATGAAACTTCAAATGTCAGGTTTTGGGATTGGAAATGATTCACCGCATAATCCAAATGGTTTTGGAAAACCCAAGGCATTTTTCAGCTATGAAGAGTTAAGTGAGTCCACCAATGGCTTTTCTTCCCAAAATTTGCTGGGTGAAGGGGGATTTGGCTCCGTTTACAGAGGAAAGCTTCGGGATGGTAGAGATGTAGCTATTAAAAAGTTAAAAATAGATGAGCATCAGCAGGATCGTGAATTCAGAGCTGAAGTTGAGATAATAACTCGCATACACCATCGAAATTTGGTATCACTTATTGGTTATTGCATTTATGAACAGAGAAGACTACTTGTGTATGACTATGTCCATAATAGTACACTGTACTTCCATCTGCATGGTAATTTTTATTGTTTAATGTTGAAGGATGAACTATTTGCAAAATCAGTTTTTGATGCTTTTGCAAATCTTTCAGGTGAAGGTGCTCCTATTTTGGATTGGGCTGCACGTGTAAAGATTGCTATTGGAGCAGCCCGTGGGATCGCATACCTTCATGAAGATTGTAAGTATTTAAGCTTCCTTTATTTTTGATCATATATATTTCAATCCTTGAATCATATTTAGGTGCTTTACATTTTATTAGAATATACTGAGAGTTCATAAACATGAGATGTACAATCACCTTTTATAATCAACTACATTCTCGAAAGAAAATGCAGATGTTGTAACGGATAATATCCTGAACCTATATTGAATCATCAATCTTCAGGCCATCCTCGAATTATCCACAGAGATATTAAATCAGCAAACATCCTTCTGGACAAAAACTTCGAAGCTCGGGTAAATCCCCATCTTTCATTGAGTTTCATATGTTTTTATTGCATACATAACCCAAAACAAAACATTTAAAAGACAAAATAATTCTCAGGTTTCTGATTTTGGACTTGCTAAATTAGCTGTTGATCTATACACACATGTTACTACGCGCGTAATGGGTACCTTTGGGTGAGCAACCACCACACATAGTCTTCTTGTTCAAGGAACATTAGTAGAAGCAGTAAGGTTTGCAGTAGTTAGTTTTTTCTTACACTCATACTAATATTGTTGCCCCAGATATCTGGCACCTGAATATGCTTCAAGGGGCAAGTTGACTGAAAAGTCAGATGTGTATTCTTTTGGGGTTGTGCTATTGGAGATTATCACCGGACGCAAACCAGTGGACACATCCCAGTCTGAAGATACGTGTGGACTTGTTGAATGGGTAAATACTTTATAAGTTCTAAAGATTATAGATGCACTCAACCAAATTTTCAATCTCAGAAATCTCAACTATGAAAAATCTGAAACAGGACATAGTATTTGTCATGCATTTCGCTAATAATTCCTCTTTTAGGCTCGCCCTTTGATTAGTAAAGCTCTTGAGACGACGGACTTTGGGCTAGTGGCAGATCGAAGGCTCGAAGGGAATTATGCAGCAAATGAGATGTTCAAAATGGTTGAAGTTGCAGAAGCGTGCACACGGCATACACACACGGAGCGACCTAAAATGGGGAAGGTAAATAACATATCCATATATGTGGTTGTTTCGCTTTCATCTGCACATGGTCATGGAATTATCTCAATTATTCATTAACTCTTGCTCAGGTTGCGAGGTGTTTGGACAACATGTTCAACTTGGACCTAACAAACGGAATGAAAGTGGGCGAAAGTGGAATATTTGATCGCAAACAGAAGACTGCAGAATTTAACATTCTGAAGAAGATTGCATTTGAGAATCAAGAATTGTGTACAGATTTCTTTAATGCAAGTGTCACAAATGGCAACAAGAATCAACAAAATCGTCAGAGCTTAGTATTGGGTTCCCCTGAGCATTCAATGCCAGCTGGTTGAAATGGATTGATCTTTATATGATGCAATCCACGCCGCAGTTGATAGTTAGCGTGTGTCATTTTGGATAGGGAAATTATCGAATATCTTATTAACCTCTTATTAATGCAATTTTGAACTTATAAAGAGGCTAATAAGATCCCTTCGATGAGACCAATCAAACAGAGTCTAAAGTTTTCTAGTGAGTAGGTTGATTGTTTGGTGTACACACAAATTTTTATGATTCAATCCATTGGTGTAAATTTTTCTCACATACATAGTGCATGCAGTGTACGTTTCAGATATAATTTGTCCAGTTGACAAATACATAAACTATTGTTTGGATGAATTTTTAGAAACTGCTTTTAGAACCAGCGTGAAAAAAAAAAGTTAAAGAATAATTTCAAATTTGCTCAATGGTAACTTACAACGCTTGCTTCGAGTCTGGAATTTGTCAGGAGACAAGGTATTCAAAAAGTATGTTGCTACACTGATTCCTTAACAGCTATTACATTGATTAAGCAGAGACAATCCTTTCATCCGCATGAGGCTCTTCTTCACAAGACCAGGGAGTTGATTGAGTCATTTGAAGAGTGTTCCTTGTACCATATTTTGCGTGAAGGAAATAAGGTTGATGGTTGTTTAGCGAAGCACGGTGCATCGGAGGAAATCTTCTTCACCAATTAGGCCTTCCCTCTTGATTTTGTACTTGGGGACTTAACGACGGATGCTTTCGACGTATGGTTCCCCAGACTCTAGCTCTAGTTTGTTGATTTTTCTTGTTCGCTGTTTTCTATTTTTCTTTTGTTTAGCTGGCATCGGCTCTTCCAAAAAAAAATTTGCTCAATGGGGGAATGAGGATTTGCACAAGTGGTTAAGTCCATGTCTTCCAACCTTATGATTGAGGGTTCGATTCCCCACCCGACCATTATCACTCCTCAATGCCTCAATTCACAAATAGATTAAGCTTTTGTTTGGATGAATTTTTAGAAACTATTTTTAGAATATATTTTTATTTTTTAAAAAAACAGTATATTTCTAAATACATTTTAAGTATATTCAATATCAATGGAGATGGGATTTGATTTAGTGGTCCATCCTTTACAATTTTATAGTTGGGGATTCGATTCCCTGCCCGGCAACCCCATGTATTTACTGACCAAATTAACAGTACATTCCCTGGCGAATGTTTTTCTCTTAGTCGATCACATAGTGATTCCAATTTATGCATTTACTGACGAAATTAATATAGAATATTCAATGATAAGTCAAGATTGACTATAACATTGATTTAGTTAGAATTCAAACAATTCAATAGTTGACTTCATTGACTAAATATATGATACGACACAGAGAAGAAAAAACAACAACATAGCATCAACAATAGAGGTAATGGAATGTACTGTATTTGACAATATGTGGAAGCCCTCAAACATATTCTACAAATCAATAGATAAAAATAAATTCTTAACAATAAATATAAATATATACTTTTATGCTAGGTCACTCTTACATATATCATCAAATACCAAATGCAGTTGGCTTGCAGATGCAGTTGGCTTGAGTAGTATATGGCTCAAGCAGCTTAAGTAAAGATCTCGAGTTCAAGTCTTAGTGTACGGTACACACAAAAAAAAAATAAAAATAAAAAATTAGTGAATAATACAAAGTTTGTTATGCATGTGAATGTCTAAGAAACCCATTTTTCTTATTCTACTAAGTAGGCTTGCATACATGTGAATGTACATGTATGATTAAGTTGTAATTGGCTACCTATAAATATGAGCTTTCATGAACAATAGAAAAAATAAGAAAATTCATCACTTACAATATTCTCTTTGCCCTTGTTTTCTATTGCTTTGTTATACACTATAGTATATTCACTACTACTACATCTTATATATAAATATAAGAGCTAATAGACTATAGTTATATTAATTCCATAACACGTTATCAGTACGAGAAGACTCTGTCCAGATTATCATTTGAGGTATAATCTCTTATTTCTAAACTTTCAATAAGATTATGGCTAACCTTGCAAAGCAGGAATTTGCTCCCTTAACCGTTGAAGGAAGCAATTATATGTCCTGGGCCCGAGATGTAAAAATGCATCTTACTTCAATGGGTCTGGAAGATACTATTGCTGAAGGCAAAAATCCCAGCCATCAAAATCAGGCAAAAGCCATGATTTTCTTGTGCCATCATATCGAAGAGGCACTTAAAATGGAGTACGTGACTGTGGAATCCCCACTAGCATTGTGGGAAAAGCTGAAAGAAAGATATGATAATCTTAAAAAGACGGTGCTTCCAAAAGCCCTTGATGACTGGACAAACCTGAGACTTCAGGACTTCAAAACAGTCCGGGAATATAATTCCGCTGTGTTCAAAATTACGGCCCAATTGCAATTATGTGGGCAAAAGATATCTGAAGCAGAAATGCTTGAAAAAACGTATTCTACGTTTCATGCTAAAAACTCAGTATTGAGTGAGACATACCGTCAAAAAGGTTTTCAGAGATATTCTGATCTTATCACCTGCTTATTATTGGCTGAACAAAACAGCCTATTGTTGTTGAGAAATCATGAATCTAGGCCCGCAGGTGCAAAACCGTTCCCTGAGGTGAACGCGGCTCAATCATCGAAATATGTGCGTGATCGTGGGCACTTTAAAAATCAAAATGATGATCGTGGCCAAAATCGGTATCACAATCGAGGCAGAGGTGAATCATCTCGTCAAAATAATTATCGAAATAAGCCTCGATTTGAGCAAAATCACAGATATGATACCAGAAGGCCTTACAAACCACAACAAAGAAATTATGCAAGAAAGCATAAACAAAATGATGAAATTTGTGATCGTTGTGGAATTAAAGGCCATATGGCTCAAACATGCCACACAGCTAAACACTTAGCTGAACTGTATCAGGCCTCGAAACGAAAAGAAAGACCAGGTGTTGAAGCACACCATAATGCCCACGATGATACTTATGATGATATATTAAATGATAATATCACGCACCTGGAAGCTGATGATTTTGTTGAGCCAGATACTGTTACCAAATAATATATTATATAGCTATATATATATATATATTTTGTACTTATCTTTTATAATTCCTGTTTAATATAAATAATGATATCTTGTACTTCCCTTTTATTATCCATGTATAATATAAATATGCTTTTGCATTAATAATATTTATATTGCTGATGTTTAATAACATTCTTATATTCTTGTAAAGAAATGGATGCTGGAAATTCAAAAGTCGGAGATGATATCTGCCTCATTGACAGTGCAACAACGCATAGCATTTTGAAAAGCAAAAGCTATTTCTCCAATTTAAAATTGGAAAAGACCGCAGTGAAAACTATAAGCGGTAATGCAAAAATGCATTGAAGGCTCCGGTAGAGCTATTATATTTCTCCCTGAAGGGACAAAAATGGCAATTGAAAATGCCTTGTTCTCACGCAAAGCCCGAAGAAATTTACTGAGCTTCAATGATATTCGAAAAAATGGATATCACATTGAAACTTCAAAAGAGGCAAATCACGAGTATCTTTTGATAACTCGAATTGAAAATGGCAAAAAATTTGTGAATGAAAAATTGTCATGTTGCTCCTCTGGCTTATACTATACAAAAATATGTGCCGCAGAAATACATAACCTAGTAGGCTTGAAAGTTACTAGTGAATTTATTACCTGGCACGATAGACTTGGGCATCCTGGCAGTGTAATGCTGAGGCGAATTATTGAAAATTCAAATGGCCATACATTGAAAAGGCAAATGATATTGAACCCAAATGAGTTCAATTGTGCAGCCTGTTCACAAGGGAAATTGATAACCAGACCATCTCCAGTAAAAGTGGGAATTAAATCCCCTACATTCCTAGAAAGAATTCAAGGCGATATATGTGGACCTATTGATCCACCGTGTGGACCTTTCAAGTACTTTATGGTATTAATTGATGCGTCATCACGCTGGTCACACGTTTGTTTATTATCAACTCGCAATTTGGCATTCGCAAGATTACTTGCACAAATTATAAAATTGCGAGCACAGTTTCCAGATCATCCGATAAAGAAAATACGCCTTGATAATGCTGGAGAATATACATCACATGCATTTGATGATTTCTGCATGTCGATTGGAATTACTGTTGAACATCCAGTGCCTCATGTGCACACGCAAAATGGTCTGGCAGAATCATTTATTAAGCGATTGCAATTAATTGCAAGACCCTTGTTAATGAAATCAAAACTCCCTGTTTCTGCTTGGGGACATGCTATATTGCATGCAGCCGCACTTGTGAAAATAAGGCCGACAAGCTATCATAGCTACTCCCCTACACAAATTGTGTTTGGAAAGGAGCCCAATATATCCCACTTGCGAATTTTTGGGTGTGCGGTTTATGTACCGATTGCGCCACCACAACGCACAAAAATGGGACCTCAAAGAAGGTTGGGCATATATGTCGGGTATGAATCACCCTCGATTATTAAATATCTTGAGCCAAAAACGGGTGATTTATTTACTGCAAGATTTGCAGACTGTCATTTTGATGAAACTCAATTCCCGACATTAGGGGGAGGAAATGATCAACTGAAAAAGGAAATATCTTGGCAAAGTCCATTTGATTTCCTTGATCCTCGTACAAGGCAATGCGAACTTGCAGGGAATTGCAAATCAATTACCCGATGCTTTTAATGATGCTGCTAAAGTCACAAAATCATATATAAATGATGCAGCAAATGCACCAGCTAATATAAATGTCCCAGAAGGGCAAATTCCAAGTGCAAATGAACCTACTGCACGCCTGAAGCGTGGTAGGCCTTTGGGTTCCAAGGATAAAAATCCACGAAAGAAGAAAATTATCCATATGGGTGATAAATCAATCACAGATGATACTCCCGAAGGAGAAATTGATTCAACCACCGAAAAGGTTGAACCTAAAAATATTCACCCAGAAGAAAATGAAGTTATTGAAACTTCTTTCAATTATATCAATACTGGGAAATGTTGGAACCGAAAAGAAACAAACGTTGATAATGCCTTTGCATACAACGTTGCACTCGATGTAATGGAAAATAACGAGGATCCTGAACCAAGATCAGTTGAAGAATGTCGGAAAAGAAATGATTGGCCAAAATGGAAAGATGCGATTCAGTCTGAACTAGATTCACTGAATAAACGAAAAGTATTCGGCCCTATTGTCCAAACACCAAAAAATGTGAAGCCTGTTGGCTACAGATGGGTGTTTGTGAGAAAAAGAAATGAAAATAATGAAATTGTCAAATATAAGGCAAGGCTTGTAGCCCAAGGTTTTTCACAACGACCGGGAATTGATTTTGAGGAAACATATTCCCCAGTTATGGATGGAATAGCATTCAGGTATCTAATGAGTCTAGCAGTACGAGAAAATCTCGAAATGAGGCTGATGGATGTTGTTATTGCATATTTATATGGCTCATTGGAAAATGATATTTATATGAAAATACCTGAAGGGTTTAAATTACCTGAGTCTTGCAACTCAAAACCCAGAGAAAATTATTCCATCAAATTGCAAAAATCGTTGTATGGGCTCAAACAATCTGGCCGAATGTGGTACAACCGCCTCAGTGAAAGTTTGATAAAGGAATGCTATACAAATGACCCGATCAGCCCTTGTGTATTTATAAAGAAAAATGGGTCAGAATTTGTGATCGTCGCAGTCTATGTTGACGATTTAAATCTAATTGGAACTCCTGAAGAGTTGAAAAAGGCGGTCGAATATCTGAAAAAGGAGTTTGAAATCAAAGATTTCGGGAAAACGAAATTTTGCCTTGGCCTACAAATTGAGCATTTGGAAATGGGCATATTTGTTCATCAATCAGCTTATACCCAAAAGGTATTAAAGCAATTTCGAATGGATTATGCTCATCCGCTAAATAATCCAATGGTCGTTCGGGCACTTGATCTAGCAAAGGATCCATTTAGGCCAAAAGAAGATATTGAAGAGCAACTTGGCCCAGAAATCCCATATTTAAGCGCAATTGGCGCGTTAATGTATCTTGCAAATAGCACGCGACCTGATATCGCGTTTGCAGTCAATTTACTCGCAAGATTCAGTTCTTGCCCTACTCAACGACATTGGAAGGGCATAAAGCACATTCTTCGCTATCTCCAAGGAACAATTGACCTTGGGTTATTTTACCCAAAAGACTCTCGACATGATTTAATCGGCTATGCCGATGCAGGTTATTTGTCAGACCCGCACAAAGCGAAATCTCAAACAGGCTATATCTTCACGTGTGGTGGAACTGCTATCTCTTGGAGGTCAATGAAGCAGACTCTAACTGCTACTTCTTCTAATCATGCCGAAATATTAGCAATCCATGAAGCAAGTCGAGAATGTGTTTGGTTGAGGTCAATGACTCAACATATATTGAAGAGTTGTGGTTTAATCATTGAACCACAAATGCCCCCAACAATTTTATTTGAAGATAATTCGGCTTGTGTAGCCCAGTTGAAAGGGGGTTATATCAAAGGAGATAGAACGAAGCATATTTCACCAAAATTCTTCTACACTCATGATCTTTAAAAGAATGGTGAAGTCGATGTGCAACAAATTCGATCAGAAAATAATTTAGCGGATCTATTTATCAAGGCATTGCCGACTGCAACATTCGAGAAACTCGTGAAGAAAATTGGAATGCGGCGGCTTCGAGATTTAAAATAATGTCCAAATCAGGGGGAGCATCTGATACAAGAATACTGTACTCTTTTTCCTTCACTTGGATTTTTTCCCACTGGGTTTTTTCCTAGTAAGGTTTTAACGAGGCATATTCTTTGTATTGACGACATTCAAGGGGGAGTGTTATGCATGTGAATGTCTAAGAAACCCATTTTTCTTATTTTACTAAGTAGGCTTGCATACATGTGAATGTACATGTATGATTAAGTTGTAATTGGCTACCTATAAATATGAGCTTTCATGAACAATAGAAAAAATAAGAAAATTCATCACTTACAATATTCTCTTTGCCCTTGTTTTCTATTGCTTTGTTATACACTATAGTATATTCACTACTACTACATCTTATATATAAATATAAGAGCTAATAGACTATAGTTATATTAATTCCTTAACAAAGTTCACATTCTTCAACATCAACTCATAATAATCCTTTGCAAAAAAAAACTCATAATAATTTATTTATTTAATAATTCCAAAAATCCCCATGCACCTTTACAATCGACAATATCTCCTCAGAGCGGCGACGGCAGTAGGACAGATGCTTAGTATAGATTTCAATACGGACAACGATGAAAGAGGACGATACGCCCGGATCGCGGTCAAGATCGACCTGGACAAACCGCTCACACCCCAAGATATTCTCGAAGACGATATCTTCAATGTCGAATACGAGAACATCAAACTAATTTGTTTCAATTGTGGAAGATACGACCATGGCACCATCTCCTGCCCCGTCCCGAAAACCACTCCTCCGGCACGAAAGCCTGAGACAGTCGCGCATTGCAGTGATTCCTTCCAAGAAGACAAGAGCGGTTTTGGCCCGTGGATGCTTGTTCAATCATGACGAAAACCACGTTCGACATCCGGCACGACTACTGATCCCGTCAACCAGAATCACAATCGCTTTGACATCTTGATGGAAGACCAGGAGATGAACGAAGCCCCTACTACAAGGACTGCAATCCCAATTGGACCATCCCTCCCAGCCAACCACCCTCGGCCCTCCCAAAACAAGACTTCACCACTACCGGAGGATATCCACCACACCTCCAATGGAACAACCCTTCCGCCCCACCTTCCCTCGCCTAACCAACCCTGCCCTCATCGCAGACACAGTTTCCAATCACGATCTTCCCGCAACCCCTCATCAGATAGCCCTAATGCATCCGAGCACTCTCCCTCCTGGGTCCGTCAACCATCTGGTGCTTGGGCACAACAGCTCCCATCTTCACTCCCCCAGGGGCATCATATAGTAGTGAGAGTGATAGATCCGTCCACCCACGCCAGCAAACGGGTTAAGGGAACAGGCGGCGCTCGGGGTAGGCCACCAGATCACAACCCTTGCCCGATAGACCGTTCGATAGAGGAGTCAAGGGACCGAGCATCCAGCCTGCCGCCCTGAGTAGCGGGAGCAGGGCAGTTTGAGGGGCACCTTGAGAGCTCATCTCCAGCAAACCTTATTGGGAACGACAGAGCACGTTGGAAGAGGACTCCGGGTGGATTGGCGAAAGCTCTCGCGATGGCAACGCTGTTCGCGACATTTGCATGGTTGGGAGATTTCTTCGCTTTGTCAATGGCAAAATCTGCCTTCGATTTTGGAGATTGCAGTGGAGTTGGCTTGCAGCAGGAGGCTCTCTGGCTGTAGAGTTCTCGTTTGTGTAGCAATGGCTTTTGGGCCCTTTGTTGGCCTTGGGCCAGAGTGTTGGTGAGAGTGGGCTTGTCCCGGCCCAGCCCCTTGGGCTGCTCTGACCCACTAGTTGGAGTCTTCTCCTATTTTGTTTGTTTTCCCCGTTTTGGCCCGTCTTACTTGTTTCTTTATGTGCATATCTATCTATACTATATTAAACCTGTTGATGCTATGAATAGTAACGGGCTATAATGGGCTTTAGACATTAATTAAATTATATGTTTGGGATTGAAATTCAATTGGGCTTTGAATAATAAAATGTAACTTATATTGTACTTTTATTTTTTTATTTATAATTTAGTATTTTTAATTAAAGAATTATATTTTAATAAAATACTATTAAAAATATACATTTTAATTTTTCAAAATAAAATAATGCAAAAATTTATTGTTATTGATTTAAATTAATAAAAATATATATAATAATTATATTATCCATGATAGTATGTGCAAATTAATTTGTGAACTGTTATCATTTGTATAATTTAAACACACTATTTGGGTCAAATATACCAATATGGGAATGAAGATTTGGCAACTGGTCAAATCCTCATATTCCCGGCCTTCGAACACTTGATAGTTCATGTTTAATTATTTGTGAATTAATTATATATACAGTTCTTGGAATTAACAAATCAAAATTATATTTTAATATTTAATTATTCAAATTATATTTTATTTATTTATCATTATCATATTCCCGCCCATTCGGGCGGAAGTAATACTAGTTTCATATAAAACCGACTTCGGCCCTCCATTTCTCCCGAAAAAAAACAAAAAAAAAACACAATGTGTAAAGAAAATATTAAGCCATCATCTTCCTCTATTACATACCAAAATTGGTTCCAATAATCCAATCCATACATTGAAATCAAAATTCCTCATTACTCAACATGATTCATTCATTCATTTATCCATCATTGTAACCCCAAATCTTACGACAACCACACAACAATGAATGGCCCAAATATTCCATTTTCAAGAAAACAAAAAGAAACACAAACAATCACAAACGCAACACAAAAATCTTACCTTGTCAAACCAAAAACATCATATCCCCCCTGCAGTTCTTGTCACCACGATGATGGCCAAAATCGAATCTGCTCAGATCCAACAGCTCAAGGACATCTTCAACCGATTCGACATGAACCGCGACGGAAGCCTCACAACTCTAGAGCTGGCCGCCCTCCTCCGATCCCTTGGCCTAAAGCCTAGCGGCGATCAAATCCACGTCCTGTTGGCCAGCATGGATGCCAACAAGAACGGATCCATCGAATTCGATGAGCTTGTCGACGCCATTCTCCCTGACCTCAACGATCAGATATTGATCAACCAGGACCAACTAATGGAGATTTTTCAAATATTCGACCGCGATGGAAACGGCTACATAACCGCGGCCGAGCTCGCCAAACAAATGGCCAAGTTGGGGCATCCCCTGACGTATCAAGAGCTCAGCGACATGATGCAAGAGGCCGACACGAATGGCGACGGTGTCATCAGCTTCAGCGAATTCGCCAACATTTTGGGGAAATCCGCGATCGAGTATTTCGGTATCTCGGTTTTCTAGGGTTTTTTAGGGTTTGATTTGGTCGGATTTGTGTTCATAAATCATACGGTGGTTCATGAATTTGGGGAAAAATGTTTTTTCCATTATGCTTAAGGCGAAGAATTGCATGCACTGTGTTGAGGAAAATGCACATATGTATGTGGTACATAAGGGTCTAATTAATTCAATGTACATGTATTTAATTATATTGCATGTTATTATTTACATCTAACATTGGAGTATTTGTCTCAAAGTTATTTCATTTTCAGAATTTTCAGTTATTGTTAGAACAGAAACAGAAGATATGTGGAACATTTTTACATGATCTGATGATGATGAAATGATGCATTTCGGGAGAGCAAGGAAATGCGTAATCATTCTTCTTCTTCTATATTTTAAGTTTTGTATCCTAAAAAATTTATATTTTAAAATTTATTAATATTTTACGTAAAAAATGTTAGAATTATTTGTAAATTTGAAGTAATATAAAATAAAATAGATGAGGAATATTAATCTTTGCTGTAGCTATCCGACAAATATAATGATTTGTATGTGGCGTATCTACTACAAAATATATATATATATATATATATATCTAATATATATAAATGGCTTGACAAGTTACTATTCAATGAATAGTATTTTCCTAGCCTCATTCCGAACCAGACTCCCTTGCCAAGTTATTTAGTCAACCGAGCCTCATTCCAGACCTGTGGCCACCAACCCTAATTTCAACCTGAATAACCCAGATTTTCAATTTCATCTTCAATTTGTCCTATCCCGGTCTCCCGATCTGCTTCTTCTCCTCTCCTAATCTAATCTGCTTCTCCTCGTAGTTCACCCCTCACCGCTGGAAACCTACGGCCGCCTTCGTCTCCATCCGTCGGAGCCCCACATGATTCCCTTTGCCTGACCCCACTTCAAAATGGTCTCAAATCTCAATTCCGTTCAACGCAAATTTTGCATCTCCGTCTCCAATATTGCTCGTTCCGTCTGTTCCAGTATAATCCTCCTTCGCCTTTCTCGCAGCGCCGCTCGTCGTTGCACCGCCGCCAGCTGGTTTGCAATGCCGCTGCTGCTCGTTGCTGCGGCGCCATCTTCCTAGCCCAAATCGCTCCGCGTCCTCCGTTTCGTCAGCCCTTGCCCTGCCCCAACTTGCAAGTCCGCCGCTGCCGCGCTCGCGCCGCCACCATAGGCCCGAGTTGCACTACTCCACCCCCGCTCTCGTTCAGGTAAAAAAAAAAACGTATAGCTTCATTGTTCAATTTGGGGATTTTGAGTTGGAGACTGAATTAGGGCTTTTCATTTGAGTTACTTGTTGGCTTACGAATTGCGTCCCATCCTTGTTAGCTTACTTGTTTGAATCTTGTGTTGAATATTTTGGGGTTTTAGAGCTTCTAATTTGGGGGTTCTGTGCTTTACAAATTGCACCACATGAATTCCATTTTTACAAGGTACTTACGGTCGTCCTTTCTCGGATTTGGGATCGCTTTGTTGTTGAAGTGATTCAATTGACGGGAATGCTTGATTTCAAAAAATCTGAATTTTGAACTGAATATTTAATTTAGTGAAAGTGAAATTGACCATTGATTCAATGCAGGGGGTAGGGCCGTAGGGGTTGATTCAATATCACATTAGTGATTAATTTTCAACTGATGCCAAGAAACTATAAAATTCTTAAAATATGTATAGCGATGTCTTAAGAGATAGCAGTTTTATCTGTGATACATAACCCAAAAAATGTGACAACCCTCAGTTATAAATAAAAATGTTCTACCAAAATTTAATGGTCTTCTACCTGTTTTGTTAAGATTGTGGTGTCACCGTCCGGTTCTCCATAGCTCGTGTGCTGCGTGTGGCACTGTCTGAACGCACCTTACGTGCCTTCGCAGCTGTTCATCCCCTCCCCAGCCCCCCTCATGATCGTCGTGTCGGAAGGAGCCAATTAAGGTAATAATTTTTAATATTTTTCTATTGGAGGATGAATTCATTGTTTTCTTGAATTCGAATGCAGTGGGACATGGATCCTTTGCCACCAGAGTCTTTTTTACTTTGCTGGAAGTTAGCTTTTGTTGCTTTATGAGTTCCTGTTATTTGATCACTTTTTCATATTACGGTTTTTTTTCTATTTTTTCCTCTATTTTTTTAAGAAGTGGGGTTTGGGTTTTCTGAGGGCTGCGGGCTTGATGGATGGCCAAAGCTTGGGTTTTTCGTCTTCTGTTTTCCGAGCTGAAAGGCTGGGTTTCTAATTTGTGCCAGAGTATAGATTTCTAATTAGTTAGGTGTCTTTCAAAAAGGAGTTTCAAATTGGAATCTCAGTTGAATTGGGAATATTGATGATCGTTTAGGCCTGCGTTGGAGGATGATATAGGGTTGTTGCTCTATCAGCAAAAAGGCGGCAAGAAGTTGATTTAGAAAATGAACGGAACACTCACATTGTGTATGAATAGGTGTAGGCCACTGGTTTGAAATTCCTGACATCATATGTTATTTTTTGTTAAAGGAGGAAAAAAGAACCAAATGATCCACTAATTTACCAAAATTTTCCAAATGGTCCAATAATTTATGAATTAACTAAAATAATCCACTAAGTTTCTTAATCCACGCAAAATACATCCAAATTTCCCTTAATTGCTTTAATTGCTCACGTGTCGACGGATTAAGGGAGTCAAATCCACTGAATCGTGTTGGATGTTGACGTGGCAGGCTTAAATGGTAAAATCCCTAAATGTGAAGTGTGGTACCCTAATTTCACCCTCCCAACCCGATTTCACATCTCCAAACATCGGTTCAAGCACGAAGTCTTCCAAATCCACAACAAATTCCACCGTCGAGATCCCATTTGCAAGGCCGAAGGTCGCTTTCCCCCATATCCCAAATTTCAGACACCGCGAGTAACCTTAATTTCTCCGTTTGGGCGTGCGTGCGAATTGCGTTTTCGTGGGCATTTGAGGCTAGGGCTTGCGGTGAAGAGGTTGAAGAAGGAGATGGGCAACGCAGCAAGACACTTGAGGCCAGAAAGCGAAAATGATGACCCACCGCCGGACTATGGTAAGATTCCTTGTCTATTTTGTTGTTGTCTGGTAGTAAGTCTTTGTAGGGTCATTTTATATGGAAAAAGGCATTTTTGGAGTTGTCCTAGCGTGTATTTTTTGGGGTTTTGGTAGGTCAGTGCATTTATGTCGCATGTGCATCCAACATTGAACTAGTAAAGGGAAATAAACGTGAGATACACATGCTGTTTGTCGGGTAAAAAAAAAACTGTTGTTTAGTGCCAAATTGTAGTTATTTAGTGTCAATGTAAACCTTTTTTAATCCTTATGATGCCTAGTTTAGGGTGAAATTGTCATTTGCAGAGCCCGATGCGGATAGGGTAACCCTAAGCATTCACTGTGGGGGTAAAATTGAAAATGGAGTGTGGGTTTCAGGTCAAGAAATTACAACCACATACAAGTATGATAATGTGTTTGTGAAGGACCTAAAACTGAATGGTCTTAGAAAATTTGCTGGGGGCCTGCATACTGGGAAGGAATTTAGCATTTATATGGCGGTTGGGAGTGAGATCATATTAGTAAGGGATGGCAGCGTTATAAAAGCAGCTTGTGAGGCATTGACTAATATCAGAGAAATACACATGTATGTTGTTGATAAATCTGAAGATGATGAGGGTGTGGACTGGGGAGAATTGACTGATGAGGAAGAAGGGGGCAGCTTTAGTGGATTTGAAGATTCAGATGAACCATATGAATATGACATGAGGGATGAAGATGATGAATCTGATGACGAGGAATATGAGCAGGAAAATGTGTTTGAGAGGGCACGGTTAAGGAGGGATGAGCAGGCTGTGTCAAGTAAGGACAAAGGCAAGGGGAAGCTCATTGATACTGATGTGGATGTGGACAATGAAGCTCTAGATGCAGATTCGAATGATGATGTGATTGTTAGTGGCGATGAGCTGAAAAGTCCAAGGGGTTCAGACGAAGATGAAGGGGAGAAACAAGATTTTCCCTTGTTTAACACAAGTGATATATTTGAGCCGAAATTCAAGATTGGTATGGTATTTGCTACCAGGAAGGAACTGAAGTTAGCAATTCAATCACTAGCTATAAATGAGAAAAGAAGCATCAAGTTCATGAGGAATGAGAAAAAGAGGCTAGTAGTTGTTTGTGCTGAAGAGTCATGTAAATGGATCTTGAGGGGGCAGCCGCTGTCCAAAGATAAAGACTCGGGATTTAGGATTAGGGAACTGAAGGACAAACACTCTTGCAAGGCACAAGTTGATGTGGATAATGTCAGTTCGACATGGCTTGCCAAGAAGTTCAAGGACACATTTGCAGCTGATCCAAAAAGAAATCTGAAAGCATTTAGACTGGAGGCTGTCAAGAATTTGAAGGTCCAAGTAACGGCACACCAAGCTTACAGGGCAAGGGCAACAGCATTAAAATTAATTCAAGGACCGGGGCCTGAACAATATGAATTATTGTGGAGTTTTGCTGAGGAGGTGTTAAGAAGTAATCCGGGGTCCAATGTTGTTGTTGAGACAGATGGAGAAGATGGTAAGAACAGATTTGACAGAATATATGTGTGTCTTCATGCATTGAAAGAGGGCTTCATAAGCGGTTGTAGGCCGGTGATCTGTGTTGATGGTGCTTGGTTGAAGGGTGCATTTGGTGGTGTATTGCTTACGGCTTGTGGTGTCGATGGTAACAATAGTTACATGCCAATTGCATATGCTGTTGTCAACAAAGAGACAACGGAGACATGGTCTTGGTTTATGGCACATTTAAAGGGAGATTTGAGGATAGAAGATCCTACTAAAATCACATTGATGAGTGACAAACAAAAAGGTATGAACCATCCTGCTATGTTTCATTAAGCTCCATATTATTTATTTTGTAACCTAACATTCTCAATTTCACTATTGCAAAGGTTTGATCCAAGCTGAACAGGACATATTTCCCGGGGCTGAATACAGATTTTGTGCACGCCATTTGATGGTCAATTTCCAATCAGCTGGCTTCAAAGGATGGATACACAAGAAACTATTCTGGAAGGCTGCCAAGTGTACCACAATTAACTCTTTTGAGAGGGTATTGGATGAACTTCACAAGCAAGATCCAAAGGCCGCAGAGTGGTTAAGGGGAAAGCCTCCAAACCAATGGTGCAGAGCATTCTTCAGCACACACTCAAAGTGTGATATCCTGACCAACAATGCTTGTGAGAACTTCAATGGAAATATTGTTGAAGCTAGGAAGCTGCCACTATTAACAATGTTACAGGAGTTACATACATACTTGATGACAAGGTTTCAAAAAAATAGAGACATGGCAGACAAGTCGAAAAGATGGAAGGATGTGTTATGTCCCAGGATTCAGCAGATTTTAGATTGTTATGATGGAAAGGTGCTTGATTATGTGCCATTGAAGTCCAATGCCAACAACTTTCAGGTACATTTTCCCTTGTTTTTAGATTACATTGCTGTTTGGACACATTTTTTGTGGAATTACATACTTACTCTGCTGTGATCACATCTGTATTACTGGTTAGAGATAATTGTTTCTGCTATGCATAACTGTGATGGTTAAAAATGACAGGTTAATTCTATCTATAATGATTTTGAGCAATTTGCTGTGGATTTGGATAGAGGGATTTGTGGTTGTAACAAGTGGCAGCTTAGTGGCCTTCCATGTATCCATGCCTATGTAGCAATTAACAAAACAAAACATGCTGTTGAGAATTATATCCACAAATGCTATGAGGTTTCATCTTACAAAAAGGCTTATGCCTTACCCGTGTTACCAATGAATAGCATTCAAGAATGGCCTAAAACAAACCACATTCCCATTATTCCACCTAGAGCTGATAAGAAAAAGTTAGGGCGGCCTGTGACTGAGAGAAGGAAGGAAACTGGTGAAGGTAGTAACAAGGTAAAGAAGAGGAAGGCTGGTAGGCCCCAGATACTACCTTGTGGCAGCAAAATAAGAAGACAACAGGACACTGTGACCTGTTCTAAGTGTGGGGGAAAAGGACACAATGTGCGGGGATGCAAGTCGGAGATCTCTAACAATGAGGCCAATCAAGGACTAACTGTAAACTCACTCTTAATTCATCACTTGAACTTGATTTATTTTTTTACCAATTGTGAAGTGTTTTGAATATGCTCGTTTGCAATATTGTAGGAAGGACAAGCTGTTGACATGATCATGGAGCAAGATGCATCGATGCCTGAAGAACCTATGGTCGAATGTATGACTCAAGCCGATTCCCAAGTACCAAATTCTCAAAGGTCTATCCAAATTGTTATTCCAGCCGCCTTTAGGGACTCCCAAGATGGTATGCAAGTAATGACAAGGCCTGTAGCATCTATCATTAAGGGTGGCAAGAAGTTCATGACTGTGAGCAACATTATGAAGAAAGCAGCTCAAGACCGAGAGAAGGGATCTACATGAGCTATCCTGGAGTTTGGCTAATCCACTGAACTTTGTTTTGTACTATTTTTGTGGCTGTAACTAATGGAATTCATCAGTCATTAGCTTGTTGCACCTTATGACATTTCAATTTGTGTGTTGCACATTTTGGTTTTGGCAAACACGAACAACTCCTTATGTGTGGGTAGATGGATCCATGTTGATTCATTTTTTGTCAATATATGACTGTAACAGCCGGATATTATGCTTCATATATTTCAATCCATTTTATCTTTCCAATTCCATTCATTACATTTGTTCTCAGGTTGCATTTCTGTTCATTGTTCATCAGGTTGTATAAAATATTTGTGCAAATATTTGTTCATCAGGTTGTATGAAATAGCTCCAGGTTGTATCAAATTCATACAATTACTCCAATTCATACATTAAAAAAAAAAGAACATTCATAACAGGGCATTGAAATAGCTCTTTCATTCAACTTCAAGAACATAGAGTTATACATTCATTCCATTAGCACTCCAATGCTCCATTACATTAGCAAAAGCAACAACCACAAACAACCACAAACATAAGAATTCCATTACAAGCTAAAACCGAACACTTCGTTTCCACAAACATAAGAATTCCATCAGAATTCATTTCATTAGCAAGAGACAAACAAGACAAACAACCACAAACATAAGAAACCCGCATAACACCATCAACGGCACACTATGCACCACTTGAACGTTTCCACGGGTCATTGGAGAAGTAACCTCACTAAATTTCTCAAACTCACCAGGAGCAGCACTGCCCGTATACTCACTCCTCGAGGCGGCAGGGGGTTCGATTGGTTCTCCGGTGTGTGCCCAATAAGCCTCACGAGGATACGCCCACCGGAAGAACTTGCATTCTTGACAACTGTAGTATAGCCTTCCAAAACTTGCCTTCGTCGGTGTCTCAACCACACGCATCAACAATTTCTCACCACAATTGCAAAAGGGGGATGGAGCGAACCTGAAATCCATTCTCTTCACTCCACGAAAACGCTG
Organism: Hygrophila difformis; assembly: GCA_030278955.1. Classification (NCBI taxonomy): domain Eukaryota; kingdom Viridiplantae; phylum Streptophyta; class Magnoliopsida; order Lamiales; family Acanthaceae; genus Hygrophila; species Hygrophila difformis. Next base: position 51,557,758 of record JAOANR010000002.1, on the reverse strand, counting down.
CTCCATAGCTCTTCCTCGAATTCCCAGCACCCCACACCACGCGACCTATTCTTCAATTCTCTCGGTTAACAGCTGCGCGGTGGTTTGGTCATAAATGGATGTGTCCATCGAGGTTGAGCCAAAATACACTCCACGAAAAGCCATTTAGGGTTAGGTTTTGTGGCGGGTAAATTGGTCCCCCTTCCCCCCAAAACCGATGTGGCATGCCCACCTGTCTTCCCACTTTGCACACTTCAGTCAACAAGGATTTGACTCCCTTAATCCGTCGACAAGTGCGCAATTAAAGCAATTAAGGGAAATTTGGATGTATTTTGCGTGGATTAAGAAACTTAGTGGATTATTTTAGTTAATTCATAAATTATTGGACCATTTGGAAAATTTTGGTAAATTAGTGGATCATTTGGTTCTTTTTTCCAAGGATTGATTGTTCAACTCGTGCCTTCACTAATTTATGCTTATCTGTGTAGAATTGATCATTATTTAGGGAAAGAGTTATTTGAGAACTTGTCAGTCCTCCGTTTTCCAAATCTTGTATTCGAGCCACTTTGGTCGAGAAATTACATCCGTAGTGTGCAGCTGATATTTTCCGAAGATTTTGGTACAGAGGGAGGGGGAGGGTAAGAACCACCGATGCATTATAATTTTATGGAGAACAAAAATTTTTCGATTTTTCTGATTGTCACTCTGCTGTTGATAGATACTTTGATCACTAAGCAATCATCAGAGACATAATGCAGAAACATTTTCTACAAATATTACCATTATTTGCTATGGAGACGCCCGTTAGCATTGATGCCGATGATATTAGAAATGAGAAGGTACTGATATCCTGGTACACGTGTTGAATTTAGTTGAGCGATCGTTTAAAATGCTATACACTGCAGATACATTTTATGTATGATGCAAACGTGCTTGAAACAGGTCAAGGTGTCGTAGTCAATGAGGCCATTGCAGCTTGAAGATGTTGTCGTTCGCCAATACAAGGAGCACAACAAGGGCAAAAAATTGTATCCCGGATAAACTGATGGTCCCACGGTCCCAAACAACATTATTACTTCCGCATTCGCAGCAGCAACACTCTTCATCAATAATGCTCGATGGGACGTCGTTCCATTCCTCATGAAAGCTGGAAAAGCCCTACAGACAAGACGGTCCTCAGATCAATTTTCTTTTTTGGGCCATGACACTTCATGTTGTTGCTAATGCTACATTATGCACATAGCAGGGCTGAAATTCGTGTCCAATTCAGACACGTACCACAAAACTTGTACAAGCGAAACTTTGGGACCAACTTGGATAAGGCTACGAACGATCTTGTGCTTCGTGTGCAGCCAAATGAAGTCATATATTTAAAGCTAATAATAAGGTCCTGGCGCTTGGAATGAGATTGGACCATAGCGATCTCAACTTGCTTTATAAAGCCAAGTAAGTCTCCTCAAGTTCAAAATTTTTAGTTAAGTTAGAATAGGGACCACCTTAAAACTTTTAGTTTTTCTCACTTGATCAAATACTCGATTCCACAAATTTTGAAACTGTCAATCATATTCTAGGTTTCCGATACTGTTCATAATCGTCGTCAGCATCAACATTTATAGCCTTAACAATACATTTGGACGATATCAAAATTTCATCATAGTCATTTCCACTGTATTTTTCTTTCGAAATTGTGTACGGATTTAGAAACCTATAATAAAAAAATTTATGGTGGCTCAGCCAATGTCAGTGTAGCTGGTATGTGTATAGGTTTGCACAGTTCAGCTTTTGAGCTTACGTTGTTTTGGAGTTTTGTAATTGATTTATATGTGAAATTTATGCTTTTTTTTGGACAGATGTCAATGTTCCTGTTGTTTGTGGTCATGCTGGAATTACCATTTTTCCCTTGTTTTCACAAGCATTGAGTTTACAGTTGTTTTTTTTTATTATACGACATTTAGTTAGAAATGAGATATGAATGGTAACTCTTTGTTGTATGACCATTAGGCCACGCCAAGTGCAAATTTGGGGATGAATAAATCAAAGCTCTTACAAAAAGAATACAAGATAGTGGAACTGAAGTTGTTGATGCCAAGGCTGGAAAGGGTTCACCTACACTTTCAATGGCGTAAGTATGCTTGATTTTTATTCTTCCCTCATAATTTGATTTTTACAGATAATACTAATACACAATGCAAGTTACAAAATCTTCTTTTTGTGTCTACCTCTCCACTGTTCATTTGTTGTTGATTTTATGACCGAGTTTATAGAAATCTGAATTGTTCAATTCTGCATCTGAATGTGCACCTGTCTAGCCGTTGGCCTGCAAAAACATATTGAGAATTGCCTTTGGATTTGAATTATATATCTTTTGTTTGCTAATCTTCACATTTAGTTGTTTTAAATTTTGGGGCCAGTTCTGTTTTGTAGGAGTCGAGAGTGGAAGATCTACGACATCGTGAATGTTCTGGAGAGTGTTGTTGTAAGACCTAATTTTATGCACTATAGTTTTCTAGGAGGGTGTTCATTGTTTGCGTTGGTTTTTGTTCTGTTCCTAGTTCATATCCGATGTAATGATTGTTACTAAGCTACCTTGTTTATCGAACTTTTAGTTTCATTGGAAAATTTATTGAAGTGTTGTTGATCAAGTTGAAGGGGATAAGATAAAGCAGGTTATTTTGTTATGATGAACGCTTTTCCCATACTAATATTTTCAAGTCCATTTTTTTATTACTTGATGCAAACACATGGTAACTTAACCCATTATGGTTTGTAATATTCTTTTACTAAAGTTAAAACTAATATGGCACCTCTTAACATGTTATTCTACCCTATTTTGTGGTTCTTACATCTCAAGTGCCCAGTCTTGACCTTTCATTTGATTTATTATGTTGTCTGTCTAACAAATGCAGAAAGATTGATTAAGGAGAAAGTCTTACAACCTTTTAACTATATTTCATAATTAAATTTATTTTAATTTTGCTTTCGTTTCAGTTCTGAATGTCTTATTATAGTTTTCATAATGTTTTTTTTATGACCGGTGCGCGCAGCGTAGCGCGCATCCGAGAGAGTTCTAGTATATATATATATATAGATTTGGGTTTAGGGACATATAATCCCGGTAGATCAAAGACCAGATCGAAATTTTGCTATTCGAGTGAATATTTTGTGAATATAAATATGGATATAGATAGAGAAAATCGATGCGCGATGGGATATGGTGGAATGCATCATACTATCATCATCTATATATCTATATCTATATAATATTTACAATAATATCCCTTATGAACAAAAACCTACCTTATTCCTCAATATTCACTTTCTGCACGCAATCCAATTCATATTTTTAATGCTTCACGTAAAAATTTTAAAACTTTGATATTTTAAAACTGCAAGATGATGAGACGAATTCAAGGAGATCTCACTTGACTATGGTTTTTCTTCTATAGATGTTATATAAACATGAGTCAAGTTGGATAATAAATAGTAACAAAAGTCAATCATTTTTCACTATCCAAAAATGGAGGAAGAATGTAAAAGCATAATAATACACTTTCAAAATATAGGAGAAACAAATTTGAGTGGAATTTCATATTAGATAATTTAATTTCATTCGTTAGTATCGATAAAAAAAAAATACTACAAAATGGTATAATTTTTATGGGTATTTTTATTAGTTAAATATAATTTAAATATTTATTATTATTATTATTATTATTATTATTCTAACAAATACTTTATGAATTTAAATTATATTTAATATGATAACAAATTTTAATATTTTGTTTGGAAAGATGTTCATGGCCATAGCTTGAACTTGGTCAGCTGGAGCAAAATGGCGAAGTTAGGGGGAGTAGGATCATTTGCCAATGCCGGGACATGCATGAATGTTGCAGATATTTTTATGGATGCTCAAAAGCCTTGGACTCAATTTTTGGTGAATAAGTATGGATGGATGTAGAAACCTTTAATTTACTCCAGGTCCAGGATGGATGGCTTCCACATGAATTTAGGAGCTGGTCAGTGTAATATATATGTGGCGGCATAGCTCTTGGCTTCAAGTTGGCCCAATAGCTCCACGCATCCCCTTTTTTGTGCATTTTATAGATACTGATAGTGAGCTTCAGGTCAAAGGACATTTTTATGAATGGTCGTTGGTGCTGGGATCACTTGTATACAGTCGTGCCACATGAATGCATTAAGGATGAATGAGCTAGGCTCTCTCATTTGGACCGTACTTGTGATGTCTGGCATTGGAGGGGCACCTCTTCTGGCATGTATTCATTCACAATCTCCACTTTGTTCTCTTTGTGGATTGGAATCAGAGACCATCATATGTCACCTATTTTTCAAATGTCCGTGGGAAGGGTCCTTAGCTTGCTGTTTGGTGTTCTATTGCTGGTGTTTTGCAGCAGCTTCAGAATTCATGAACAACGGATGATATGATAATGTTGCTCGATTATTATTTGCATGCCTGAATAGGAGGCCATGGTCAGGCATCCACTGGGCTCTTCTTTGGACTATTTGGTGCACTAGAAATGCTGCATGTCTTCGAGGCGAATTGGTATCGCATCATGCAGTTGTTCGCAAGGCACGTTATCTAGGAGAGGTGATTGATTGATCGAACCTTTGGTCGACTGCCTAAGCTGGTCACGCATGCAGAGGTTTGTGAATTGGAACCCCCCCGGCTTCATACGGGAGTAGTGATGCATGTTGACCGAAGCTCCTTCCGGAATCCGGGATGTGCGAGTTTTGGAGGTGTGATTCATAATCGTGATGGTAATTTGTTTGAAGGTTTCTCGGGATTTGTAGGGCGAACTACTAATCTTGTGGCGGAGTTACATGGTATTTGGAATGGTACCAAGCGTCTTCACCAATTAGGCATTATGCAGGCTTGTTGTTACTCGGATTCCTTGGATGCCCTGAGATATATTCAGCATGATGTCAGGCCTTCTCATAGTATGTGTTTCCGTTGGTTTGCAACATTCGGGATATGCTTGAGTACAGTGGCTGGGATTAAGTGGTATCATATTCTGAGAGAAGCAAACTCGGTTGCTGATATCTTGGCTAAGAAGGGTGCTCGGTCGGTTGAGTTCTTCACCACGTGGGCATTCCCTCCAAATGATGTGAAAGAGTACCTTGGAAGTGGTAGGGCGGGAGTCTGGTACCTCCGTGCCTAATAGTATCGTTATTTGCTCTCATTCTCTTCCATTTGTCTCCCTTTATGTAGCTTTTTGCCTTTTTCTTAGCTTTTTCCTTTGCCGACGTTCTTAGGTCATTGTTCACCGAATAAAAAAACTTTAATAAATACTTTATATTATATTCATATTATATTCATCAATGGAAAATACATATCTGCATTAGATAGATTTACTAAATTAGATAAATAGCAATACAAAAATAAATTCATTAAACTATGGTCATACTCATACATCCCACAAAATCATATTATTATGGAATTCGTGATGATGGTACATTAAATAATATTTTTTGCAAATCATTTCTATATTTAATTTATCAATTGATTTATTCAAAAGAGTATTTTATTTTATTTTTCTAATTTAATTTGGAAATATTTACATGTTTGTCAAATTTTTAACACTACAAGAAAAAGGTCGTTTACCGACCGGATTTACCGACCATCAGTAGACGGGTCGGTTTTACCGACCGCAGCGCCGACCGCAAGCTGCGGTCGGTAAAAAATAACCGTTATGGGCCCGGGCGTTTACATCGCGACCTAGACGCCGACCACAGGTATGCGGTCGGTGATTACCGACCTATACGCCGACCCCATAGATGCGGTCGGTGATACCGACCCCATTACTGACCGATTTTGCGATCGGTAACCTAGGGCAGTTTATTTCGCCCAAATCGCGATTACAGCCTCATTTCACCCATTCCCTTCGCCATTTTCACCCCCAAAGACAGCCCTCCGACGACCTCCGAGACGACCTCCGCCACGACCGCCGCCCGACGACCACCCATCCTCCGACGACCCCTCCTCCGACCAGCTATCCTCCGACCACCCCTCCGTCGTCCGCCATTCGAGTGTCAAACGAGCCCCTCGTCGCCGCCCACCGTATCGATTGAAACGGCCACCATCGTCGCCGCCCGCCCTCCGCCTCCGCCACGACTGCCGCCGGCGCCAGCCTCCGCGTCCGCTCCAGCCGCCGCTGCTGCTGCCGGAGCCGCCCCCTGCCGCCCCTGCTCCAGCGCCCCCTGCCACCGCCGGCCGCCACTCCACCACCGCGAGCCACTGCCACCACCATTCGAGCCATCTCCATTCGAGCCGCGGTGCCTTTGTTGACAGCCATCCATTCGAGACGAGGTAATTTTGTTTGTGCATTTCTCGTTCGATTGGAAATTTTCACATTCGATTGATATTCGTGTTGTGTTCATCCTTAATTTCAAATTGATTTAGACAGTTCAGTCTAGGATTGTTATGCATTCGTTTACACATTCGATTGGTTTGCTCTAATTGATTGTTATGGCTTTCATAATCTATATATTGCAAAAAACAAATTATTTTTGCATAACAAAAGCTGTGGCTATCTGTTTTGGGCTATTACGGAGTTTATATTTGGAGGCTTGGCTCTTTGGTTGCGTAATTGAAATCCTCTCGTAGCAACTTTTGTGTTATATGTTGATGTGAACTTTTGCACTAGTAGATGTGAACTTTGGCTCACTTGAAATTTGGAACTTTTCGTCGTTGGATTGAAAATAGGATTATTGGCTCACTAGTAGATGTGAGATTGGGGATTTGAATAATTTCCACATTCGATTACTTGGTTTGGTCTTTAGTAGTTATTCGATTGGTATTGTGTTTTTTTTTTTGTTAAATTCGCTTATTGTGATTCAATCGGTGAATAATTGTTAAGCCTAAGTAATTTTAGTATGTCAGAAGCTATCATGAAATGAATTTAGTATGTACGAGCAATTACTTTAAGTCCTCGTTGAATTAATTCTTTCATTTAAATAAATATTATTGGTGCACTTTGTGAATTTGATTTCGAAATGTAGTTATTAAAACGTAGTTATTATCGGTTAGGAAGAACCATACACAACCTTTAGCAATGAAAACGAAGTTATAAAGTTTTTATTGAATTTGTGTTATGTTTAATAACTACACCACAATAAGCGCACACAAATTATTGATTAAAATGATTTATCTCAAGTGGCCTAGTGCCATATATGTAGGTGATGGACCGTAGTTGGATGTACCGCTCCCGTCGGGAGACTGGAATACTTACATCCGAATTCATTAATAGAGTTGAATCATTTTTGCGTATATGTCACCAAAACCCAAACGTCGATAGGGCCCAAGGAAAAATAAGGTGTCCGTGTAGGCAGTGTAGGAATAAATGTTATCTACCTGATGATGACATCAAGTATCATCTTCAATGCAATGGATTTGTCCACAATTACGAAAGGTGGACATGTCACGGAGAGCCACATCAGTTTACTCGGTACTACGACACCGATGTTGGGAGCTCTTCAATGCCTGTACATGAAAATGATTACATACAAATGGTGCACGATGGAATGGGAATTGGTATTCCCGAGACAACACCAACCGAGCACGGTGAGGAACCTAGAGCACCGGAGGAACCTAACCCCGAAGAGAGGTTGTTCTATCGTATGTTGGCGGCCGCTGACAAGGATTTGTGGCCTGGATGCAAGAAAATGACCCTACTATCAACAATTGCTAGGTTATTAAATCTTAAAGCCGAGCACAATCTATCGGAGAGATGCTTCGATACATTGTGCCAACTGATAATTGATACACTCCCCGAAGATAATTCAATGGTTAAGAACTTCTACGAGGCGAAGAAACTACTAGAGGGTTTAGGGCTTCCAGTTGAGAAAATTGATTGTTGTATTAAGGGGTGCATGTTGTTTTGGCGAGAGGATGCCGAATTAGACAAATGCAAGTTCTGTGACGAGCCACGATATAGGGAAACAAATTCTAATTCGCGGATTGGACGTAAATACATGTTCTACTTCCCACTTAAGAATAGATTGAAAAGGTTGTATGCATCGGAAGTGACTGCACAACATATGTCATGGCATGTTGGACACGTTCATGAGAGGGATGGGGAGATGTGTCATCCTTGCGATTCACCGGCATGGAAGCAATTTGATATAACTCATCCAGAATTTGCATCCGAGGGACGAAACGTGCGATTAGGCTTATGCACGGATGGTTTCCAACCATTTGGTCAGTCTGGGTCCCAATATTCTTGTTGGCCAGTTATTTTAACCCCTTATAACCTCCCTCCCGATATGTGCATGAAAGATGAATACATGTTTTTGACATGCATTATTCCCGGGAGATCAAGTCCGAAACAGGGGATTGATGTCTACTTGCAGCCCTTAATTGCAGAGCTATTGGAATTGTGGGACGTGGGTTTCACAACATACGACAAATTTTCCAAATACAACTTCCAACTTAAGGCTGCCTTGATGTGGACAATTGGAGACTTCCCGGCGTATAGTATGTTGTCTGGATGGAGCACCTATGGGAAAACAGCATGCCCAATATGTATGGATGAAACGGAATCGATTCGGTTGAAAGAGGGTGGCAAACAATCATGGTTTGATGCTCACAGGAGGTTCTTGCCTTCGGATCATCCCTTTAGAGTTGATAGGATGAGATTTACGAAGGATAGAGAGGAGCATCGATTGCCACCAAAGTGTAAGAATGGTCAAGAAGTGTTGGATGACATAGATAGGCATGGTCTCCGTCGTGTAACAGAATATGGAGGAGTTGAAGAGAATGCATCAATTAGTAAGACATGTGGTTGGAAGAAAAGAAGTATATTATGGGATCTCCCGTATTGGAAAACAAATTTGGTGCGTCATAATTTGGATGTGATGCACATTGAGAAAAATGTGTTCGAAAATGTGTTTAACACAGTAATGGATGTTCAAGGGAAGACAAAGGATAATGCAAAAGCACGAGAGGACATTGTGACCTTATGCAATAGGCCAGAACTACATCGGGACAGTCGGACGGGTAAATATCCAAAAGCGGTGTATACGATGGAGAAGGATAGACGGGATGTATTCTTGCGATGGGTATCAGAGTTAAGATTTCCTGATGGATGTGTATCCAACCTGGGTAGATGTGTGGACATGAACAAGCATAGAATGTTTGGTATGAAAAGTCATGACTGCCATATATTCTTACAGCGTCTACTACCGATAGGATGGCGGGAACTGCTTCCTAAGAGTGTGTGGGAACCAATTACGGAACTGAGCAATGCTTTTCGTGCTTTGACTGCTAAGACAATAAAGATAGAGGATTTAGAGAAGTTGTCCAGGGACATTCCTGTTGTGATTTGTAAGATGGAAACCATCTTTCCACCTGCCTTCTTCGACTGTATGGAACATCTACCCATCCATCTACCTCACGAAGCAACCCTTGCCGGCCCCGTTCAATTCAGATGGATGTATCCGTATGAAAGGTATAATTTACATATTGCACAATTGTTTACACGATATAATCTCCTACTTGTTTATTTCTAATATACCATATTGTGCATATGTTTGATATTTCAGATATCTGAATCGTTTGAAAAGAACTGTACGGAATAAGGCGAACGTTGAAGGTAGCATTTGCAATGCATATACGGTACGGGAGGCGTCGATTTTCTGCTCCCATTACTTTGAAAAGCATGTCTTCACCCGCGGTAGGAATGTGCCAAGGAATGACGATGGAGGCATGATTCAATATGACGAACGCTTGCCTAGTGTATTCAAATACACGGGACGTCCTCAAGGGAAAGCTAAGAAGAGGCGTCTAACACCGGATGAGCTGAAAGCCGTGCACAATTACCTCCTTTTGAATTGTAAAGAGATTGAACCATATCTCGAGTAAGTTATTCTTATAATAAATTTTGTAAGGAGTTACATCAAGTACATTGGAACTTAACTAATACATTATCGTACTCATAGGGAATTCACAGAACAGATGCTCGAAGAGAATCCGGGATTACGGGGCCCTGAGATTTGGCGTGCGCAAACAACAGACTTTCCCAAGTGGTTGGAGACATTTGTGACTGAAAATACACCGGATGATCCATGCATTGCGCATATAGCACAGGGCCCACTTCCCATTGCTACATCGTACCCCATGTACTTCATAAATGGAATGAAATTTCACACTGAATCCTATGGTGGTCAGAGATCGACATACAATAGTGGTGTTTGTATCGCATCGCGGTCTCACGGAGACTACTTTGGTATAATCGAAGAGATTATAATCATAGAGTATCCGGCACTGCCCATGAAACAGACGACCTTCTTCAAATGTAGATGGTTTGACCCGCGAGAAGGCATTGGAACGCGCACTCATTTGAACTACAAACTTGTAGAAATTAATCGCTCAAAATCCCTCAACATATATGAACCTTTCATATATGCTAATCAAGCCGAACAGGTATGCTACGTTCCGTTCCCATCCATCAGACAAGTTGCGAGTCGGAATGAGTGGTTGGCTGTGTGTAAGATCAAACCCAGAGGTGTAATTACTGTCAGGCAAGGTGAAGAGGCCGATGCATTCCAAGTCGATGTTCCCGAACAGCTGGGGATCGAAACTACAAATATTGTGGGCAGGAGAGAGCAACTAACGGATGATGTGGTTCAATATGTTGACCTTCAGCTTGATGAGAGTATAGAGTCGGATTCATCAATAGACAGTGATTCTAATCCTGAGCTGGATGATCCTTCAGAGGATACTTCGGACGAGGATTACCAAATATGAAAATGTGATGATCTAAAGTGTTACTATTATTTAGTCGTTATCCTTATTATATTACATTAATGAATGCTAAGATAATTTACGTGCTTTGCAGATGACCGACCGAGGGCGTGGTTCGTCGTCGACCACACCACGCGGGACTGGGACTAGACGGCGGGGTACGAGAGCCCTCTTCACATCTCCACAGCTAGCAGATGCTATCAGGGCGGCTCGGGAGGACTGGCAGCATTCTCAAGCAGGTAATTCGATATTAAATTCAATAAGTGACATTTCGTAGGCCCTCTTAACATATTAATACTGAAGTAACGTGTTTGTGGAATTTTTTTTATTATAGTTGGCACTTCTAGCTCAGGGGAGCAGGCGGTTGGTGGCCTAGAGGGTTCAGATGATGTTCCAGAGACCCCACCCATGCGCACACCAGGTATAATTTATATTGTTGGTGTTTGATTAATATATGCACAACTTACCTTGTCTAAAACTGATCTCCTGTTAGGCTCGGAGGCTTCTACACAGGGCCCACCCCAGCGCACGCCAGGTATAATTTACGTTAATCATTGTTCAATTATTCTATTCACAATTTAACAGTAAATTCATTTATTCTTAGCCACGAGTGGTTCTACAGAGGGACCACCTCCTCCGCCACATGTAGGGACTGATAGGGAGTTGGTCGAGCCTGGTGACGATGGACTGTAAGTACATTATATTTTAAAATGATATCGAGTGACCACTATATATAGTACTTCTAATTTATGCTATGATTTCAACAATTGTGTATTCCAGCATCGAGTTCACTAACGCTCTAGTTAGGAAGATCACTGATATATATCCCATGCGGTCGGACATGAATGGGATTAGCTGGGGAAAGGTCTCACGGGAGACAAAGGAGTTCTATTGGGGGGAGTTCCAGGTAATCTAAAAAGATTTGGGTCGATTTTCTTGTTTTCATTTGCAATTGTATCAACTTGTTGCAAAATTCCACCTGCAGAAAAAAGCTCGTTGGGCACCCGAGCACGCAGCCGCAGTCCGGAGGGAGTGGGAAAGGAAAAACATTGCCCGGTACATTCTTAACTTAAATATAAAATCATTTATTATGTTCTATACTTACATGAATGGTATTCAGGTACAAGGACTACACTCTGGATATCCGGAGCAAGAAGAAGCCATATCCCGTGGACGAGCTAGTTGCACAGAATTGGAGACGGATATGGGAGTCTGCGGCGTTCAAGGCGAAATCAAAGGTGGGGAAGCTGAACAGACGACGGGGGCAGGAGGATGCACCAGCTCTCCCCACACATACAGCGGGTTCGAAGACATTCCGAGCCACGAAGGATAAACTGGTATGTTGTACTTATTTAATGTAATTACATAAATACATGGATTATTAGTCATCCTTACACAACGTACCACTTACAATCATTACAAAATGCAGTCCACCGAGCAAAATAGGGAAGTCCATTTACATGAGCTTCACGAGCACACTCACACAAGGAAACATGAGAATGAGCAGTGGATACGTGATAGGTCACGGGTTCTGCGCGTAAGAATCGCACAACTTATAATACTTACCCTCGTATGCGTACTAGTTTAGTTTGTTGTATACTATCTTGACTTAATTACCCACTTCAAATGAAGGAGGAGTTCAGTGCAGTCGCTGAGCGTCTTAGCCAGGACCCCACCATTGGGCCCCAGTTCGATCCAGATCCTGTCTTCTTTCGATCTTACAGGTGGACCCGACAGGCGCAAGGCCGTATACGGCATGGGATCGTTGGCCCGGTCGCTTAGGCCCGGAGGCGATGCTTCTTCCACTCCTCCGCCATCATCTTCAGAGTATGTGACACAGCAGCAGATGCAGGAACAATTTCAGCAATTCCAGCAGACTCTCCAGCAGATGGCACAGCGGCAGGAGAGCATGGCCGATCAGATGGAGAGGTTGCTCGGATCTAGGAGGCCTCGTTCCCCTCGCGACGGAGATGATGACTTTGGAGGCGGCCGGGGAGGAGATGGGCTCGGGGCACATTGACTTTGACTGATGGTTTGATGGTTAGTATCAAGCGGACAAGTTGTTTCTGTTGGAGTGTTTTATTTATGACTTAGCTTGTTGCACATTCACTCCTTTTGGATTTGATTATCAACTTGAATGGTTTGAAGTGAGAATGTGATCAGATTGTATGACTTCATTGGTTTTGAACTGTTAAATTATTGTTAATGGATTCAGTTGTGGATGAAATTTGGTTGTATTGTTGATGTTTAATATGAGATTGTAGGCCTTGTGAATGGAATACTTGTTGGCATTTGATTTGGTTTTATTGTTGCAGCAGGGTGGCTGTGAAACAGCCAGTTCTGTTGCAACCTGCAGTTGGGTACCGACCGCAGCGCCGACCGCATGTCGGTCGGTAATTTCCCGACCGCACCAACGACCGAATGCGGTCGGCGAACTGCGGGTCCAAGAGGTCCTGGAAGCTTGGGTACCGACGGAATATCGGTCGGCCCCTCGGTCGGTAATGTTACCGACCACCATTCGGTCGGTGATTCTGTCGGTACATCACCGACCGAATGGATTTGGGTCGGCATCCGACCACCTACCAATGGATCACCGACCGACATATGCGGTCGGTGTTGCGGTCGGTAGACTCGATTACGACCCGTTTCCCCCATGTTACCGACCGCATATGCGGTCGGTAAACCCGTATTTTCTTGTAGTGTAATTTTTCAAAGCCTTAGGGTGAATAATATGAGTAATTCAACTACAATGTGCAACTGTGATTTCATGTACTTCATTTGCCTATGTATAACATTTGAGCTGTGAATAGAAAGTTTTTTTTATCTTTCTTATTTTTATTTTCATTCTCCTTTAAAACTGTTGTTTGCATTACAATATATTTTTAAACCACTAAAGGATAATATATATATATATATATATGTATATATATATAAATTATTTGTAGTGATGTATTGTCTATTGCTTGGTTGTTGTACAATGTATACATGTATTATCATGTAATACCTAGAATAGTTTAAGGAGTTTGGAGAATGTAATCGATCTAAAAAAATTGAACAATGTTATTTATTAAATTCAATATTTTTATTCATATTTTTCACATATTCTCATCCATTAGGCGGGGTAATACTAGTAGTACTAAATGTCTAAATTTTTTTTGGATTTGATGGATAATTTAAAATTCATTTCATAATTTTAAATCGTAATAATTGTAAAAAAAACCCATTTTCTTGTCATTTTTTACCGATCCGTCCCCTTCGAATTTTTTGCCCCTATTAGTCTGCTTCATTTGCTAATTAAAACCAAATCCGTCTTAAACTCACTAATCCAAGTTAATTAGAGATTTAATCGAAAAATTGCCAAAAACATTCATTTTCTTATCAATTTGTCCGAATCCGTCCTCTACAATCCTTGCAAATAATTGACTCCAACTTTTGTGACTATTGCATTAAATATATGAGGTAATAATTAAAATAGGCCACCAGAAGGAGTCATTTCCACTTTTAGGCCACGATATTTTAATTTAGGAAAATAGGCCATTAGAAGGATTTCGGGCCTGAATTTAGGCCATTGGGCTGTAATTCGGGCTGCGATGGCCTAAAAATTGAAATGATTCCTTCTGGTGGCTTATTTTAGTTTTTTTCAATTATTTTTTTTATTTTATGTAATTAAAATAAATAACACTCATTTTGTGTTATTATTTATGTCCTACTTTTTTTTCTTGTTCCAATATTTTTATTTCATATTCATTTTAAAAATAATTAAATATTAATCGTCAAACCTACCCATCACCTTACATTAAACTTTCAAATTACCCTCTACCAATAATAATTTCAGTCCACCCCACAATCACATATCAATAAATCATACATAAATAAATAAATTAAAATTGTAAACTCATTACAATCATATTACATAAATTTTTAAGTTACTTTTTTTAACACTAATAATGTGACGAATGGAGTAATATAAGAAATAAAATAAATATTAATTCAAATATATTACTCCGTATAAAAGAAGTAAAACAAATACATATTCAAATAAATTATAAATTAAAAAATAAACATATTTTATTATAAGTATCACAAAATTTTCGGACATGGTACTTTATGTAAGGATAATTAGTATTAAATACAATGATATAATGTGGTTGTAATGAATTTATATTAGGGTTAAATATGTAGCTTAAGAATTTATATAATGTGGTTGTAATGAATTTACAATTTAAATTTATTTATTTATGTGTGATTTACTGATATATGGTTGTAGGTTGGATTAGAATTATTAATGGTAATTGGTTTGAAAGTTTAATATATTTATTTATTAATGTGATATGATGGGTATATTTGGTAATTAATATTTAATTATTTTTAAAATGGAAATAAAAAAATATTGGAACAAGAAGAAAAAGAAAGTAGAACATAAATAATGACACAAAATGAGAATTATTTATTTTAATTAAATAAAATAAAAAATAATTCAAAAAAAACTAAAATAGGCCATCAGAATGAGTCATTTCCACTTTTAAGTCATCGTAGCCCGAATTCCAGCCCAATGACCTAAATTCAGGCCCGAAATCCTTCTAATGGCTATTTTCCATAAATCAAAATATCGTGGCCAAAAAGTGGAAATGACTCCTTCTGGTGACCTATATTAATTATTACCTCTAAATATATTATATTTTTGTGTATTATATACTCTCTCTGTTTTCAAAAATTGTAACAGATCCACAGTACACGCAGTTCAATGCATATTTTAAATCATTAATAACCCAAGTTTGGTATAAGTAAAAATTCTAAAACTTATATATTTAAAAACTACTCGACGAGACGAATCTAACAAGATCCTACTTGACTATGTTTTGACTTGTATAACTATGATAAAACTTTAAATCAAAGTGTGCATGTGAACAGTAGCAATTCATAAAGTGTTTCAACCTTTAAGAAACGGAGGGAGTATTTTTTTGTTTCTACTGTCTACATTATACTGTCACAACTACAAGTAAGATGTTTTGAATACATATCATATATGCATGTCAAACATCAACTTTTTTTTTTGTTTCTTCAAGAATATGTAATGCATCTACTTAGATTTCTTCATGTTTCACATGAGAATATGATATGTATTGAAACATTTTACTTGTAGTTGTTACAGTATAATATAGACTGTAGAAATAAAAAAATATAATGCATAAAAATAGAATATATTTTATCCATTGTTTAAAATATTGAGCCAATTATTTGTAAGGATTGTAGAGGATGGATGTGGATAAAACCATAAGAAATAGACAAATAGACGACGTTTTTGGAATTTTGCCTATTAAATTAGGACGAATTTGATTTTAATTAACAAATCAAAATGAAGTGTAATGATAGAGGCCAAAAATTCGAATGGACGGATCCGACTTAAATAACAAGCAAATTTTATTTTATTTTATTTTATTTATTATTATTATTATTATTATTTTTTTTTTTTTCATTTTAAATTTCCCAAACACAAATCCACCGGCCAAAATGCGCCTAACAGCCGATTACAGACAAAAACAAGAGGAAATAAACCACTGAAAATCCCACTCAGCCCGCAGCCTCGACTCGACTGTATCCATAGCGTTTTGCCGTGGCAAGATCCATTCAGCCACGAATCTTGCAATTGCTTCCAAGGTAAATCTCTTCGCTGCTCCTTGATCCTTCCTCGTCCTTCAAATTCGGTTAATCCCTATATATGGCTTCGATAATCTCGCTGAGATCAAGACCCGGGCTTTCGTTTTCATTCAATGACTACGCACACGCCTCCTTTGATGGAACCCCTTGTGCTTCATCTGCTAATTGCTGCTGCTGCTGCTGCTGTTGCTGTTCGAATTCTATGTATCAAGTGCCGATTGCTTCAGGTTATTGCTATAATTTATATGGATTGAGGCAATCTTCTTTAATTCAGTGGTCGCCCCGTAGAAAATTTATTTCCGGTGGTTTGAATTCGTTTAGTTCTGCCCGTTTCCCTGGTTGCGATGTTGATTTTAGTAGTTACTATGATGAAGTTTTGAAGTTTAGGCGAATGAGGTTAGGTGGGAAGAAGGGAGGACTGAGAAAATGTGTGGTATTTGAGGAAAGTTACGAGATTGAGAATGATGATGATGGTGATGATGAGGTTGAGATTTTGCTTAATTTTTTGACTGAGGATGTTAGTGAGGAATGTCTTCTTGCCACCAAGAAGACTAGAAGATTATTGAGAAAGCCTGTGGTAGAAGAGAGAGGGAATGGTGAGGTCAGCAAGAAGTGTAGAAGTAGGAAGAAAAAAGTTCACCTAGATGTTTTGGAGAGTGAGAATAGATATGGGAAAGGATCGGTGGTTAGTTCTAGCCAGAAAGATAATAGGAGGCGACAGGAAGTAATCCGGAGGGAAGAAGAGAAGGAAGGTTTGTTAAGGCAAGAAAATCAAAGTGCAAGAGTAAGAGAAGAACGTGGTAATGCTTTGTTGATTAATCGGACAAGGAGAAAAGAGGAGAATGTCGGATTATACAGAAAAACAAGCGAAAATGAAACAGAAGAGAGAAAATCTAGTGTGAGAGAAGAGCACCGGAAGGTGACTTCAAGGTCGGAAGAAGAGATGTTGAGGAGAGAGGAAAACAGGCAGAAACTAAGGAAAGACGGATCTAGTTGCTCTTCATACTATTCTCTGTCTTCTACTGGTGATTACGAGAGCGACAATGATGTTGAACTGAGGGAAGGGAGTTATATGGGAGAGTCATCGGTCAGTCATAAAAGGAATTTAAAAAATGATGCAGTAGTCAACCAGGAAGTTAGAAGAGATGAAGAGCATAAGCACGAGGTTTACAAAGATCATGGAGTTATTTTGGAGAAGAAGAGTACACAAAATGAATATATGGGTGGATCTAGTGTTGTTGAGTCCGACTTTAGAAAAAAATCAGAGAAGAAACTTGCTGATGTATCGGTACAAGAGATGGAGTTGAGAGAGGAAGCCTCACAAAAGCAATCAAAGTTTTCCATGGGACATGAAAGTAATTACAAAAAATCTTCTGATTACCATGGAAGCTATGATGATAGGCAGGAAACATCAACTGCAAGAACTAAGTTTGAGGAAGAAAGGAAGCGGCAGCATAGCCAAACAAGCAATGAAGTGCTGAGGCAAACTGGAACAAGGATGAAGCATAAACGATTTATGGGAATGCATGCGTCCCACAGTGATGATGTCATAAATTCATATGGTTCTCAAAAAATATATAGTGGCAATGATAAGATGTCTGCTAAAGTTGAAAGTCAGGAAACAGTTGAAGAACATCAAAAAGCAGTTAGACATACTAATAGAGAGGATGAATATCAAAGGAAATCTGTTCGACGTGCTAACATATCAGAAGTGCAAGATATTGATATTAAAAAGACTTCCATATCTCAACAAAGGGTTGAAACCAGTGTCAAGGAACAAGACCATTCAACCAGTATTCATAGTTCAATCAATGATGCTGCCAAGCAAAAACAATATGATCACGTAACTGAACTGGTTGAGTTAAGGGGAACAAGCCAACAATTAACGAAAAAAGAGGGCAAGTCAATTCTTAAGAAGGGATCAGATAAACGTCTAAAACAAGAGAATGTGAACTTAGGTTATGGCTCATCTTCAGAATCCAGAATTATCAAGAGAGACGACTACATAAAGAGAGATAATGAGTTGGCTCAAGTATCAGCCTCTCAGACTAGGACTTCTGAAGATTTTGATGTAGAGGGTAGAAGTAAGTCAGAGATACAAGTTGGAATTCAAATCAACGTAGAATCAGGTGCATCGGCTCAGAGATCTAATGTTGGGAGTGCTACTAATGAAGGCAGTGATGGAAGGTTACAAGTTGTTTCTACTTCATTATATGAACAGAACCAGGTGATTTCTCCAGGATTACATCATGAAATATATGGTGAGGGAAGCAGCAGTGGTACTTATGAACATCCTTCAAAGTTTGTCTATCCTGAAGGTAGAACCATCGAATCTGCTGCGCAACTGCAGAGGTCCTCAACACAATATGTTGGAGAATTTATTAACCAGGTGAGAGACGAAATTTCTAGTTCTGAAAGCCAGAAGGAGAATAGAGCTAAGTTTATTCATGAGGGACAACATCCTCAGCATAATTTAGTTCAATATAATTCTGGAGATATCGAATCAAAGGAGCATGAGAGGCCGAGTGATACAACAGGGCCTTCCGATGAAATCTGGAAGGTTTCTGAACCATCTGCTGGGGAATCATCAAGAAAAGAAGAGCAGGATGATGCAAGCAAATCTGGCAAAGGCCATGATAAGAGAACTGGAAGGTCCTTATGGAATTTAATCTCAGATATCGCTCTCTTACGCTGGTCTCCCCGGTCTGAAAGTCACGGATCAGGTAGGAAGACAGGTGGAAGAAGCTCTCCAAATCAGTCTACAAGTAGTGAAACATGGTTTTCTGGTCATGAAGCCGCGGAAAATGAAGAGGTAAATCAAGGAAAGGACCAGAAAAGTATCACACTAGGTTTATCAGGCAGCGATCGAGGGGAGAAAAATTATTCTCAAGTTGAAGAAGGTTCCAGCTCATCAACATTTGATGGTGATATAAAGCATGTGGGAATAAATTTAGCATCTTCCTCTGATGCTCTAGAATTACAACCAATCAGCAGTTCTGTGCATTCTGGGTTAATTTCTGAAAGACTCCCAATATCAGAACCTCAATCATCTCCTTTGCCTGCGTTTCGGTTGCGGAGATCTCCAGCTGTGCAAGGGGTTTCAGAGGCCGAAGAGGCAAAAGCATCTGGTAGTCGCTCGAAAGAGAAACTAAATACTGGATCGACAGTGACACCAGAATCTGTTATTGATGAGGGGGAATTACGAAACAAAAAATTCCAGCGACAAGACCAGGTTATAAAAGATAGATTTGATGAATGGGAAGATGCGTATAGGCTTGAAGCAGAGCAGCGAAAAATTGATGAGAGGTTTATGTGGGAAGCATTGTTGGAAGCCCAAAATGCAGCTGATAACTGGGAAGTACCTGTGGGTGCTGTTCTAGTGCACAATGGAAAAATAATTGCCCGGGGATTCAATAAGTAAGTTATTATTATTTTTTGTTTTATTTTTATTTTTATTTTTTTGTATTATGGAAGTAATCTTTTATGACTGCAATGATTTCAGGGTCGAAGAATTGCGTGACTCCACTGCCCATGCAGAAATGATATGCATAAGGGAAGCTTCAAACATGCTCCGGTCATGGAGGCTTTCTGTAATATTCTATTTTTCCAATCCATTTTATTTATTCACTCATATGAAGTTTAATGTTTTTGGTTTACAACTGCTTGATTTAGTTGAGTTAAGCCTTGGGGCTAATGTTGGATTCACTAAAGTTGTGCTTGTACTCACCTTAATGTCTATAAGCAACCGAAGATTCTATTGCTTTGGTAACTGGTTTTATATGAATTAAACATCAATTGTGCCAGGTTGGAATAGTTAAAGCAAAGCCTTTTAATAGTAAATCCCCTTCCCAAGTATTGCATATTTTATGACAATTCTTGGTCATTAAAAAATTTCTGGAAATGGGAATTTAATACGCACGAAGCCTTTCAACGATCAATCCCCTTCCCAAATATTTTGAGCAATAAGTACTTCAATAAGTTTGACACTTTGACTACTCCCCAACTCTTTTATGTCATTGTCTGTTTTCCTTCATCTCCTTACCAGACAAATGTAAGGAGGAAATATTCTCACTCCAGCATCCCAATCCAAGTCTTAAGTCTGGCATTTTGGGAATTTGATTAATTGGGAGGGCATTTAAGTCTAGCATAATGTTTTAAGGAAGTTGATCGATATCTTTTGGAAAGAGAGCGAATTTTTTACAACTCCCCCTTAAAAATTTAATTCATTATTTTTAATTAGTTCAAGCACTTCAGCATCATACTATGAGATGCGACCACGTTTGAGCGAATGAGAAATGCCTCACATTAGTTTTGCTTCTGTAATCAACAGCATTGGAAAGACATAATCTGATCATTGTGTCAACTTTTAGAACTGCTCTGTTAGAATTTAAGATCTGATTGGAGTGAAAAAAATAAAATAAAATGAAATAAAAAAAATAAAAAACATATGCTTATGCGAAGCATTTGAGATTGCTATATTTGATCTGATGTTGGTAAGCCATGTTAAGCACAACTTTTCTCTGCAATATCTGAGTTCTTCATCTACAGGGAACGACGCTATACGTAACACTTGAACCATGTCCCATGTGTGCTGGAGCGATACTTCAAGCCAGAGTAGACACTGTTGTGTGGGGGGCACCTAATAAGCTTCTTGGAGCTGATGGTAGCTGGATCAGGTAAGTAGTTAAAAGTATTAGTGGTGATATATTTGGAACGTGCTGAATTATGTTTTACACCATGTTGTCTGTTTACTGAGCTTTCTAGACTCTACGTCTCTACTATTGGGTTAGGTTTCAATTCTCATATGAATTAAGATGTTCAGCATGTAATATTAAATGACCTTCTATAGGTTCTCATATATGATGAGTGGTTTCAATGCCTAGTATGCTCCTTATCTAGGTTCAAATCCTCAGCACCTTAAAACCAAATGTCCCGCCATACCACCAATTGAACCAATAGATGAATGACATTAAAGTACCAAAATTACTAAACCCTATACCAACCTCTGTGCCTCGAATGTAAATTAAATTCTAATTTATCAAATTTTAGTTGGTAGAAGGTCCATCCAACAAATCAAACAGAAAGTTTTCTTCTTTATATGTTGCCTGGCACTATGTTGTTTCTTTTTTGTTTCCTCCACTTTTTGGTTCATTGCTTTGTTTGATTGGCTCATTGCTGCTCAGTGAGTAAAAGAATGTGGTTACAAAATGGATGCTATATTTGTCTCCTCTCACCAATTATCTTACATTTTTCCATTCTTGAACCACATTTGCAGGCTTTTCCCGAATGGAGATAGAGAAAATAGCCTGGAGTTATCTGACAAGCCACCTGCTCCAGTTCATCCTTTCCACCCAAAAATTATCATCAGGCGAGGCGTGCTAGCATCAGAATGTGCAGATGCCATGCAACAGTTCTTCAAGCTGAGGAGAAAGAAGGACAAGGAATCTGACTCTTCCTCAGCACCACCAACAGGTGCTCGTGTTTCACATCGACCCTTCAAGTTGTTGGCAAAAATGCATGATGCTTTCAGCCTAATGTTCTGTTTGTAGTTAACTAGAAAACGAATTTCCCCTCCTTGAAGCTGTAAAATTGTACTTGTAACGAAATCCTACATTGGGAGATTCCCAATTTCTTGCGTAGAATTTATTGTATTGTTTGTGTGCATCTTATATTTCTTTTGTTCTAAAAGATATGTGTATTTTGCATAGCAAGTGGTAATTGCCAATCCATAGCTTCTCTCCATCATAATTGTGTCAGTGAAAGGATTTTGCTTGTGATTATTTTGAACCTGTAATATTCAAATATAGAACATGATCCACGAACACCTAACTTTATCGTAGCTGTGTGTTTCACATTATCCTTTGAGCTAACACGCCATTTTTTATTATTATTATTATTACTCCATCCGTCCCGTTAATAATGTCCCAAAACTTTTGGTCACGGTATTTTATGTGGGGATGATTAGTATTTAATGTAGGAATATATTAGTGTTTAAAGTGTGGATAAATTAGGAATTTATGTGATTTGATTTGAATAGGTTTAAATTTTTAATAGATTTATTTCTGTGTTATGTGATAGTTATGCGTTTGAAATTTAGTATATATATTTATTGATGTGATGTGATGAGATAGAGTTTGGTAATTAAAGTGTATAATTATTTCCTAAAAGTAAATGTGACAATTGTAAAGGGACAGACGAAAAAGGAAAGTGAAACAGAATTAATGGGACGGAGGGAGGGAGTATTTTTTAACGGAGCCGAAGCCAGAAAAGCTAACACGCCATTTGATTCTCATTAAAACATATTGGATGTAAATTTAAACGATAAGATTTAAAAAAATATTGGAATTAAAATACTATAGTACTACACAACATCCTTGTTATGTTTGAAATTATAACCCCTCAAGCAAAAGATAAGAGGGATAAAAGTAGTATAAATTTCAACCTCATAGTAAAAATGAGCATCCTGCCATGAGAGAAATCATGTTAATTTGCATATAGAAGTTCACGGCACATCTTACAGATTTTCTAATGCATGGCCTCCTTTAAACCTATGTATTATCACTGCACATATACATCTATATCTCATCATGTGGCCATCATTTTACAATGTTTTCTTTACAGCTGCTCTCCACTTGCATCCAAATCGGATTCCTCCTGTAACTTATACTCAATCACAAGTCCAAGATTGTCAACCAGCTTATGATACTGAGCACACCCTGCACACTGTTGAATAGAAATGCCACTTAAGACTGTTTCAAGAAAACTCACAGCAGCACAGAAACACAAAAGAACTACGGCAAACATAAGCACACGCACTGGATTTGATTTCATCAGGGTTTCCCTGTATTATATAGTATTTTTTTTATACTCTTTTCATGCATAGAAAGAGATCAAAAGATGCACAAACTTTGTTGAGTGGTCATCCATTAGGAGTTTAGGATCAATCTAATGTGAATGTATGGCACGCAATCTAGTTCAACATTTTGGAGTAAATAGGTTAATAGGCAGCAATTAATGTTATCGGATTACATACAAAGGACAGGGTTCTTACCTGCACATATACAAGCCCGCGTTCATAGGCTAGTCTATTGATTAGCCTTTGTGATCGTGCACCACAAGCATCGCATGTAAAAGTTACTAACAGGCTTCTTCTTGGGAGCTTCAGATCAATGGTGGCTTCCTGGATGCAAGGACCACAATCAAGCACAATGACAAGAAACCAGTCCTAACTATAACCTATACATGTTAGTATGCTACAGTCTCTAATGGATGTTTCATAGCCAGGCATCATATAATATAGTAGAAGTAATATACTATACTATCCTAACTCCGAACAAATAATTATAAAATTTGGGCATTCCTAAACAAAAACATAAAAGTCTACCTTTGATGAAATTCAGAAGACATACTCATGCAGTTTCGCTGCCTCAACAAGGCCTGAGATTTAAGGTTGAAGAGGGCCTCCAACTTAGTATTAATATGACTAAAGAACAAAATTACTTTTATGCAAAGATGGAAGAATTCGACTGGAATTTCAGATAAAACAACATAATTGAGCATGCAAGATGATACTAAAGTTGCGATTTCCTTCTTCATTTTCACCAAGTAAAAGAAAATGATTTTAGAAGGACAGCTCATAAATCTCAAACAATCAAAACTTAGATCACCACCAAACTAATGATGATTTCCCCATGTCATGCTCCCAACACGATAGACAATCCGCCAAGTTATTTGATAGATTCTTTGATGTAATAACTGACAACACTAGCATAATCAAGAATACAACTAGAAATGTTAAAACAAGAATGTATTCCAATCTAAGGGACAAGAATTACTTGTTGGGAATCATTTGATTCAGAGAGGGCAGGCGTCCTGCTACAATCTTCAGAACTCTCTTCCAATAAACATGAAACCCTTGGGACCACATCAAATTGCTGCAATGCCTTATATCTGCGGTATGAGAGACACAACCTACGAATTCATTCCAATTAATCAAAACGCACAAAATAAACCACAACTGTAAGCACACTTGACTCTATTTGCAGGCTAAAAAACACTAAATAATGTAAAACTAAAAAACCAGTAGAAAATTTCCACAAATCATGACTTGGGATTCAAGAGTATGAAATGAATCAAAGAACCAAAATAAAATACTGCACACGACTGAAAAAGAGACCACAATAAAAACGGCAGACTGCAATTACAATGAATTCAAAACACGACCTAGGGAGGGTAAAGGACTTGCAGCGTCGAAACAAATTAGGACCAAAAAACTGCGAATCGTGAGGCGCAGAAACAGGAATACAGAATCTACTGTGAGCATTGGACGAAGAAGATAAATAATGATCAAATACAAAGATTCTGCAACTGTTGATGGCAGCCATTTTCGACTGCAACTCCAAGAACGAAAGGGAAGCAACAGAAGAGGATTACCAAAAGAAAACCATAACAGATTTATTGGGCTATAATGATTGGGCCAGACATACAAAATGAACATTTTATAGACCCAATGAGAAGTTCATAGTAGGAAGCTACGTTTGGTTATGTTGGCCCAAAAGGCCGTTGCCCGGCACCCAAATCTACACCCTAATTAATAACTCACTTTTATCATTCTCATGCCACATGAGCTTTCTATTATCTTCAATATTATTCAATCAATTAATTCACAACTCCTTCTACCAATTAAGAGCATCTGCAACCCTAGCCAATTAGGACATCCACAACAACAATACCTAACTTTTACTATGCGAGAACCCACATTTCATCATTACTTTATTATTTATTGTTTAATACATACAATTTAAAATTCTTATTTATTTTTAATACATCTAATTATGTACTTCCTCCGTTTTTTAAAGATAGCTACTGACCAACCCAGCACGCAGTCCAATGCACAATTTAAACCATTAATAACTCAAATTCGGTAGAAGTAAAAATTCTAAAACTTCGGTATTTAAAAACTACAAGATGAGACGAATCTAACAAGATCTCACTTGGCTATATTTTAACTTGTATATCTATGATAAAACTTCAAATCAAAGTGTTTAGGTGAATAGTGTCAATTTTACCAATGTAGCTATCGTTTCTAAACGGAGGGAGTACTATATTCTTATAGTTTAAACTTATTAATGTTATGAAGTATGGATGTAGTGTCGGCAGAAATATATATTATATATTTAAAGCTAGCCAGCCACATTTGACTAAAAAAATTGTATTATTGGTTAATAGTGGCCATTGTGCTATATATATGTGTGTGTTTGCAGCCTTAACGAATGAACACCTTTCATTAGGGATGAAAACGGTACGGATACGGTCGGATAGTGTCGGATACGGATATTATCCATATTTTTTTTGTCGAATTCGGTATCGAATACGGATGGACCGGATACAAATACGGTTTCGGATATTTCGGATTACGGATACGGTACGGATACAGGATGGATATATGACGGATACGGATTCAATCGGATACAGATTATCGGATAATTTTTCATAATCTTTTTTGAAAATTTGATATTTTTTTATAATTATTAATCGTTTTTAATTATTAAATAATAATATATTAATATATTCGGATATCCATATTTAAAATCCGGATAATATCCTATCAATTTTCGGATACGGTCGGATATTCTCGGATACGGTTAGATATTTTCGGATACGAATACGAATGCTGATATTAAAATACGGATTCGGATTCGGATACGAATATTGAAATATCCGTTCGGATAGTCAAAAACGGATTCGGATTCGAATATAATTGGATACGGCATCGGATCGGTCGGATATTTACCGTACCGCTTTCACCCCTACCTTTCATTACTCCTCTTGTATTGATTATTTATATATTTTCCTTCACTGAATCCCAAATATCTTTGTCATCTCTTTCAACTTTCTTTTCATTTTCTTCTTTATATTTACATATCTTTACATATATATTTCATACTAATAGGTATATAAGTTATTATTTATACAACACGTTATCATCACGAGCCACGAATGGAGCTCTGCCGAATTTCTTCTTTGAGGTAATATTTAATCTTTGTATTTCAATAACTCTGTTATGGCTAACTTGACAAAAAAGATTTCATACGCTGATAGTATCTGGAGATAATTATTTATCTTGAAAAATGGATATCGAAATTCATTTGGAATCAATGGGTCTTCAAAAAATAATTGAAAAAGAGAATCAGACTTCAAGCCAAGACCGTGCAAAAGCTATGATTTTCATCCGCCATCATCTTGATGAGGGATTGAAAACACAGTATTTAACGGTCAAAGACCCAAATGAACTCTGGGAGAATTTTTAAAAAAAAGATATGATCATTTAAGATCAATTAATCTCCCTCGAGCCCAGTATGACTAGTTACACTTACGATTCCAGGATTTTAAATCGGTAAATGATTACAATTCTGCTATGTTTAATATTATATCATAATTAAGACTGTGTGGTGAAAAAATTACTGATAAAGAAATGTTAGAGAAGACATTATCTACATTCCACCCCTCCAATTCACTATTAGCGCAACAATACCGAGCAAAGGGTTTCACTGAATATTCTAATATGATTACGTTTTTGTTATTGGCTGAAAAGAATAATGATTTATTATTAAAAAAATTATGAAATGAGACCAACTGGCAGTAGTCCATTGCCAGAGGCACATGTGACTGAATCTTCTAGTCGTGGTCGTGGTCGTAGTCGTGGCCGAGGTCAGAGACCGTGTGGTCGTGGATATAACCGAGGACATGGAAAAAATCATTTCTGCAACAATGTTTATATTAGACCCACGATGGACACACATAATCAGAATCAGGGCAACACCAGAGGTGCTGTCTAAAAACAGAATTATGAAGAAGTAAAATGCGATAGATGCGGCCTAAAAGCGCACTGGTACAAAAATTGTCGTAGCAGAGATCATTGGGTGAAACTCTACCAAGTTTCCCAAATGGAAAAAGGAAAAAGGGTGGTTGAAACAAACCATGTTGACAGAATAAATTCTGAGGATAATATGCCCAATATCCCAGATTTTCAGGTTGATGATTTATATAATGATTTAGTTTAATTGTTTTGTTGTACTATTGTTTTTATTACGCTTTGAACTTCTGTATCTTTCTTTACTTTTGCATGTGTGCTATATTATTGTCTATGTATTATAATATCTCACTTATGTTAAATCTTGTTTTAATATTAATGATATCTTGTTTCGATGCCAGCAAAATGGAGAATCTTAAAAATAATATACTCCCTCCGTCCCAGTTAACTTGTCCTGTTTGACTTTTTGACACTGTTCATTGTACTACTTTGACTCGATTTTATTTCATGGATATATTTTGAAAAAATAGTCGAGTTGGGTCTTGTTAGAATCGTATAATCATGTAGTTTTAGAATATATATTTTACATAATTTTTTGTTGTACACATTTTGAGATATTAACGGTTGAAAAAGTGCATTGGATTGTATGCAAAAGTGAAACAAGACAAGTTAAGTGGGACGGAGGGAGTATGTCTTATTGATAGTGCTTCAACGCACACGATACAAAAAGACATAAGATATTTTTCCAATTTAAGAATGGGAGATACAAACATAAACACAATATATGGTAGTACAAATATTATACAAGGAATTGGCACATCCAACCTTATTTTCCCAGAGGGAACTAAATTAATTATGAAAAATGCACTCATATCTTCCAAGTCTCGAAGAAATTTATTAAGTTTTAAAGATATCTGAGAAAATGGATATCATCTCGAGACATCGACTTCAGAGAATGTCGAACATTTATTTATTACAAATATCACTCATGGTAAGAAATGTGTATTGGAAAAATTACCAGCCCTGTCATCGGGATTGTGTTTTACAAAGATAAATACAATTGAAAATTATCACTTAGACCGCAGATCTAATATTCCCCAAATAAACCAGAGGTCTATTGGAGGCCAGAGGCCCATTGATATTGACCAGAGGTTTATTAAAGGCCAGAGGGCCGTGAATGAATATCATCCCAAGATAAGCCAGAGGTCTATTGAAAGCCATAGGTTTATTGATGAATATATGACATGGCATGATCTTCTAGGCCATCCCAGCTCTACAATGATGAGGCGAATTATTACAAATATTCATGGCCATTCAATAAAGGGACAAAAATTATTGCAACCTAATGATTATATATGTGTTGCTTGCTCCAAAGGAAAATTGATTACTAAACATTCTCCAATAAAAGTGGAAACTGAAAGTCCTAGTTTTCTTGAAAGAACTCAGGGCAATATATGTGGACCATTTAAATATTTTATGGTGCTAATTGATGCATCAACACGATGGTCCAATGTAACATTGCTATCATCTCGCAACCATGCGTTTGCAAAGTTACTTGCTCAAATTATTAAATGACGAGCACAGTTCCCTGATTATATAATAAAAAATATTCGTTTGGATAATGCTGGTGAATACTGATCCCAGAGGTTTGATGACTACTGCATGTCAATAGGCATAACAATTGAGCATCCAGTTGCTTATGTCCATTCACAGAATGGACTTGCTGAATCGCTTATAAAGCGTTTATAATTAATTGCCAAACCATTATTAATGAGATCTGGATTGCCATTGACAGCTTGGGGGCATGCAATATTACATGCAGCAAAATTGGTGAGGTTAAGATTGACACATTATCATGAATACTCCCCTATATAATTAACATTTGGGCATGAACCCAATATATCCCATCTCAGAATATTTGGTTGCGCGGTATATGTGCCGATTGCACCAGCTCAGCGTACAAAGATGGGTCCCCAACGTAGATTGGGAATATATGTCGGGTATGAATCACCATCGATTATTCAATATCTTGAACCATTAACTGGTGATTAATTTACTGCAAAATTCAAAGATTGTCATTTGACGAATCTCATTTCCCGACATTAGGGGGAGACAGAAATCAACCAAAGAAAGAAAAAGAAATCAACTGAAAAACGCCGTTAGATTTCTTTGATCCTCGTACAAATGATTGTGAACTAGAAGTACAAAAAATTGTACATTTGCAGAATATTGCGCAAATCAATTGCCGGACGCATTATGCGACTCTAAAAGAGTAACAAAATCTCATATACCAGCAGTAAATTTTTCAATCAAAATTAATGTCCCAGGGGGACCAATTACAAGTGCCAAAGATGAATTTACTGCACACTTGAAGCGTGGTAGACCACCAGGTTCCAAAGATAAAAATCCTCGGAAAAAAAAAAGAGGATCACAAATCATTGAAAGTGAAGAAATTACAAAAAAAATTCCAGAGGAAAAAGAAGCTCTTGGAGAGCAAATAACTCCAGAGGAGCAAGAACTTGCAGCTCCAGATGAGCATAAACTTGAAAATAATGAAATATCAATCAATTTTGTCACAAGCAGAAATGTTTGGAATCGAGATGCAATTATCATAGATAATGTATTCTTATACTACATAGCACTTGACATTATAAATGATGACGAGGATCATGAACCAAAATCGGTTGATGAATGTCGGAAAAGTAAAGATTGGCCAAAATGGAAAGATGCAATCCAATCTGAATTGGATTCCATGGCTAGATGAAATGTGTTTGGACAATTGTCAAAACACCAGAAAATATAAAGTCAGTCGGATACAGATGGGTTTTTGTAAGGAAAAAAAATGACAAATGAAATTGTCAGATACAAAGCGAGATTAGTCGCTCAAGGGTTCTCACAGAGACCTAGATTTGATTATGATGAAACATAGTCCCCTGTAATGGATGGAATAACATTTAGATATCTTATCAGTTTAGCAGTCCATCAAAATCTTGAAATGAGATTAATGGATGTTATTACTGCATATCTATATAGAAATTTAGATACAGATATCTATATGAAGATCTCAGAGGGATTAAAAATGTTCGAAGACATATGAATCAAATCCTAAGCATATGTATTCCATCAAATTATAAAAATCCTTATATGGATTGAAACAATCCAGGTGAATGTGGTATAACCGACTCAGTGAATCGTTGATGCAAGAGGGTTATACAAATGACCCAATTTGTCCATGTATTTTCATTAAGAAAAATGGACAAGGGTTTGTAATCATTGCCGTTTATGTTGATGATCTCAACTTGATTGGAACTCTAGAGGAGCTCTAAAAGGCTGTTGAATACTTGAAAAAGGAGTTTGAAATCAATGATTTTGGTAAAACCAAATCATGTCTTGGTCTATAAATTGAATACTTAAAGAATGAAACTTTTACCCATCAAACAACTTATACTAGAGAGTATTAAAGCGATTTTATATGGATAAAGTACATCCATTGAATACTCCAATGGTCGTAAGGTCACTTGATATAAAAAGGATCCGTTTAGACCACGAGGAAGGTGAGCAAATTCTTGGACCAGAGGTCCCATATTTTAGTGCCATAGGTGCTTTAATGTATCTCCAAACTGCACTAGACCAGATATATCATTTGCAGTAAATTTATTAGCGAGATTCAGTTCATCTCCTACAAAACGACATTAGAATGGAATTAAACATATATTTCGCTATCTTCAAGGAACTATTGATCTTGGGTTATTTACCCAAATGATTCTCAACACGAAATAACCGGCTTTGTGATGCTGGATATTTATCAGATTCACATAAAGCCAAATCTCAAGCTGGCTATGTTTTTACATGTGGTGGCACTGCATTTTCATGGAGATCATTGAAGCAGACATTGACTGCTACTTCATCAAATCATGCTGAAATTTTAGCAATACATGAAGCCAGTCGAGAGTGTGTACGGTTGCGATCTTTGATGCACCATATATTGAAAAAGTGTGGCATAGCTACTGAAGAAAAAATATCCCCAACAATACTCTGAAGATAATGCAGCTTGTATAGCTCAATTGAAGGGAGAGTATATTAAAGGAAATAGAATAAAACACATTTCACCAAAATTTTTCTACACTCATGATCTACAGAAAAATGGTGAAATAGATATGCAACAAATCAGTTCAGCTGATATCTTGCAGATTTATTTACCAAGGCACTACCAACAGCAACATTCGAGAAGTTGATGAAAAATATCGGGATGCACCAACTAAAGAATCTCAACTGATGCTTTGATCAGAGGGAGAAATAATTATAAAAGAATCATGCACTCTTTTTTCTAACTTGGATTTTTTTCCCACAGAGTTTTATTCCATGTAAGATTTTAACGAAGCATATTCTTTTAGCGATGACATCCAAGAGGGAGTGTTATGAAGTATGGATTAGTGTCGGCAAGAAATTTGGATTGTAGTGTCGGCAGAAATATATATTACATATATAAAGCTAGCCAGTCATATTTTGACTAAAAAAAATGTATTATTGGTTAATAGTGGCCATTGTGCTATATATATGTGTGTTTGCAGCCTTAACGAATGAACACCTTTCATTACTCCTCTTGTATTGATTCTTTATATATTCTGTCATCTCTTTCAACTTTCTTTCCATTGTCTTCTTTATATTTACATATCTTTACATATATATTTCATACTAATAGATATATAAGTTATTATTTATACAACAATTAATTGTTTGTTTATTTTAATATATATATAATTTTATCAATATAATTAACTATAACAATATATCGATATAGGTAATATTTTTTACTTCATGGAAAAGTAATAAATTTATATTTAGTACATTTGTTACACGGCATATAGAAACACAAATTTAACGTTAACAATATTAAACCATTACTAACTAATACTACATAACACCACATATTAAGATACATAAAGATTTATTAAAAAAACAAATAATATTCCTATTCTTCACCAAATCATTCCCGAACATGCTCAACCAAATCGGATCGAAGTTCGTTGTGAATTTTCCGATCATGTACTTTAGAAACTCGCATAAGGTACCCATTGAACCCTCCAACAGGCCTTGGTGAACTTCCACATGATTACTCACGTCACTTGGTTCATTATCGTGCCACTGAGTTACCATTTCTCTTTCATCCTTAATAATCATATTATGTAAAATAATACAAGCATACATTATATCTTTTATAAATTCTTTATACCAACTATGACTTGGACCTGAAATAATTGCCCATCGAGCTTGCAATACCCCGAATGCACGTTCGACATCCTTTCACGCAGCTTCTTGCATTACCTTAAACTTCTTCCTTTTTGGATCTTGTGGACATTGAAAACTTTTGAAAAAGGTTGCCCATTCGGGATAGATACCATCTGTTAAGTAATATCCTGGGTCGTATTCCGTGCTATGCGTTTGGTATATGAAGATATTTATACTTCTTTTCACATACGGAAATATGAGATTCAGACTCATGTGACAAGCAGAAGCCATGTGAATTTAACTTCTGGTGCATTACCCTTAAGAATATCGTTGAATAATGGAGATTGGTTAAGGACGTTGATAACATTATTTGATCCTGCAACTCCAAAAAATGCGTGCTAGATCCACAAATTGGTAGATGTTATAGCTTCAAGCATAATCGTTGGAACACCATGATCACCCCGAGTGTATTGGCCTTTCCATGCTACCGGACAGTTCTTCCTTTCCCAGTGCATACAATCTAGACTACCGAGCATCCCAGGAAACCTATGTTTTCTTTCATGGATTTCCATCAATCGATGTTGGTCATCAGCGTTGGTTTTCTCAAGTAGTAAGCGCCAAAAACTTCTATAACACTTTGGCAAAATTCGCGTGCACTGAATGCTTGTTGTTTCCAATATGCAAGTACTCGTCATAGTGATCAGATGGTCCGCCATATGCTAATTGTTTAATCGCATTTATACATTTGTGTAGTGATGTAAACCCAAACCTCCCAGTTGCGTCTGGTCTCTGCTGAAAAAATACATTACGTGCCTCTAATGCATGTGCAATACGAAGAAATACTTCTTTCCACATGCGAAAACATCGACGGAATTTGTTTGGACCCCATATTGGATTTTCATTGGAGTAATCTCGCATGAGTTGCCGGTGTGTCCCCTCTCGGTTCCTTTGCACATAGGTCCTTGAGCGTCCATGCTTTCGTTGGCTGGTTCAAGATAGCGTTGTTCATGACCGTCGTCCTCTATGTATTCGCGAATGGACTCTTCAATTACAGCTCTTACAGTTTGCTCAACATATGGAGGTGAAGACATTTATATATATATATATATATATATATATATATGAAAAAGCAAATAGCATACGAAACAATGAATATCCTTGTGGTTAAAATATATTGAATATATGATTCATTATATAGACATTGTTAAGAGCAATTATAAATGGGTACCCATTCCTATCCCATACATGCAGATCACCCCATACTCAATTATAAGTGCAGCCCACCCCATACTCAATTATAGTCTACAATACCCATAAAATACCCATAATTTGTCCAAATGAGTTGTCTGTACATGTTTGTTTCTTATAGGAATAGCTATTATATTATTATTTTATTATTTAATCTACAACACCCATACTCAATTATAGGTCAGCA
This sequence comes from Hygrophila difformis, assembly GCA_030278955.1. Taxonomy (NCBI): domain Eukaryota; kingdom Viridiplantae; phylum Streptophyta; class Magnoliopsida; order Lamiales; family Acanthaceae; genus Hygrophila; species Hygrophila difformis. The sequence goes on along the minus strand of JAOANR010000002.1, from coordinate 51,523,885 downwards.
TGCATACAACACCCATGTAACACCCCAGTTTTTGGTCACACAGGTCGGGATGTCACCGCCACACCTCCCTAGTAAGACACGGTTTCTCCGGCTTACTAAAGAGATGCCAGGCTAGGTATTTCAGTATTTAAAATATTTAAACCATTTGCAAACAACCCATACAATATAAATTCGAAAATAATAATATCATAATGCAGCGGAAATAATATTTAAGTATAATATTGCAGCGGAAATGTAAATAAGACCGACATGGTCAAAACACGGGTTAAACAGGCCCGTTTATTCTATAGTCTAATGCAAGAATTTAAAAATAAAGTTTCGCAAAATATAATTCCCCCATGCATGAACGTGCTCATGTTTGTTCCACATACTCTGTAAGGAAAAGGAAAAATAAACGGTTTGGTCAGCACAACTTGCTGAGTAAGTTAACACATGCATGATCGTAGGGTTTAAAAGCCATTAATTTAATATTTACATAAAAGCATGATAATAAGCCATAAATAATTCAACTCAATTGTCTAACCAATTTGCATAATATTTCATGGCACTAGTCAACAATACATTTAGCACAATTTAAAATGAAAGTCATAATTAATTTAAACAAAGCATTTAACAATTTAAACGACAACTATAAATAATCCAATTTAATTTAAATTCCCCATTACATCCCCGATTTAGTAATTTCAAGTGTTTCACGATTGCATCGCGATCTCGACAAGTTTAGCCGGAAACCGGCGGCCGCAGTCGTATCTGCCATACCCAGTACCACTCCTGAGCCTCGGGAAAGCCATATGGATATTCACGAGAGTGTAGGCCATATATCTCATGCCGTTTTGGCAATATCATATCTCAATTTTCGCGCGGGGTCACCATCGTCCATAAAGGCACGAAGTGAAGCAGTTAGGGGGCACCCTGCAGAGCACTCACCCCTAATTTTAATTTATCAAGTTTGTAAGGGATTTATTTCAAAAATTCTGATTTCACTAAATTTATTAAGAAGAGATTTCGACTCGTTTCAACCCTAAAGGCTAATTCCATTGTTTCAACAAGATTTCAAGATTTGACTCCGGTAAATCGCTGTTTACTCTAAAATTAATTTAAAATCAGATTTAAGTTCAAAACTTCTACAAATTTACCACTGACTCGGAAACACCAAGATGAACAACTTTCGTGTTTTAACTTTTTCAATCCGAAATACCGAAACGGGTCAAAAACATCGCTTTTCGTAGAAACATTAATCTGTCCGAATTTATCTTACAGCAGTTCAATATTTTCAAGATCTACCATAGCAAATCAACTCCAAACCTAACGAAATTTTACAGAGACCTTCTTAAGACATTTTTCTACAACTTTCATGTTCGGCTAAAGATCTAAATCGGCCTAGAACCCTAGTCAAAAACGTCATCAAGTTCAGACCTAAGTTCTGTCAAGAAATTCAAGATTCAAATCTTAGCAGTTCGGTTTCGGGTTGATTTCATATAACAAATCATCACGAAAAATTCTGAAAATTTTACAGGAGATAGATCTAAGCCTTAGGAACGTTTTTCGTATTATAATTTTTCTAGTTTGAAGACTTTTAAGGGTTCGTAAAAATTTTACAAAATCGCTGCGCCGGTAGAAATCACATGTTGACAGATTTTCGAAAGTCTTGATTAAGCTTTTAAATTTAAGTGTTTTAATTACTCCCAAAACCATGTAAGTGTCAACATACAGATTTCCAGTCGTCCGGGAACGTTGATTTCGGAGGCGTGGCTTCCAGTCCACCGTTTATCTTCTCCGTTCGTCGGGTTCTTCGTTCTAGATCCGATTCGGGGTGTAGAGAAGAAAAAGAAGAAGGTTAAGGATTCGTTTTTGAATTGTATATGGAACAAGGATCGGATCGGAACTTACCACGACGTTAGAGATCTTCCGAATTCGTCCACGACAGTCCTTGCCTTGGTTTCGTGCCTCCGACGACTCCGGAATTAGGTTTTCGAACGTATAGAGAGTATGGATGTTTTGAAAAGTGTTCGGGGCTTTCAAGAGGGGTTATTTATAGGTAGACATGACCTAGGGACGTCCAAGGTCGGCCTTGGTGAGTCTTGAGCCGAAAGGTGTTCAACCGAAGTCGGAAAATCCGGATTCGGGCGAGTGAATCTCGCAACCAGCGATCTGTCGTGTGGCGCGGTCGTGGCGCGCCAATTCCCCTTTCACCGTGCGGCCACCGCGCGGCTCACGCCTGGACTTCGGTCCGTGCGGGTTGTGCGATCCGTCGTGCCTTTCCTCCTCTCTTTCGGACTTCTATCCCTCTATGCTCCCGGATTCCGATTTCCGTGCCATCTTCGGGTTCCTATTCCGTATCGTCATTTCCCTCGGATCTAAATTTATGTTTGGACTCGAGTTTTCGAGTCAATTGGTGTCGGGTACACGTGTAACAATTTATTTATCTTTATTTAATTCTTTTTATTTAACTAAATTCCTTTAATTCCTTTTTAAGTTAAATCTCATTTCTCATTTCCTTATCTTTATTTATTTATTTGCTGAATTTATTTATTTATTGTATTTATTTTATTTATTGTTTATTTATTTAATTATTTGTTTTATGTTGCAAAATTCTCGGGTATTACAGTCTACCCTCCTTAAGAATCAACTTCGTCCTCGAAGTTGTGTTTCGGCTTTTCTCGTGCTAAGGTCTTTTGTTTGTTTTATTATTTTGTGACTGAACTTAGAATTAAAACTTCTAAGCTGCCTACGTACCCTGTGAAGGGATCAAGCCATAACGTAGTTCAAAACAATTTGAATTTGTTTGTTTGTTTACAAAAATGCACGAAAAATACATGGTATGACATCCTCTCCCCCTTAAGATTGCAGTTATGTCCCCATAACTGTGTCGGTGTCGGTTTGGAACAGTGTCGGATAGTGTTCTCTCATGTCGGATTCTACCTCCCAAGTTGTCGTCTCACTTTCGTGGTTCGACCAAAGAACTTTTATCATTTTGACGGTTTTGTTCCTCGTTACTCGCTCCTTAGTGTCCAGAATTCGCACTGGGACTTCTTCATAAGTCAGGTCCTCATCGAGTTCGATTACTTCCGGTTGAAGTACATGTGTCGGGTCTGGCACATACTTCTTTAGTTGTGAGACATGGAAGACATTATGAACTCGATCTAACTGTGGCGGTAAAGCCAGTCGGTAAGCCAAATTTTCGACTCGTTCTAGAATCTCGTAAGGTCCTATGTATCGAGGACTCAACTTTCCTCGTTTGCCAAAGCGCATCACCCCCTTCATGGGTGATATCTTTAGCATGACCCTATCTCCCACTTGAAATTCTAGGTCTCGTCGTCTCACGTCAGCGTAACTCTTCTGACGGTCGTGAGCGGCTCTCATTTTTCCTTGAATCACTTTGATTTGTTGAGCCATTCTTCGATAAGTTGTGGTCCCACTACCACCGACTTATCGTTTTCTTCCCAGCTCAACGGGCTTCGGCACCTTCGTCCATACAACGCATCGAATGGTGCCATGCCAATGCTAGCATGGTAGCTATTATTATAAGAATATTCGATTAAGGGTAAATGGGATTCCCAATTTCCCTTAAATTCCAACACGCATGCTCTCAGCATGTCTTTTAGTGTTTGGATTGTTCTCTCGGTTTGACCATCCGTCATCGGGTGGAATGCGGTACTCATTTTGATTTGAGTACCAAGAGCTTTTTGTAACTCCGTCCAAAAGTGAGAGACAAATCTACTGTCTCTGTCGGAAATGATGTCATGTGGTACTCCATGTCGTCGTACCACATTATCAATGTAGGCTCGGGCCAATTGGTCCATAGTCCACGTGTCCTTCATCGGGATAAATATGGCTCTCTTCGTTAGCCTATCCACAATCACCCAAATCTTGTTCATGCCTTTAGGTGATCGGGGCAATCCCGAGACAAAGTCCATCGAGATGCTATCCCACTTCCAACTTGGAATCTCTAGTGGTTGCATCAGTCCTAAGGGTATATGTCGCACTGCCTTAACCCTTTGGCAGGTGAGGTATTTCGCCACGAAGTCTGCCACTTCCTTTTTCATTCCCGGCCACCAATAGATCTTCTTTAGATCTTTGTAAAGCTTGTCGCCTCCGGGATGCACTGAGTATGGCGTGTTGTGCCCTTCCTCCATCAACCTTCGCTTCAACTCGGCACATTTATGGGGCACACACCATCTCCCTTTGAAGCGAACGCTTCCATCCTCGTGGACAGCAAATCCTATTGCCTTTCCCTCGGCAATATACCCCTTTATCTTTTCCAATTTCGCGTCACCTGGTTGGGCGAGCCTAATCTCGTCCAATATTGGAGTTTCTACGACCATTGCGTTGATCGTTTCACTCACTGTGCCCGGATGCACAAGTTCCACGTCCAATCTCGCTAAATCCATGTACAATGCCGGCGGAATTACCAACGAGTTCGTCACGTGTTGGGTTTTCCGGCTTAAGGCATCGGCTACCACATTCGCCTTCCCCTCATGGTAGGATATCTCCAAGTCGCAGTCCTTACTAAGTTCCAACCACCTTCGCTGTCTCAAATTCAACTCCTTCTTAGTGAATATATACTTCAAGCTCTTGTGGTTGGTGAACTTTCGACACTTCCACCCATAAAGATAATGTCTCCATATCTTTATAGCAAAAACGACCGCTGCCAACTCCAGGTCGTGTGTCGGATAATTCTCCTCGTGAGGTTTTAGCTGGCGTGATGCATACGCTACGACTCTCGAGTCTTGCATCAAGACACAACCTAAACCTTCCTTCGAAGCATCGCTATAAATTTCGAAGTCACCATTCTCTGATGGTAGTGTTAATACGGGTTTGTTTGTGAGTCATTTTTTCAGCTCTTGAAACGCTGTCTCACAAACCTCTGTCCACACGTATTTTACTCCCTTCTCCAGTAGCTGGTCAAAGGTCGTGCGATTTTCGAAAAATCCTTCACGAACCGTCTATAATACCCGACTAATCCAAGGAAACTCCTTATCTCAGTTTGGCTCTTTGGAGTTGCCCATTCAGTTACGGCAGAGACTTTTGCCGGATCCACTGAAACTCCATCAGCGGATACTATATGTCCTAGAAATGCTACCTCATTCAACCAAAATTCGCATTTGGACAATTTGCCGTATAGCTGATTCTTCCGCAAGGTCCCTAACACTTGGTGCAAGTGCTGGGCGTGCTCCTCCTCGCTTTTCGAGTAGATCAGGATGTCATCAATGAACACCACTACACACCGATCTAACAGCTCTCGAAATACATTGTTCATGAGGTTCATGAACATGGCTGGAGCATTTGTTAACCCAAAGGATAACACTGTGAACTCGTAGTGGCAATATCGAGTTCGAAACGCCGTCTTCGAAATGTCTTTCTCGGCGATTCTCAACTGGTGATACCCAGATCGTAAGTCGATCTTCAAGAATACTGAAGCTCCCTTCAGTTGATCAAATAGATCCTCTATTCTCGGCAAAGGGTATTTATTCTTGATAGTCACTTGGTTCAGTCCTCGATAATCTATGCTAAGACGTAATCCTCCGTCTTTTTCTTAACAAATAAAACCGGTGCTCCCCAGGGGGAAGTACTCGGCCTTATGTACCCTTTTCCTAACAGCTCCTCGAGTTGGTCCTTTAACTCCTTCATTTCCATTGGCGCCATCCGGTACGAAGCTTTTGAGACAGGCTCTGTGCCCGGGATGAGATCTATAGTGAACTTAAGATCTCTCTCACGTGGCATTCCCGGGATGTCTTCAGGAAACACATCCGGGTATTCTCTTACCACTGGTATGCTGTCAACCTTGTTCTCTACCGCCTCAAGGTTGTGCACGTAGCACGCATATAGCTCATACCCCTTACGCATCAAGTTACTTAGTTTGAGTGCACTAACGATTTGTTACTCTTCTTAGGGGGCTGAGAGTAAAAGATAACTCTCTTTCCCCTACTTTTTGACAAGGTGATCTTTTGCTTTTGGCATTCGATCACCGCTTTATACTGGGACAACCAGTCCATCCCCAGTATAATGTCAAAGTCCCTTAAGTTGAATTCTACTAAGTTTGCGAAGAATTCTATGTTCTTGACCACTATAGGAATTCCGTTGTATCGTTTAGAGCAAGCTACTACTTCTCCTGAAGGCAGTTGAATTCCTAAGCTAATTATCTCGCACTTAGGTAGATCTAACTCAGGCATTATCCTTGATGCTATGATTGAGCAATTAGTTCCGGAATCAAATAAGACTCTAAGGGGTGTATTCAAGACATGAAATGTACCTGCCATCACTTCTCCTTGTTGCAGACACGTCCGCTTGGTTAACCCCGTTAAGTCTTCCCATAGGGCGCCCCTGATTGCCTTGCTGATTCGGATTCGGCTGCTGATCTTGCTGTTGATTTTGATTCTGATGTGGTTGAGGACGTTGGTTCTGATTCTGGTTCGGCTGCCTAAATTGGTTTTGAGGGGGTGTATACCCCTGATTTTTGCCATTCCGTCAATTTTGATTTTGAGGCTGTCCCTGCCCCGTGACCAAGTCTTCCCTTTTCGTTATGTTTTCAAGCCTTGTTCGGCACTCCCGACGTATGTGGCCTATGCGTCCACACCGGAAGCATGCCCCTTGTTGAGGGCATCCCCTCACTAGGTGGGGTCGCCCACACCTCGGGCAAGGCGGTACCGGTTCTTCTTGGTTAAACCTCCTTCCATTGTTGGTTTGCTGTGGCCTATTCGACACTCTCCGCTGTTCGTTCCTTCCCGTGTTGTTCTCGCTTCTCGCGTCCCGGTTCCTCTTGTCTTGGGGACCCCAGCTGGACTCCCCGCTCACTCTCCTTTTCAGTTGATGTACTCGCGCCACTGCCACAGCGCGATCATACACTGCCTGCAGATCAGGGTAGTGCACCCCTGCAATCACCTTGCATACTGCCAGGTTCAGTCCCATCTCGAACTTTTGAGCTTTCTCCGCATCCGTGGGTACTAGTCTTGGTGCGAATCTCACCAGTTCCTTGAAACGAGTGTAGTACTCCTGCACAGTATGGCCTCCTTGCTTCAGCGACAGGAATTCCTCATACATTGTTGATTTAGTGCTCAAGGGATAGAATCGGTCCCTGAGCAGTTCCATCATTTCCGCCCATGAATAGGGCTCGTCATCTTCAGTCAGCTTGGCTTGAATCGCCTGCCACCAGTCGTCCGCTTCGCCTCCCAAGTAGTACGAAGTGACGTGCACTCTCTCTCCTTCCGGACATTTGACTGCTCCCAGCAGCTTGTCGAAGGTTCGGATACACTCCTCCAGTTTAGCTAGATCCTCCTCACCAGCGTAGTGGGGCGGCTGGTAAGGATTCACCATTGCCAAGTAGTTGGGGCGAGCCTAAGGCGGAGGTACCGCCGCAGCTTGCCCTTGATTGACTTGCACGTTTCCTAGCGCAACCAAAACCTCTTCTATCGTCCGAAGACGATCGCCCACATTGTTCGGTGCGGGGGCGTCCTGCGCACCTTGGGGTGGTTCCTCTACAGGTTGAGCAGGTTCGTTGACATTTGGAGGTGTTTCAGTAGTGGTTTGGGGAGCGAGTTGAGTTCTTCCCCTTCCTCTGGGTGCCATTCTGGTACAAATAGGGTGGATTAGGACTTGTGAAATTAGCATATAGTCTAAACAATTTCTATAAATGTGTATGTGTTTTGTAATTTCGCACGTGGTGCTCGATCGAACTAAGAAGCGTCGTACGCTTCTGGGTTTTATTTTATTTTATTTTATTTTATTTCGATTTTTTTTTGGGTTTATTATAAATAAATCGGGCATTTTATTTCCTTAAAAGAAATTTTAGTACAAGCAAGGAGGTATACAAAAGTAGAAATATTTTCCTAGCAAAATAGTATCTACTATAAATAGAATCCCTAGCGTCTCAAGACGTCCTCCGGTGGGGGTAGCGGGATCCTCCTCCGGGTCTTCCTCCTCCGAACTTGGCAGCAGTAGATCGTCAAAGATGGTGTTCAAGTCTTGTCCATGAGCATCGATGTGTTCCTTCAGGATTAGGTTTTGCGTAGTGAGGGTTTGGACTTGACGTTCGAGTTGGTTTATGCGGTGGTGATCCGCCTCTCTTAAGTTGCCCATGTGGTGCAGATTTGCCTCCAATTGAGCCATATGATGTTTCATTTGTTTAATGGTTTGTTGGGAGTCAAAGTGAGCGTTCATCATTTTGATCATCAAGTTCATCATATCTTGACTAGCCATCTAGTGCAAGCAAAAGATCTAAGTAAATATTCGCCAAGATTCTAGGTTACACTTCGCCAAGATTCTAAGTTAAAATTCGCCAAGATTCTAAGTTCTTTACATAAAGGAGATGCAATATGCAAATGCAAATGATGATTCCCCCCAAAAATAGTTCATGCACTATATATATTGTTTTCCATGTGTTTTAAAATAAAAATTTTTCCATGGAAATAATACTTTAAAATTTAAAATAATAGTCAAAATATTCATAGTAGTTTAAAAATAATAATGGTTTAAAAATAATGTTTAAAAATAGCCGGGCTCTGATACCAACTTGTAACACCCCGGTTTTTGGTCACCCAGGTCGGGATGTCACCGCCACACCACCCTAGTAAGACACGGTTTCTCCGGCTTACTAAAGAGATGTCAAGCTAGGTATTTCAGTATTTAAAATATTTAAACCATTTGCAAACAACCCATACAATATAAATTCGAAAATAATAATATCATAATGCAGCGGAAATAATATTTAAGTATAATATTGCAGCGGAAATGTAAATAAGACCGACATGGTCAAAACACGGGTTAAACATGCCCGTTTATTCTATAGTCTAATGCAAGAATTTAAAACTAAAGTTTCACAAATTATAATTCCCCCATGCATGAACGTGCTCATGTTTGTTCCACATACTATGTAAGGAAAAGGAAAAATAAATGGTTTGGTCAGCACAACTTGCTGAGTAAGTTAACACATGCATGATCGTAGGGTTTAAAACCAATTAATTTAATATTTACATAAAAGCATGATAATAAGCCATAAATAATTCAACTCAATTGTCTAACCAATTTGCATAATATTTCATGGCACTAGTCAACAATACATTTAGCACAATTTAAAATGAAAGCCATAATTAATTTAAACAAAGCATTTAACAATTTAAATGACAACTATAAATAATCCAATTTAATTTAAATTCTCCATTACATCCCCGATTTAGTAATTTCAAGTGTTTCACGATTGCATCGCGATCTCGACAAGTTTAGCCGGAAACCAGCGGCCGCAGCCGTATCTGCCATACCCAGTACCACTCCGGAGCCTCGGGAAAGCCATATGGATATTCACGAGAGTGTAGGCCATATATCTCATGCCGTTTTGGCAATATCATATCTCAATTTTCGCGCGGGGTCACCATCGTCCATAAAGGCACGAAGTGAAGCAGTTAGGGGGCACCCTGCAGAGCACTCACCCCTAATTTTAATTTATCAAGTTTGTAAGGGATTTATTTCAAAAATTCTGATTTCACAAAATTTATTAAGAAGAGATTTCGACTCGTTTCAACCCTAAAGGCTAATTCCATCGTTTCAACAAGATTTCAAGATTTGACTACGGTAAACCGCTGTTTATTCTAAAATTAATTTAAAATCCGATTAAAGTTCAAAAATTCTGAATATTTACCACTGACTCGGAAACACCGAGATGAACAACTTTCGTGTTTCAACTTTTTCAATTCGAGATACCGAAACGGGTCAAAAACATCGATTTTCGTAGAAACATTAATCTGTCCGAATTTATCTTACAGCAGTTCAATATTTTCAAGATCTACCATAGCAAATCAACTCCAAACCTAACAAAATTTTACAAAGACCTTCTTAAGAGATTTATCTAAAACTTTCATGTTCGGCTAAAGATCTAAATCGGCCTAGAACCCTAGTCAAAAACGTCATCAAGTTCAGACCTAAGTTCTGTCAAGAAATTCAAGATTCAAATCTTAGCAGTTCGGTTACGGGTTGATTTCATATACCAAATCATCACAAAAAATTATGAAAATTTTACAGGAGATAGATCTAAGCCTTAAGAACGTTTTTTGTGTTTTAAGTTTTCTCGTTTGAAGACGTTTAAGGGTTCGGAAAAATTGTACAAAATCGCTGCGCCGGTAGAAATCACATGTTGACAGATTTTCGAAAGTCTTGATTAAGCTTTTAAATTTAAGTGTTTTAATTACTCCCAAAACCATGTAAATGTCAACTTATAGATTTCCAGTCGTCCGGGAATGTCGATTTCGGAGGCGTGGCTTCCAGTCCACCGTTTATCTTTTCCGTTCGTCGGGTTCTTCGTTCTAGATCCGATTCGGGGTGTAGAGAAGAAAAAGAAGAAGGTTAGGATTCGTTTTCGAATTGTATATGGAACAAGGATCGGATCGGAACTTACCACGACGTTAGAGATCTTCCGAATTCATCCACGACAGTCCTTGCCTTGGTTTTGTGCCTCCGACCCGGAATTAGGGTTTTCGAACGTATATAGAGTATGGATGTTTTGAAAAGTGTTCGGGGCTTTCAAGAGGGGTTATTTATAGGTAGACATGACCTAGGGATGTCCAAGGTCGGCCTTGGTGAGTCTTGAGCCGAAAGGTGTTCAACCGAAGTCAGAAAATCCAGATTCGGGCGAGTGAATCTCGCAACCGGCGAATCTGTCGTGTGGCACGGTCGTGGCGCGCCAATTCCCCTTTCACCGCGCGGCTCACGCCTGGACTTCGGTCCGGGCGGGTCGTGCGATCCATCGTGCCTTTCCTCCACTCTTTCGGACTTCTATCCCTCTATGCTTCCGGATTCCGATTTCCGGGCCATCTTCGGGTTCCTATTCCGTATCGTCATTTCCCTCGGATCTAAATTTATGTTTGGACTCGAGTTTTCGAGTCCATTGGTGTCGGGTACACGTGTAACAATTTATTTATCTTTATTTAATTCTTTTTATTTAACTAAATTCCTTTAATTCCTTTTTAAATTAAATCTCATTTCTCATTTCCTTATCTTTATTTATTTATTTGTTGAATTTATTTATTTATTGTATTTATTTTATTTATTGTTTATTTATTTAATTATTTATTTTATGTTGCAAAATTCTCGGGTATTACAACCCATAATTAAAATGACTTGTCTGTACTTGTTTGTTTCTTGTTAGGAATAGCTATTATATTATTTAGTCTACTTTTAGTTAACTACTTAACTAATCTTAACTAAAAGTAGACTAAATAATATAATAATATACTGTAAGTGTAAAAAAATATTAAATATTATCACAAAATCTAATGATAATTTCAAATTTCATATATAACTAGTAACTTTAAAAATGCATACAAATAAATAGAATACTAGATTAAACATATTCAGCAACTTGTGGAAAGTAAATAATATTTTTAAAATAAAAAATAAAACTTACTACTATTCTTCATCATCCTTCTGACCATAATTTCATAACTATTTTATCGTGAGCTTTCTTCTGAAAATCTGTCATATTTGAAGTATCCATCATCACCATTTCAGGCAATTTTATCAATTTATAATTTTCTATCTCTTGATTATTTTTCTTCATAAGCTCTTGATACATTAAAGCATCATCTTTCATCCCCCTCTTTCGTTTTGCCGCTTTTTGCCCTATGGGTCGTTGTGGAGATGGATCTGAGTTGTTGGAGGATGACGTATATGCTCTTTCTGCGGTATTCTTCGTTCTTTTAGAATATTGAAATTCCCACCCACTTCTATAAACTTGGGGCATGTCGAGAGAGTTATCCATACTCTAACCCACTTAAAACCATTTATACCATGATGTTGTCTATACTCTGTTTGCGCCATCTCAATTATATCAGCATCACCCTTGCCACAACCCCAAATACGCGCAATCCTTTTATAACAAAAAGAAAATTGAGTACTTTGTTTTTGTAATATATAAAATTCAGCCTTTAATTGATTTTGTTTTCGTTCGGGAGTGTTGCTGGGCCGATTTGTGTTGTAAGCTTCTGCAATTCACTTCCACATTTGCTCGAGGCATTGATCATTTCCCACCACCGAATCAATATTAATGTCGACCCAACATTGTGCAAGGAGTTCACACTTCCCGTTTGAATACAAAGGTCGACACTTTGGGGAAATATGTTCATCCCTACTCGGCGGATTGGGTGAGAGATTTATGTTCTCGAACCCTTGACAAGAAGCCTTACTGGATGTAGAGGTACCTTGATCCATGTTCTCACTATCAATGTTAGTTCTTTGTGCCGAATCAAAGGTATTGCACCCTTTTAATGGAAATATTGGGGGAGGAAAAGGATAATATGGCATAGACAGATATTGTGAGTAGCCATATGGTTGGAAATCTCGAGGTGGATAGCCTTGTGGTGAATATTCAAATGAGGCCATAGAAGAACCCATTAGATCGTTTACAAAATTAGGAGCATTAGACATATTTGACACATAACATTTGGATAAGTAGGACGGACATCGAAAATTTTCAGATGGTAAACTAGATGTTTTGGTAAAATTGAAAAAATTTTGGGGTGATGAACTTGATTTATTGGGATCGAACCAATTGGAGAAATGATTCATTGTTGTAAAATGAATTTCGATGAAATATGAAATTTCTGAAGGAAGATATTATGATGAAAACATATAAATGAATCTATAAGGTATATATAGAAGAATGGACGCATACATGTATGAAAACCGGACAAAAATGATAATCAAAATTTTAAATTTTTTAAAAACAAAAACTAAAACTGTAAATTAATAGAATTGGATAACTATAGAAGAATAATTAAAAAAAAAAACCTGCAAATTGAAATAACCCTCAATGTGCGGAAAAAATATGCCTTCAACCGTTAAAATAAAAAAATCAAAAAATTAAAACCTATATATTGGGACAAAAACATCAATCAATATTGAAATTAATAAATAAAAAAGAATAAAAAAAAAGATACTGAGATAGTCTCCACCAATTTAAGGGTCACGTGACCACCACAAGGACAAAAACAACAATTAATATTGAAAATTTAAAAAATAAAAAAAAATGAAAAAACATACACATCTGTCCACTAATTTCTAGCGCACGTGAACAACACCTATGAATACATGATCGCACGTGCTATGCATGCGTGCGTGACATTGGGCACCATACAAGTTTATTTTTCGGGTAGTGACAGTACAAGTTTGATTTTATTTGCTAGTTCACTATTTGGCCTTGCAATGATAAATTACAGGTAGTGATTCATTTCTACCGCATCGTTGTGAATACCCTTAATAACTCACTTTTTACTATTCTCTCACTGCCACATCAGCTTTCCATTATCTTCAACATCCTTCTAATTTTTAATTTTTTTTGCTTAACAACCTATACAGGCTAGGAAAAGGGTGGTGGGGGCCATGCCACTACATTCTTTTTATTCATTCCAGTTAAGAATATGCCTTATTAAAACTCCCCATTGGATGTATTCTATACAAAGAATATGCCTCGTTAAAATTTTGCTAGGAAAAAACTTATAGGAAAAAATCTATGAAGAAAAAGAATACAATATTCTTGTATTCGTTGCTCCCCCTATTTTGTACATCATTTTAGATCTTTAAGCCGCTGCATTTCAATTCTCTTTATGAGTTTCTCGAACGATGCAGTCGGTAATGTCTTGGTGAACAGATCCGCTAAATTATTGTCTGATCAAATTTGTTGCACATCGATTCACCATTCTTTTGAAGATCATGAGTGTAGAAGAATTTTGGTAAAATATGCTTCGTTCTATCTCCTTTGATGTATCCCCCTTTTAGTTGAGCTATGCAAGCTGCATTATCTTCATATAGTATTGCTGGGGGAAGCTTTTCTTCGGATGTTAACCCACAAAATTATTCAGGATATGATAGGTCATTGAACTTAACCATAAATTCTCGACTAGCTTCATGAATTGCCAATATTTCGACATGATTGGAGGAAATAACAGTTAAATTCTGCTTCATTGACCTCCAAGAAATAGCAGTTTCGCCACAAGTAAAGATATAGTCAGTTTGCAATTTGGCTTTATGTGGATCAAATAAAATATCCAGCATCAGCAAAGCTAAATAATTCATGTCGAGAATTATATCAATATAACAATCCGAGATCAGTTGTTCCTGGGAGATAGCGAAAGATGTGATTTATACAATTTCAATGTCGCCGAGAAGGATATGAACCAAAACGAGTCAGTAAATTTACAACAAACGATATATCAGTCGAGTGTTATTTGCAATTTGCAATGTACATTAATGCACCAACAGCACTAAAATATGGCACTTCATGGCCAAGTCCTTCTTCATTTTCTCCCTTTGGTTTAAATGGATCATATTCTGGATCATGTGCTCTAACGATCAGTGGGGTACCTAACGAATGAGCTTTTTCCATAAGGAACTGCTTTAACACTCTTTTGGTGTAAGTTGTTTCGTGGACAAAAATTCCGCTTACAATATGCTCAATTTGTAGATCAAGGCAGAATTTGGTTTGACCAAAATCTTTGATGTCAATTCCTTTTTCAGGAATTCAACTGCTTTTTGGACCTCTTAAAGTGTTCAAATTATGTTAAGATCGTCAACATATACTACACTTTTGCAAATTTCGACCCAGTTTTCTTTATGAAAACAAATGGACAAATAGGATCGTTTACATAACCTTCTTCTGTCATGCTTTCACTGAGGCAATTATACCACATGCGTCCAGATTACTTGAGCCCATACAGAGATTTTTGTAATTTAATAGAGTCAACATCATTTGGCCTTGATTTACATGCTTTAGGCATGTTAAATCCTTCAGGGATTTTCATATAGACATCATTGTCCTATGAGCCATAAAGATAAGCAGTAACAATGTTCATGAGACGCATATCAAGTTTTTCATGTACTGCAAGGCTCACAAGATATCTAAAGGTCATTCCATCCCTGACCGGGGAATATGTTTCATCAAAATCAACACCCGGTCTTTGGGAAAAACCTTGGGCTACAAGTCTTGCATTATATCTGACAATTTCATTGCCTTCATTTCATTTTCTCACAAATACCCATCGATACCCAACTGACTTCACATTTTCTGGTGTTTGGACTATTGGTCCAAAGAATTTTCTTTTAGCCAGTGAGTCTAATTCAGATTGGATTGGATTTTTCCATTTTGGCCAATCATTTCTTCGCCGACATTCATCAACTGATTTAGGTTCAGGATCCTTGTCATTTGCCATTATATTGAGTGCAACGTTGTATCCAAAAGTATAATCAACGTTTGTTTCTTTTCGGTTCCAACATTTCCCAGTGTTGACATAATTGATTGAAGTTTCAAGGACTTCATTTTCATCTGGGTTGATCTTTTCATGTTCAACCACTTTCGAGGCTGAATCAATTACTCTTCAAGAGTATGATCAGTGATTGAGTTATCACCTACATGGGTAATTTTACTCTTACGTGAATTTTTATTCTTTTAACCCAAAGGCCTACCACGGTTCAGGCGTGTAGTAGGTCCATTTGCACTCGGAATTTGTCCTTCTGCATAATTATTTGAACTTTAAGTTCACATTGCCGTGTACGAGAATCAAGAAAATCAAATGGAATTTGCCAAGATATTTCCATTTTCAGTTGATCTTTTCCTCCCTCTAATGTTGGAAATTGAGTTTCATCAAAATGACAGTCTGCAAATCTTACAGTAAATAGATCACCCGTTGTTGGATTAAGATATTTGATGATCGAGGGTGATTCATACCCGACATAGATGCCCAACCTTCATTGAGGTCCCATTTTAGTGCATTGGTGTGGCGCAATTGGTACATGAAACGCACATCCACAAATTTACAAGTGGGATATATTGGGCTCTTTTCCAGTCACAATTTGTGATGGAGAGTAGCAATTGTAGCTTGCCGGCTTATTTTCACAAGTGTTGCTGCATGCAATACGACATATTCCTAAGCAGATATGCGGAGCTTAGACCTCATTAATAACGGTCTAGCAATTAATTGTAACCGTTTAATGAATGATTCCGCAAGGCCATTTTGTGTATGCACATAAGGAACATGATGTTCCACAGTGATTTCAATTGGCATGCAGTAATCATCAGATGCATGTGATGTATATTCTCCAGCATTATTAAGGCGAATTTTATTTATCGGATGATCCGGGAATTGAGTTCACAAATTAATAATTTGTGCAAGTAACCTTGCAAATGCCATGTTGTACTTTATAATAAAAAGTTGTGACCACCGTGATTATGCATCAATTAGCACCATAAAATATTTGAAGTGGATCTACAGGATAATATATATCGCCAAGAATTCTTTCAAGAAATGTAGGGGATTCAGTTCCCACTTTTGCTGGAGATGGCCTAGTTATCAATTTGCCATGAGAGCAAGCACCACAAGTGAATTCATTTGAATTCATTACCCTTTGATTTCTCAAGGGATGACCATTTGAATTTTTAATTATTCGCCTCAGCATTACGTTGTCAGAATGCCCAAGCTGATTGTGCCAAGTAATAAAATTACTAGTAGACTTCAGGTCTACCACATGATGTATTTCAGCGGCACGTAACTTTGTATAGTACAAGCAGAGGATAATGATGGCAATTTTTCTTTGATGGATTTCTTTCCATTGATAACCTCAGTAATCAAAAGATACTCAGTATTTGCCTCATTTGATGTTTCAATGTGATATTCATTTTTCCGAATATCACTGAAGCTTAATAAGCTTCTTCGAGCCTTTGTCGAATATAGTGCATTTTCAATCATTATTTTTGTCCCTTTGGGAGAAGTATAATGGCTCTTCCGGAGCCTTCAATCACATTTGAACTGCCACCAATAGTATTGACACTATCTTTTCTCATCTTCAGGTGAGAAAAATGGCTTTCGCCTTTAAAATACTCTACGTAGAAGCACTGTCAATGAGACACATGTTATCCTCTGTTTCGTTTTGTTTGGCATCCATTTTTTTTCTTAAGAAGGTATGCACAAGTGTGAGATATACATACGAAACAAATATTATTGGGAATTTCAAATTTCGGGGAGAAAGCAAAACACATATGCCTTTAGGTGTGTGATGCCATTATATCGGCAAATGGATCACTGTAATCGATACTTTATCGGATGTATTTTTCTGGCACTAAACCTCTTCTGGGGTTTATAAGGCCTTTGTTTTCATATCGACAATTCATTTTTTTTCAAGGTATTTGAATTTTGCCAATATGGCACAACCTGATTCACTTTTGATCATGATTTGATCAACATTTATTTTCAACATATCCATAATCACACCTTGGATATTTTGATCCAATCACATTTTCTTCACGGAATGGACAAACACTTGTTGTCCTGGATTCATAATTTTCAGCAACATTTTATTGCTTTGTTCAGCCAAGAGAGATAGTACAATCATCTTCAGGTGACCATATAATTTTTCTTCCACAATTCAAGTGGATTTTTCATGTGAAAATTTTTACTATAAAGGCCAATCAAGTTGATAGCGCAAATATATCATAGCATTTGCTCAGTCGGTACACATGCCCAAACTAAAGACCTATTGGATCTGTTGGTATAACCAAACTAAGAACCATGGACCTGTTGGTATTCATGACCAGTATGACCAGGACTAAGAGCAAGCTAGTTTGGCGCAATGACTCAATCTTGGTGTTGGATTTTCATCACAACAACAATATTTTCTAGGTTCAAAATATAGCCAGCGGGACAAACTTCCGTTTGATAAGATTAATCATATTGAAATTAAAAATAATTAAAATTATTTACCTCAAATTTCTTCTTTGTAGACTTAGAACACTACTATTTTCCAGTAGAACTCATTACTCGCCCGTCACTCCAGCATAATTCCTGCAGCACATTATAAATTATTAAGGAAAAATTAAATAGGAAACGGACAAACGTGAACAAAGATAAGAAGGATGTTGTCTGAAATGGTTTTCCCATTCAATAACACGAGTACTTATATAAGTTCAAGTAAGTAGTGACTCATGCCGTCAAGGACGTGGCCTCATGCATGTCTTACAGACATCCACACCAATATATACACAATACTACATGTATAACAGAAAGATAATTTTAAAAATGTTATTTGGAAGTATGAGAAAAGAATAAAACTTACTTTTTGTCCCATTATTATTGATCATATAGTCCCGATATTTGTGTACATATATTAATATGAGAATATTGTTGTCTTTTAAAACTTTTCTTTCTATTTTTTTCGGCTCATAATTGGTGGGAAAATTTTCCCACAAAACTCCACACACATTCTCTCTCTCAGGTACATCAAAACTACCCCTTATTGAAAATTGTAAGAATAAAAAAAAAAAAAAGATAAAAATTCTCTATAATTCTATAAGTGTTATATTTGGATTGATGGATTTGAGAAAGAATTTAAAATGCATACCAAATATTTTTATTTATTTGGATTAATAAAGCAGTTAATTACCCGATAAACTCCAAAAAATAAAATAAGGTAATAATGAGTTTCAAATCACATCGTCTCAATCCACTTGAGATATGCTTATTGTAGATCATATTCATAAATTTAAAACTATTAGGACAATTGTACAAATTAAACCCACGTCTTATCTTCGCATATAGTAGTACATAAAAATTAAAGAATAATGGAAGACAGAAATCACTTTTAATAAAAAAATTAGCTGATTTTAGAAACAATCACAAATACACGTGACATTAAAAAGATAGAAAGTGAAAAGGAAGTAAACTCAACTATGCAAGTATTTCAGTAACACTTTGAAAGGTGTCATTAACAATACAAATATTTCTTTCCCTGTATACATACAAGAACCCATTTCATATTTTCCATGGGTATTTGTGGGATGGACACAAAGGGAATGTTCGGGAGTTAGCGGATCCGCTAGCGTATAGCAAATTTGGAGAGAGAACTGTGACACAATCTGCTCTTTGAATCTGCTATCTGCTAACAGATATGCTAGCTCCCAAATATCCCCAAATTCAAATACTACTTAAACATTATTTTCTAAATACAATATTCCCCAATCCCCCAAAAAAAAAAAGAAAAAAAAAAGAAAAAAAAGTTGGCATGGGTGGGCATCTTGATCTCCCACCTGTTGTTTAATGGGCAGTATTTCATGTTGAATGATCACCACAAAATATACATATTGTTGCAAATTGATATCTACTCTATCTTTAATTCAGTCTTGCTCATCCACTTCTTGGAAAGGCAATGGCACGGTCTTCACTGCTCTAAACTTCCCTGCATTGTTCAGATGCTCATTCTCCAATCTGTACTGACACAAATATAACTCATTACTCATCTAAATCATTTTGTTAAATCTATATATTGTTCTTGTTGAAAATAACCTCAAGTATTTACCTATAGAAATTCCACTGCCCTCTTCTTACAACCTCCAGTGCTGCTAAAAACAGCATGGTTACTCTGTAATCGACCTTCTCAAAATTATAGTGGAAAACGGTCTGCAGCCAGGCTAGCCGGAGGACAAGGTTCAGTCCCTGCTTGCCATATTATAAGTTAGAAGATTTTCAGTTCTCCATAGGCTGAGAATGATCACAAACTTGTTGCATTCCTATATATATATATGTATCTGTTTGTGTACATACCATGGAGAAGTAGTAAATGAACTTTTTGTTAAGCATTAATTCGTCGCGTAGCCAAGGGTTCTTGGAGTTGATCTGGAGCAACCCCCAATCCTTCACAAAGTCCCAGTAGAGCTGGTACACGGTGGCCACAGTTGACATGATCACCACCAGGCACAGCCATCCCGCGCCACTTTCCCTGTCGTACGCCACTTTGGCGCCTGCTGCAAGCATTGCCGAGACGTACTTCCCCAGGTTGATCAAGTGGCCCCTGTGCCCTTCGTCGAACCATCTTCTTGCGCACTGAGCGAGAGGAACGCGCCAAATGGGCGTTTAGATGAAAATATGAAGTTCCTATTCTATTCGTTTTTTTAAAAAAAGAAAATCAAGGCCTCTGGAAAAATTATACTAGCATTGAATGAATGCTCATATTTCATTTTCATATTTTACGGTTTTTTATAATACGAAAGACTAAAAAAATGAGCCCCTAAAAATTTTAGGGTTCTGTTCGAAAACTACACTTCCCCTAAGGACATTCCTGGTCAGATTTCACTCAGTTCTAACATAACAAAGTAGCCTACTCAGGATTAGAGAATGGACCTGCATTGCACGCCAGTAGTAAGGTAGGAAGGAAACTGCGTAGGCAAGGTCGCGATAGTATGTGGTTCTCATACAGTAGTTGTAGTCCTGTGTTTTGTAGCTTCCGGTGATGTAATAACATGCGATGTTTTCGAGGTTCCTCAGCAGGGGGACCTGTTTAGCAAATCCAAAATGTGATAAGCTGTCATATTTTTTTTTGTATAGTAGTAACATGATTCAGGAGCTGTTTGTTAGCCTCTGAAATTGAATGATTCAGAAGAAAAATAACCTCTGAACCATTCAGTTAAGAGGCTAACAAACAGTCCTTGAGATTTTGTTGGATGGATGTGCCACCTGACTGCAGAGCTGATCTGCCATGAAGAAGTCAAGCATTACAACCTTGTACAGAGGTGACAGGACAATGTTCCTTAGTACAGACAGGAAACGGTAGCGACTAGACTTGTAGAAGATGTTGAAGGGACAGAGGAGAACAGTGATGAAAACCTGAAGTTTAAGACATTTGCATCATTAGTTAGTAGTGAATTAAAACAAAAAAAAAAAAAAAAAAAAAAAAAAAATAGTGTGTAAGTGTGTATTCATGGATAACACAATGGATGAGTACCAGGAGGAGGAGGCCCGGGATGGCTTGAGTTTGAGCGTAGGAGAACCCTTTAGCCACGAGGGATAGGTGAAGGAACAAGACACCGATGACAGCAGTCAAGGACGCGGTGCAGATCAAGAACACGTCTCTGTACTTGAGTTCCTTTGTTGGGGAGAGTTCGAAGATGAAGCTGTAGTTTATTCGCGCCTTTCGCCACATGAAAATGTTGCATCCATAGAGGAAGAAATGCAGGAACAGAAGACTAAACATGCTGCAAGATTAGGGTAGGGCTTAGAGCATAGTACATGAGAAAAATTAAACAATTGTTGAAACTGAGGGCTTGCCTTAGGACAGGGTACACTGTTTCCATATACATTACATCTGATTTCGATATGTACATTCCCGTTATGTGCGCCATGATCACATATCCAATGAAGAGCGCGAAAAAGCAACCCGCGAAGAGTCCTGCTCGTTTCACAACACGAGAAAATGGCGTTGTTGAAACAGGTGTTTAGAAAATCAAAAAGTGCCGCTAACTACAAAATTTGGTTTTTGCGACACTTTAAAGGCATCGATGGCTAAGCTAAGCACAAAATTTTTCTGTTGCTGTGTATAAGGAAGCTAACCGATGAAAAAAGTGACAGCATGGGACTCTTTTCGGAGAGTAGGTTTAAGGTATTTCATGGCCTTTCTCTTGTCATCTTCTGCAAAATGTTTGACAAAAAGGTCCTCAACTTCATCAGCCAACTTCAAAGCCTGTAATGGTGGTGAGACTTTTGTTACAGTTTTTGTACTAGTGTGAGACAAGGAAATCTTCGAACAGTACAGGCAAGTGCAAATCCGAAAGGACAATAGCCACTATACATTGTCCAAAAATGCAAATCTGATGATAGCACTTTAGTTAGGATGAATAATTACAAAATTTGCATTAGAATGTTGCTAGAGGGGTTTTTGATGGATTGAAATATCACCATCACCCTCATAAACATTACAAAATAATCCACATGCACACACTTACCATCACAAAACTTTTACCCGAATCAACACATTCTGCATGTGCAGAATCTACATAATAACCATCCCCTCTGGATCATAGGGAATATATATATACAATGTGTATATATATATATATATCCTACCCCACAACGAATGATCTTCCAATTCACAAACAAATCAACTCGGGAATATATTACCTTGTCTGAGCTGTTGAAGTATGAGCTCTCGACCACTCTTAAGTAAATGGGAAGAACTTGCTTTTCAGTCACCTAAAAAACGTTACAAATTACAATATTAGTATTATTATCAATTAATCTCTACTTTTCAAAAAAACAAAAATAATAATAACTATAAATTATTAGTATTTATTTATTATTATCAATAATATCATTGTAATCATTTATAATTATACCAAACTTTGTTATAAAATGTATTGTTTATTAATAACATTAAATTAAAGGTTATTCAAATAGGAAGGTATTTTGATTGGTCTGAAATTTGTAGAATTTTTTATTTCCTTCTATATAATAACTAATATTTCAACTAATCATGAAATAATTAATTAGCCTTACAATTTAACTAATTAATTCTAAAAATTCATAAACATATAAAATAATCAGAGTAAAAAACCTTAAACACTACAGTAATTTTTCAGTTAGCGACCGAACAATTTAGGACCCTAAAATTCAACCGTCATATATAAGCCAGCAAACACACTAACTACCGAGAGCCTAGTACGTACTAAGTAGCTTCGGAAGCTAAAATGGAATATTTTTGTAGTGAAATTTTAAATTATAAATTCTAATTTAATATATAAAAATATCGCAACACAACTAATTCACAAATAATGAAATAATACCAAGCGTTTTTTTTGTTTTTAAACATTGACACAATTGGAAGTCAGACGACATAATCACTAGGCTAAGTCCTCATTTCCAATAATACCAAGTGTTTTGATAATGTAATCAATTCAAAGTTTCAAACAAGTAAATATACACTTTAAAATAAATTTTAACAATAGAATATTACTATAAAATAATATTATAAATTAAAATAATTATTTATAGATGGCAAGCCCCGAGGATAATAATGTGTGCTCAAAACATGGCCAAAACACTTACTTTGTCGAATTTCTTCAAAATCTTGACAAAGGCGAGCAAGTTCAAGTTTCTGAAAGAATTCGACAAGAAGAACATAATTAGCAACTTTCCTTTTCCTAAAAATAGAAAGGTTTCCTAAACTGTGATCAACCAGACCTGTAGGTTTTGAGGTATCCAAGTCCTTTGTATAGCTCAATGAACGCTCCTCTGATCATCTTCTCAGCGTGGTGTAGCTTTTTCTTGCTTATGTGCAGCTTGTTTCCATCCGGACCGCACTTCTTGGACGACTGATTGGCCAAATCATCCCACAGCAAGTAAGTGATGGCCGAAAATGTTCGCGTTGGATTTGTCAAAGGAATGTGGATTCTTAGGTTCTTCCCCTGGCAGTTTATGACTCGGCCGGATAGGGACCGTGGCTTCCCATCAGCTTTCTTCAAGCTCATTTGTTTCCCGAGCTCACCGGATTTGGGTGAATCCGGTAGCTTCGTCTCATCCTTGTCGAATTCCTGGGAAAAACTCTCTTGCATCAGCTGCTCTGAGTCTGTTGCAATAGATCCATCATCTGTTGGGACAATAAAACCGAATTCGTTAGTAATAATGCGGGGGGATTTGATGAAGGCATGTTTTTTGTGTGTTGTTACAAGGTCTTTTATTTATTTATTTTTTTATGTACCGCATGATATGGTGCCAGATATTGATTCTTCCTCCTTTGAGTCCAGTGAAGATGAACCCTTTTCGTGCTTCTGCTGCAGAGCCATTTTGAGGTCGGCGAGGATCTGCATTTGCTTGTTCAATGATTCGCCCCTCTCAAGAAACTCCTCCTCTTTTGTCCTGAAGAATTGGTTCACTTTGTTCAGCTGCAGGTCAAGGCACGCGAAGAACTCAGTTGCTGCATCCGTATCAGCGAATTGCTCAAGCAGCTCGGTTTCATACAGGTCCGTGTTGCTAGCAGATGGTGCAAGCTTACGATGAACCTTAAACAAACAAGGACAAAAAATAAGTTGGTTTTAAGTAAAGTACATGTTAGAAAGACAAGCAAGGCATGTAATGAGAGTTAGTTGTAGTAGTAAAAGAGGGAAAGTAACGAAGTACTTGAATAGCCTTATGTTCGTGATGCTTTTCATCAAGAAAAGTGTACTTTTTTAAAGAGGAGACAATGGCAGAGGCGAAGCAACGTTTTTCTTTCTTTCGATACGTTGTGCCCTGATGGCCATCCATGAGATGGATTTTCTTGATATCCTTCTTCAGCTGGCGGTAGTCGACAAAGGCCTCTTTCCATTCAGGAACCAGCTGCCCCTCAAACTGCTTGGAGAATTTCACCATTTTTGCTCGAAACCGAGAGAGGATGGAGCTATAAGACTGAGTGGCTTCATTAAGGAAGGGGCGTCGCGATACTTATAGTGAAGGGAAAAAGGAATTTTTTCGATTGATGGTATGGCACACGTAGACCATAGTACTGATGCTCAGACAGCACATTCTGTTATATTCCTTGCATATCTTTTATCCTATGCTCATTCCACTTCAAAGATATAGTGTAATTTCTTTGGCTTTGGTTTTGGTTTTGGCGCGGGAGAGAAGGAATCCATCTCCCGTGTGTTGTCTCTCGATGTGGAAATCACTCTCTTCAAGCGTGGATCACGTACAGGTACAGGCGTACTGCCCCGACGAATATTAGTCCATTTTGATATGCTGGAGGTCAAATTTCTGTCAATTCAGTGATATTTAGATATTTAGGATGTTTAAGAATTAAGACATTCATGTTGGTTTGTAATGAGACTTTGTTGAGTAAATCTTGTGTAATGAGACAATGCCCTTTTTGGTCTATATGGCAAAACAAGCTTGAATCCCACTAGATTGGGGATAAGAAAAAGGGCTTCATCCCCCACCCCCACTGGAGAATTGCACATTAGTGGTTATAGTTATTATACTACAAAGATGCTTAAGAGGTGAGTGGTGATTGTGTAGATTTGTGGTTGTGTTGTTGTTGATGTTGTAATAATATTCTCTCCTTGTAATAATAATTCCTAATTCCGAATTCCCCACAATGAACCAAGTTGCAGATAGGCATGATATATATACCTTCCACTAGAGAACCAAAATTCTATTGAGAATGATAGCAACATTGGTGATAAATGCTGCTGATTCAAAGACAAGCTTCATCCCCATGGGGTTTTGTCCTTTTTGAAGTTTTTTTGTGCTTCTTGGATACACATGAGGGCATTGGGTCATCAATTATAGGTAGTAAGGACTGTTTTTGCTTAAGATTAAGTTGCAAACTGCATAGCCTCTGCCCCCACAAAAGAGAGCTCTTACTTTAATAATTTATTAATAAATAAATAAATAAATAAAATAAAATAAAAAATCGCATAAAAATTGTACATCAATCATAAACCGTCATGACATGATTTCTAAATGCACATTTCTTCCTCCTCTATTGTAATTTTTTAATTCTTTGTTTCTTCCACATCTAGCTAGATTATCCTTATATATGTGGTGTACCTTTAGACATTAATATCAAGTGGAAGCCCCGAGTTAGTATAAGAATAAGTGAAGAATAATAATCCATGAATATAAAAGAAAGTTGGGTGCCTCGCTAAAGCATATCTTTCGTGAGGGCAATCAGGTTGCGGATGGTTTAGCCAAGAAAGTTGCCTTGGCAAGGAGTTCTATACGACTTGGGCGTTTCTGCGGATGATTGTGTGGCGATGATCGCAAATGATGCATCTGGTTTATTGTTTTATAGCAGTTAGTTTGGTTGATGTTTGTTTTTGTTTTTTGCTTTTTTCTTATTCTTTGTTTCGCGGCTTGTCAAAAAAAAGAAAAAAGTCCAAAATGGGAGAGGTAGCATGCATGGGTGACTTCTTTGGGGAAGTTTCCACCACCTGTATTTTCATACAAATTTAACTTTTATATACTCTCGAATAGTAAACTATTTCCACATGTTCCTCGAAGGTTACTTTTGGGCTTTAAAAAAAAAAAAAGTGGAGAATTATTTCGCTCACTCAAAAAATAGTATAATTCAAACTCTATATACTGCAAGAAAAAAAAAAAAAAATGGTTTAGATATCAAATTTGGATTCTCATAGTAGCTATAACGAATTCGGTACCTATACACCATCACATCAACAAATTATTATACTTCTATATATGTAATAACGGTTTTTAATATCATTTAGGGGTTGTTTAATTTGTTTATCTCTCTTTTAAGAAGATATTTTGCTTTACACCAACATTTGAATCATGCAGTTTAAAGCCTAAAAAAAACCCTCTCTAATATCAATATAATTAAAACATTGTTAATAATCTATATCTATCTATATAATAAATCCTGAATACTTTTTGGCTTGTGCAGACTCTTTTGTGCTTATTAATTTTAATTCATCATTCTTAATTTTAAGGGTTTAATCAGTCATTATACGCTTATTTTACATCAAAGGTTTTTATTAAAACACGTAGGAAGACTGATAGTTGCTGAGTAATCGCTGAGTAATACCACATCATCAGACACATCATCAATATCTATATTTAGAAAATAAATCTATATATTAATATAACAAAATCTTGAAAAAATCTTTATAAGTATTTTAAAAAGATATAATTCATTACAACTATATATATAATTTATATGTATAAATTATTTGATTGTATAGATAATACATAATATTTAAAAAATGTTAATATTATAATATTAATAAATTTAATTAGATTAAAAATTTATGTTTGAAAAATATACAATCCTATATCAATATAAGGAATATAATAACCATATTTTAAATAAAAATATTTCATTAAAAATATGGTGTAAACACTAAATTGATCCTAAAAATATTGATTAATATAAAATGACTAATCACCTAAAAATTTTTATACCATTCTAAACAAATTCTACATAATTTTTTGTTCTTTTTAATGAAGAAAAGAAAGAAAAGCAAAAAAAAAAGACTAAAACACATCATAATTTAATTATTGGACATAATATCATTAATCCAATAATCTTTATCTATTTCAACATAAAGATTTTTCTTTCAATTTCATTATTTTTTCAGATTTTTTATTTTTCTAATTTTAATTCATTAGAATTTCTCAAAAAATAAATATCATTATCCAGATAGAAAAATAGTTTATAATGATAAAAAATATGTTCAAAATATATACCCTAAAAAATTTAGTATCGGAGTATAAATTTAATTTAGGGCTTATAACAATAATGAATTAAAAATAATAAAATTTTAATTAAATTAACGGAAAATATTAACTACCAAACTTTTTTCATAATCAATAATGAAAAAAATTGGATAAAATGTTATGGGCTAAAATACTATTTTAAAAATTAACAGATAATCAAAGCGTAATTATAATTAAAATTTATTTTATAAAATTAAAGATAAGTCCAAAAAACTAATCACAATAAAAATTTAAAATACATTACTTAACAAAATATAAGTTTTAAATGATAAAAAGATAATAAAAATATAAATAATTAAAAACTTTAGGAATAATTGTCAAAATGTATAATATATTAGGAAGTAAAATAATACTCCCTCCTTCCCATTTTAAATGTCTCATTTCTATTTTGGTCAATCCCACTACAATTGTCACATTTCCTTATTTAGAAAATTTTTTCTCTTTCAAACAAACATCACATCAACAATAACTCATTCTACATAAATACCGGACAACCTTAATAATGCAAAAATATAATTTTTTCTTCTAATTTTGAATAGTTAAAGGGTATTTGTTTTCCACTTGCTCTCATAATTTTAGATATGAAAACAAACCCTATATATATTATGTCCACCTGACTGTAGGTTTTCCTTTTAAATGTTGGTTGCATGCATTCAAAAACTATTTAAGCAAAAAATTTTGAATCTTATGTAATAAAAAAAAATTATATTCACATTTTATATCGTCATATTAATTCAACTCCCGTGCGCAGCGGGCGAGAAAATAATAATAATAATAATAATAATAATAATAATAATAATAATAATAATAATAATAATAATAATAATAATAATATATCTATTTCTATATTATATAATATATAAAAACAATATAATTTATGAACAGTAACCTACCTATATCCTTAATATTCACTTTCTGCACGCAATCCAATATACATTTTTAATGCTTCATAATTCAAAATGTGTATAAGTAAAAAATCTAAAAGTTTGATATTCTAAATCTACATGATGTGACGAATCTAAATGTGTATATACATTTTAATACTTGACTATGTGTTTTCTTTTATAGATGATGTATAGACAATGGGTCAAAGTTGAATAATACTCCTACTAACACAAGTCAATCATTTTTCACTATCAAAAATTGTAGTAAGTATATAAAAATATGATGCACTTTCAAAATATAGAAGAACCAAATTTAAGCAAAAATTCATTAGATAATTTAATTTAACTAATTATTATGAAAAATACTATCAAATATGTAGCAAAAACTTTATGAGTTGATATTATATTTATAATTAAATATAATTTTAATATTTTTTATTATTCTTAACAAATACTTTATAATTGAAATTATATTTAATATGATAACAAGTTTTAATAAATACTTTATAGATGCTTTTCCAAAAAAATAAACAAATATTTTATAGATTGATATTATATTCACCACTGGATAACAAATATTTGTATTAGATAGATTAACTAAATTATATAACTTGATCAAACTATGCTTATACATCCCACAAAATCATATCATTATGATTCGTGATGATGTTGAATTTAATAATATTGTTTTGCATAATTATTTATAAATTTTAATTCACAAGAATATTTTCTTATATTTTTTCTAATTTAATTTCGAAATATCTACATCGTTGTGAAATTTCTAATTTCTCAAGGCCTTAGGGTGAATCAATATTAATAATCAATTACTTGTGCAACTGTGATTTCATGTACTTAATTAGCTTATATATTGCATGTATTATATCCGTGAGCAGAAAGTCTTTTATCTTTCATGTTTCATTTTTTTTCTCCTTTTAGACTATTGTTTATACTATAATTTTTTTTAAAGCAATAAATTGTAATAATAAATTATTGGTAGTGACATGTTGTCAATGGTTCATATATTGTACAATATATACATGTATTCATGTAATGCTTAAAATACTTGAAGAAGCTTGGGGAATACAATCGACATAATAAAGTTCAATAATTTTATTTGTTAAATTCGATTTTTTTATTCATTCCCGCCCATTGAGGGGTAATACTAGTAGTAATAATAATAATAGTTAGTAACAAAAATAAAAAGAATATGGAATGTTAACCAAATTGTACCTCAAAAATTATGCTCTAATTGTTCCATATTTCATTTATAAAAAAAAAATAAAAAAAAAATAGAAAATTGAGGGACAACTGCTCGTGGAACAATATACGACTACGCGTTTATTGACTCATCAAGATATAATAATTGTGAAGGCATAAGATTCTAGATTAAGGTTCCCTTCAATTGCATGCCCTTATTTTAATCAGAAATGCTCATATCAATGAAGAATATATATCCAATTAATCGAAAAACAATTAATATTTTTCATAAAGAAATGGATTATGAGGGGCATCTTTGCCATGCTTAGACCAGTATTAGGATTCAATTTGCGCATATACTATCATTTTAAGTATTCTTGAAAAATTCATGTTATACACTTATATACTATTATGCATTATTTATTTATTTTACATTGTGAGTCATAATTGTACATAGCACCATTAAATTGTGCTAGAGTATATGCTTTTATTAATTTGGCATCTATTTTATCTCATTGTTTGTTGTGTACATGTAATGGAAATACTTTTGACGTGCCATTATTTGTTTCGGTTTATTTATTTGTTTTATCTTCTTCTTCTTCTTTTTTTTTTTTTTTGTGTGTAATTTTGTTAATGGAATTGAGTCACGGAGCGACGAATTCCCAAATCCTACTAAAAACTTCATCCATGGTTGGAATTCTATCCATTACAAAAAAAAATTACGATGACAAAAAAGTAAACAAATGTCGTCGCCTAAAGTTTTGTCACATGCATGATTTTGTCGCCTCATGCGTAAAGCAACAAACAAGCTGACAAAGGGGATGTTTGGGAGTAAGCGAATCCGCTAGCGGATAGCGGATTTGGAGATAGAACTGTAAGACAATCTGCTCTCTCAATTTGCTATCTGCTAGCGGATCCGCTGACTCCCAAACATCCAAAAATGTTTTCATCGGCTTGCTACAAAATTATATTTTTTAGTAATCGACATATCAAATAAGTATTTAATAGTTAATTGGTGTTAAATTTTAGATTTTTAATGACATTATTAGACTTTTGAAGGGGATACCAAAAACAAGCTTTAAAATTTCATAGAAACAAAGGCTTATATATGGGGACTGTTAGTGTGCAGAATCTGCACTTAATCGTGAAACACCATGAGCAGCAGGTACACTCCTGATGGCTGAAGGCTTTTTGGTGATGGTAAGGTGAGAATGTAATGTCACGAGTGATTTTTGTGATGTTTATGAAGGTGATGCCGGTGCATAATTGTGTGATGACATTTTTAACCCACTACAAAATCTCACTCTCAGCGAGTTTTCCATCAATGCATACATGTGCAAACTCCCCTAATTTATATCGTAGTAACCGAACTGTAGTATTATATATGGTATGGTAGGTAGCCAGGTGGGTTTTAGTGCATTAATGATTGCAACTCAAGGAACCTTTTGTAAATGCACCTCTCTTCTTTCTTTATGTAAATTTTCTAAACTAAATTTATATTCTCACACATCAGGCTAGATCGATTCCCTATTTGTACCTTAGATATGGAAATCAAGTTGAAGCCCCAAATTAGTAAAAGAATAAGCCAAGAATAATCCACGAGTATAAAATGATATATCACATATGGGAGAACATTGATCACACTTCTTTAGGGGAAGTTTCTATTATCGCGCAAGATATGGCATTTGGAGATCAAGGACTTCCATGTATATTTCGTCCAACTTGTCTACACGAGGACAAATGCACAAAAGCATTGTGTAATAGTACAACTAACTAAAACAAAGTATAAACCAACGAGAATAATCCCCAATCCAGTCGCATGCATGTTCTAAGATTCATCTTATCATTTTTCTTTTAACCTGTCAGAAACCGTAAAATGTTCCCCGATAGTCTCTTGACATGTTATGTTTAGATTAAGAGTTAATGTGCGATGCAAGTGATTATATATGGTGGAATAGGCCAAACATTCAATTTGGTTCCTCACAAATTATTCTGAGGATGTAAGAAAAGGGCAAAAAGGTGGGGAGGAGTGAGGAGGCCCCGAAATCAAAGGCTTTATTTTGTGTAGTGAAGAGAATCAATGGCAAAGTTTGACAATCATGGGGTGAGTAGGATGTCATTTTCCCCTGGTGTGCCCTTGTAATGTAATCCATTCCTTGCTCACTTTTTCTCATACAATTCGCTGCGTATCATTTTAACAATTTATAAATTAGTCGTATCATAAATTAGCCGTACAACACTTCAAGAAATTAAATTTTGTTACATCGGTTGTCAATGATGAATTTGGGATTTTTTTTTTTTTTTTTGAGTTTTGGTAGATGAGGTGCTCCATTCATCTTTTGGTTAGTTAAAGGGGTTGGAATAAATAAAGCGAAGCGAAAAAAAAAAAAAAAAAAACTGGATAAGAGCCTAATTAATATTCGAACTCCAATTATAAAATTGAAATTTAAAAATTTGGTCATTAAACCATGCTCATTCCCCATTTGGGATTTTTTTTAATTTTTTTTAATAAAATAAATGTATTAAACTCATTGTAGAATTATGATATATGCCCAAGTGTAAGATAAGGTTATTTAAATTATAATTTTAATTTATTTAATTATTTAAACTTAATACTCAGTCACTGCCAAAAAAAAAAAAAAAATTCAGTTTCCACCGCTAGAGTAACAATCGCTCCAAGAAACCTCTCATCCCATCAAGAAACTGGATGAGGCCCTCTTCGATGGGCGATACCGAGATGGAAGATCATGGTGGTATTCCACCTGATCTCGATGAAGATCCTAGGAATGTCAAGCGGCCTCGACCGCTCTATAGTGTCGCTGCACGCTGGGGAGCCGGATTTATCCACATTCCAACTGAGGACCTTACCAGAGATCTTGCAGGCGATGAAGATGATATAATTGAATCTGATTTCAATGGCATACCCCGATTTCAACTCTCTCCCGCCTTCAAATGTTCATTGCTCCGCTTTTGGCAACATGCAGTAGTCTTAAAGGTGGTGGGACGGAACGTCTCTTATCGAGTCCTCAAAGCTCGACTCGATCGACTATGGCCGGCGTCTGCGACGCTTTCACTTATAGATGTGGAAAACGGCTATTTTATCATCAATTTCAAGAACGAGGATGATGCCCTTCATGCACTCACCGGAGGCCCTTGGATGGTCTCCGGCCAATACCTCCACGTCCAACCGTGGGATGAAAAATTCAACCCGGTCACCAATTCGATTAAGTCCATGGTTGCGTGGGTGAGATTCCCGCGGATTCCAATGTATCTCTATAATCGCCAATATCTCCTCAGGGCTGGATCGTCAATCGGGCAAGTTCTTAGTATTGATTTCAACACGGACGATATGGCCAGAGGACGCTATGCCCGGCTGGCGGTCAAGATCGAACTCGACACACCCCTTCGTCCCCAAGTGATGTTGGAAGATGAGGTTATTAATGTCGAATATGAAAATTTGAAGCTAGTGTGTTTTAACTGTGGTAGGTATGGACATGGCACTAATTCTTGCCCGATACCAAAAAAGGCCACTCCGGAGAAGACACAAGATGTCCATAAACAGGAAGCAGACCCTGACCAGCAAGACCGAAGTGGCTTTGGGCCTTGGATGCTTGTTCAGTCACGAAGAAAGCAGCGTAATGCAATTGGAATCCATCCTACCCTTCATGATCCTCCACAGAACCGCTTCAATGTCTTGATGGACGACCAAGAGATGAATGATGTAGCTGAACCTCGCTTTGCAACCCCTTCCACCACTTCACTTCCGATTCACAACTCTGCACCTCCCATTAGTCCTAATCGCCCCTCCTCCTCCAATCCCCTTCTACTATCAAACCAGTCCAGACCTGTTCCTAAACCCTCTGGCACTTCTCCAATTATCATTAACAATGGTTGTACTTCTCGGCCTCGATCCCCTCCTAGAGTCTTGCCCCATGTGACGGGCACTAGCTTCAAAGCATCCTCTCCTCCATCCCTTCCTGCCCTTTCTACCTCCAACCGAAGCCGGAGTCCCCCCAGCCCCTCACCAGATGACCCAAATGGCTCCGAGCACTCTCCTCCCTGGATTCGTCAAGCATCCGGCGCTTGGGCTCAAAAGCTTCCATCTTCACTCTCCCAAGGGCATCATACAGTTGTGAGAGTGATGGACCCGTCAACCCATTTCAGTAAACGTGTCAAGGGAACAGGCGGTGCTCGGGGAAGACCTCCGGATCATAACCCGCGTCCTTCTGACAGTCCGATAGAGGAATGGAAGGACCGAGCGTCCAGTTTGCCTCTTGAGTGAGGGATTAGCGCCATGCCATGGGGAATTGAATCCATCCAGTTATCTCATTTCGGTGTGGTAGAGTGTGTTGGGAGAGACTTACAGCCGGCAGTGTTGCTCGCGGTGGTTGTCTCTTGGGCTGTTTTGGTGTTTCTGCAACCTGGCATGCTGTTGAAGATGCCCCAATTGGTGTTGTGAGCATCCCTGTTTCGCGATCGGCTTTTGTTTTGTTTCTTTTTCCACCGCAGCTGTGATGGTGGGAGTTTATTGATTCCTGTGATTTAGGGTCTATCCGTTGTTTCTATATTTTGGGCTCTTGTGGGCTTTTTGTTGGCTTTGGGCCATTTATGTTGCTTTGGTCTTTTTATTTGCATTGGGCCATTTTGTATCCTTTTGTCTCTTTTGTTATAATACCGGCTTCGGCCCTCCTTTTCCCCGAAAAAGAAAAAAAAATAATACTCAGTCACTACCCTTTTTAGGTACCGAATTTTAGCAAATTTTTTCCATAGTATAAGTTCGTTTCCTTAAATTATTCCCAAATTTAAACCCATTGATTCAATTATATTTATATTGTCATAGAATCGTTGAATATTCAAGATATATATATATATATATATAATTAACATCATTTATATAATCTAAATAAATATTACACCTATTAATTACATCAATGGGTTTTTTTTAGGTCTTTTAGATGTTTAAGAATAACCTTTGAGTTTAGTGGGTTGATCTTTCTCAAATCATTTTTCCTTTTATATTCACAAGGTTTGAATACCAAATTTTACTTAAGCAAGTAACTTCTTTATCACTCAAGTTAGCTAGCTTACGATTGATTATGAATCATGGGGTTAATTATTGTACTGTACGTTAAGTCTTCATCAATCTGAAATTAATAAACCAAAAATGATGGTATAATAATCTGATTTAAAAAATAAAATTAAATTAAAATAATATGAAATTATAACCAAAATGTACCTAGAAATTATGCTCAAAATTGTTCCATATTTCATTTATCAAAGAATAGAGGGACAACTGTTGGTGGAACAAAAAACAATATATGAAGTATATAATATACACACGTTTGTACTACATATTGCATGCCTCGTCAAGATAAAATAATTGTGAAGGCATAAGATTCTTGATTAAGGTTCCCCGCAAATGCATGCCCTTATAGGAGTATTAGTTAATCATATCTTCATATCCAATTAATCAAAATAAAATTAATCCTGATATGTTTCAAGAAAAAATGCAAATGAGACGCATCTGCCATGCATAATTAAACCAGTATTTAGGATTCAATTTGGGCATATACTTTCGTTTAAGTATTCTTGAGAAATTCATGTTATATAAGGAAATAAATGTAAGTTAAGTAGAATCTTGTTAAAATCGTCTAATAATATTGTTTCAGAATATATATTTATATAAATTTTATTTATACACATTTTGAAATATTAGTTGTTGAACTTAATTAGTAAAAATAAGTAATCAATGATATTGAATTACGTAAAAATAAAATTGGCAAAAAATAAAGGGACATATGGTATATTTTTTTAATTATGTGGGTGATATTTCTACATAGCACCATTTCATTCTGCTAAATTATACTCCCTCCGTCCCATTCCAAATGTCCTACTTACTATTTTTAGATGTCCCATTACAAATGTCTTCTTTTTATAAATAAAAATAATTTTCCCCTCCAACAACTATGTGGACCCCACCATATACTCACAAACCAACTCTATCTTAATTCCCGTGTCCAACAGTAACAAGACAATTGGGGTGGGACGGAGGGAGTATGCTTTTAATAGCATCTTTTTTCTTTTTTTTTTCCATTTTTATATCTAATTGTTCGTAGTGTACATGAAATGGGAATACTTGTGGGGTGCTAAAATATTTGGGGTGTTAAGTTAATTTTTTATTTTTTATTGTCTTTTTTCTCTTTCCTTTCCTTTTATTTATTTATTTATTTATTTATTTTTTATTTTTTTTTTTTGTTGTGGGTAATGAGTGGAATGAGTAGGAATACTAAATCCAACTAAGAACTTTATGTTTTACTTTGCCTAGCTTGTACAGGTTAGGAAATAATTGGTCTAGCACATGTCAGGATAGGGGACCGGGTGGGAAATCGAACTCCCAACCTGAATATTGGAAGTTATGGGACTTGACCAAATGGCGAAGTCCCTATCCCTGACTAAAAACTTTATTATTATTTTTTTAGTCGAACAATCTATACAGTCTAGGAATGAGTGATGGGACTAAGAACTTTATTAGCGTGTACCGGGTATCCTCAAACCATATTAGGCCCAAGACTAATCACTCAAGGATATGGTGGGCATTGAAGGGTTGCCTCTTACAAAGCAGAATTCTGCATAAATAAATA
Organism: Hygrophila difformis; assembly: GCA_030278955.1. NCBI lineage: Eukaryota > Viridiplantae > Streptophyta > Magnoliopsida > Lamiales > Acanthaceae > Hygrophila > Hygrophila difformis. The sequence continues at coordinate 51,488,155 of JAOANR010000002.1, read as the reverse complement.
CTCGAATCTGAAACCTTTATTTTTTTGGCATATCCCTGGTATATCAGGCCACATTAGGCCTAACACTAATCCCTTGAGGATCTGGTGGGCATTGAAGGGTTGTCTCTCCCAAAGCAGAACTATGCATACAAGAAACTCGAACTTGAAACATTTGCTTAAGTGCCAAAGCCCCATAACACTTAGGCCAACTACGTTTGGTACCCGAGACCTTTATTTGATAATAAATCAGAAAATTAATAATTAATAATATTCCAATTCCGGACATTAATGAGGAGATTTTATTATAAACTTATTTGGTTCTTCCTATTTATAACTAATGAACATTAATGAGGAGATTTTATTATAAACTTATTTGGTTCTTCCTATTTATAACTGTTGAAGTACTCTCTTCGATCTGTATTCAAGATTTTAGTCTAAATATAAGGGTTTTTCTTTTTCTTTTTCTTCTTTTTTAAGGGGAAATTACAGCTAATATTACTTATCTAATATTAAATGACACAAGTGTATGCAATAGAAATGCTTAGTGTTTGGGAATTGGAAACACATAAATTTTGTACTCAGAAACACATTCTGGGCTCCCAAAGTTGAACATTATTCTTTGGCCCAAATGTTTTTAGGTGTGTCTATTTTTCCCAACTTTTCTTCCTTTCATGGATTTTGGATGTAGCTCGCATCAAGCATTTTGCACCTTTGAATGCATAGCTGCTAAGATCTTGATCATAATCTTAGAATTTTAAGATTTTATATAATACCTTTTTAAAAGATCTTTACATGGACTCCCACCACGCATTTCGTAGCTTGTATAGGCGGTTAAAAAAAGAAAAGAAAAGAAAGAAAGAAAAAAATATAAATGTATGTTGTGAATGCGAATAATCCCATTTCGTATACTAATCTTACTATTTATTTATATTTTTAAAACGGCATTGGAGGAAATTAACATCACCTGCGCTGCTCCAAAAAGTATGAAGGTAGTATTTTGAGAAAAAAAAAAAGAAAAAAAAAAAGAAAGAAGAAACCTTAAATAGTATAATAACACTGAATAACCCCTAAATTTAAATTTCACATGGCCTTCAAAAACTGATATTAACACAACCAAACGCAGTTGACTTGAGTAATATGGACTCTGGCAGCTTAAGCAAAGATATCGAATTCGAGCCTTTGTGTATACGCTAAAGAAAATGGTATTAACACTGATGGTTTATCTAGAAAATGGTATTAACACCGATGGTTTATCAATTTCCAGTTTCATATTTTATATTGTTTATATATCTTATTTTTTTCCGAAAGAAACCGAAGCCATTTTATTAAATATAAACAAATTAATTGAGTATTTTACTAATTGGGGAGCAATCCAAATCTTACATTATCTGCATGCTTTGGCCCAAAGGGGACAGTATTTGTTATGGCCACCAAGATAGTGGGCCGTGAAGGAGTAATTGGGCCAGAAAGAGTTTGCAAGGGCAATAATTGCAAAGGTAATAGGGCCGAGAGGCTAAAAGTGGACGATCATGGCCAGACGAAAATCCAAAGGAATAAAGATCCTTCAAAACAAGAATAATCGGCCGAAATAAGGGGGAGACAGCCGATAAGGGGAGAGCAAAAATCGGCTAATAAGATCAGCCAGGGAGCGGCTATCAGAGCTCCAGGTATAAATAGGGGATGTCATGCTCATAATCAAGAGAGACCAATCCACCCCAAAATTCCTTTATGCAAATTTCAATTCTTTGTATATTTACTGCTTTCTTTACAGCTTTCCTTTAACAGCTTTCCTAGACTCTAGCTTAGTGATTAGCAGTTACTTTTTCCAAGTCCACCGTTGTTTCTCAACAACCGGTAGTTTGGTTCCATTTTTCCGGTTAATCAGCCGTTGTTTCTCAACAACTGGTAGATATTCCATTATATCCATTTTGCCATTGCAATTTTAGTGAATTCAGTCAAGTTTGGGCGTATTAAGTCAAGTTTGGGCGCATTATCGTGATATCGGACCCGTAATCGGTTTGATCCTTTTCTGATAACCTCCCTTGAGGAGAAAAAAGTCCTTGGCTTGACGCTCGCCAAACAGTGGCACGCCCAGTGGGATACACAATGGCAGTTGATCCGCATGCAACTCCGGCGATTAATACGGCGGCAAGGACTGATTTGCCACCGATTCAGGAAGAGCGCACTGGAGAACTGGGGGAATTCCCTCCAGGATTCCCTGGACCATCAAATTTCCACAATCAGGAGTTTCCGCATGAAGATCTAACCCCGCGGTTTCGTGATAACGTCCAGTTTATGGTAGAAGTGGCGGTTACGAATTCGGTTCGACAAATAGAAGGAAATATACTGGCTGCAATGCCAGCGATGTTCAGAGTCGAATTAGTGAGGAATACGTATCCGATGAGAGCACAGAACGCACAAGTGGCACAAAATCCACCACCTGTGATGCAAAATCCTCATAATTTCCAACAGCGGGCCTATCGGCCGCTAGGAGGGCAGGGGCCACGGCCTTTCGTCCCACCTCAACAAAGGTACGATCAGCAACATCAACCGCCTCAGCCAGTGGTGCAACCGTCTGCTCCAGTGGTGTAACAACAATATCTACCACAGCAGCAGAATCAACCACAGCTGGTTGATAGAGAGCTTATAGCAGAGATTATTCGTACGCAATTCGGGAACCTCATCGGCCAAGAGAATTGGCCGATGTACAGGAAACCTTATCCTAACCGATTCTACAACACATGTCATGAGGTGTCTGTGGTAGACCTGACATCTACCAAGCAGAAGGCGGGAGAAACGGTTACTGAGTTCATAGAAAGATTCTACGCCATCAAAGCTCAAATGAAGACGATGCTGCCAGAGCATGGATATATTCAAATTCTAAAGCAGAATCTGAAGTTTGCCATCAAGGATAGATTGATGGTTACAAGACCAATGACTGTGGCCGAATTAACGGCCGAAGCTATAAGGATGGAGACTTACTTGGCAGAACAAGCGGCTTTCAAGTCAAGCCGAAGTCAAAGTGGAAGATCACATCCTATCCAGTCAGCTGCATCATTTGCAGAGTCTCTAGATAGGTGTGAAGTTGGAGAAGAGTACAATATGGATGATGTTCCCGCCTTAGCCGAAGTTGCAAGGGCTGAGCTGGTAATTAAAAAGCCCATGACTTGCCAGCTCTTCGGCCAGTTAGAGGCAAGGAAAAAGAAGGAGAAGTCAGGGAAGAATCTCAGAGGTTCTATTCTTTCGATCTTTCTCAGATGGATGAAATTTTTTACTATTGCCAGAAGAATGGATTATTTGAATTCAAAGGGAATCATCCACAGCCGACTAAAGAACAAATGGACGCTGGGTGGTGTAGATTTCACGGATCGGCCACTCATTCTACAGCGGTTTGTGGACATTTCAGAAAGATGATACAGAAGCACGTGGATGATGGGAAATTGAAATTCCCGGATGTATTGATGGCAATAGATAAGAATCCGTTTCCTGTTGCTAACATGGTGATGGTACACCCCGATCAAAACAAGTCTGTGCATGATCGTCTGGGGGACCAACCATCGTCCAGTAAAAGATCTGTCCACGATCGGCTAGGAAGTCAGCCATCGGTTCAGAAGAAGGCAGGAGTATGGAGACGATTAGGTTCTCCACAAAAGGGGAAAGAGAAGATTTCTGATGTTTTTGACCGGTTGGGAGACTATGAAGTCAAGGAATGGATTAAGCGATCAGAAGCACCTGAGAAATCGGAATCCAACAAGGAAAGAGGAAAGCCAACACTGAAAATTACTACTAATGGTTGGAATTCCGAAATGAAGCTAACAGCCGATAAAAGGAATGAGAAGACTGTAATCCAGATTACGGTCCCAGAAGAGGCTGTTTCCCCGGAGATGAAGAAGTTTAGAAGGCCACCGGCCAATACTCAGGTAGGCCAGTGGGTACAAAATTCCCCAGAAAGAGGCACATCGGCCATAGCCGATTCGGAACTTCAACCCGGAGGGCAAGAGATGAAAATGTCCCAAAGGGGAAGGGATCGTATCGTACCTTCAAACGAAGAATGCAGCGGCTGAAAGCAGCCATGACATACGAAGAAGAGTACGAAATGATGCACATGGAGGAGGACTTCCCAGACGATTGTGCTTCGTCTGAAGGAAGGACCCTGAGCAAAGTATTTTCGGCTCGTCTGAAGGAAGCCGAAAATAGAAGAGAAAAGAACGGTAAGCCGAAAGTTGATCAAGATCGGCTAAAGAGTAAAACTGAATTTTGGCCAAAAGAAAAGAAGCTTGAGGCCGATAATGATCAAATGAAGCTAAAAGAAGAATGGAAGCCTAGACCAGTCCGAACTAGGGAATGGAAACCAAAGACGAATATTGTCCCAAACAATGAGACCTTCTCAATCGGACAGTTCAAGTTCGACTTTGGATCTAGCGCAAATATGGTAGGAGCAGCCACAGCAAGTTGTGAAGAATATTGGTCCGATTCTGAACCAGTTGTGGTCTTCTGTCAAAAGGAGGGAGAATATTTCGGCGAAGAAGAGCCCATAGTGGACTTTTGCTTTGCCAAATTTGAAGAGCTTCGGCCAGAGGCCGAAGTTGAGAAAAACACTGAAGAAGGGTATGAGGCTTTCGTCCCAGAAGCTCAGCCAAGTACGATATTACCTCCGACTGCAAAGATGTCTCAGCACGTGAGGCCTTTGTATGTCAAAGGTTGGGTCAACGGAAGACCATTGAGGAGAATGTTTGTTGATGGTGGAGCAACCGTCAACATTATGCCATTATCTACGTAACAAAGATAGGCCACTCGAAGGAGGACTTGTTGCCCACAAGGATGAAGGTATTGAGCTATGTGGGGGCACAAACTGCGGCCGAAGGATGTATCCTAGTTGATGTTACGGTCAGAACATTTTCGATTCCAACTATATTTTTTGTGGTAAATGCTGAGGTCCCGTATGCGGCCCTGTTAGGCCGATGTTGGATACACACAGCTAGGTATTTGCCATCAACCCTTCATCAGAAGATATGGTTTTGGAAGAATGATGGCACAGTTGAAGAAGTAGAGGGTGATCAACCACCATATCCAGTCAGCTCAGCTGGGCGAATTGACGCGGTATTGTACGAGGAACCTATACAACCGTTCCTAGCGGTAGTGGGAGATCGATACCCGGAGGTGGTTGAATGTGATTGTACAGACTTAGGATTTGAAGTCAGATACCAGGCCGATCCACGGCCAGATGTAGAAGAAAGTAAATAATGGACGAAACAATTGAGAAGACGATCGAGTTCAAGTCGGTTGAACTCGAATCTACGAATGAGGAGGCAAGATGGAGTGAACTCATAGATGCTATCCCAAAGCGGACGCGGGACTTCAAAGCACAAGATCCTCTGAAGATGGTCAATGTTGGCACAGATGAACATCCGAGAGAAATTCCACTCAGTGCTAATCTAGATCAACATATGACTAGACGATTCAGAGAAGTGCTAATCGAGTTTAAAGATTGTTTTGCATGAGACTATACAGAGATGCCTGGATTGGAAAGAGCAATTGTGGAACACAGTTACCAATCAAAGAAGGATTTAGGCCGCATAAACAGCCGGCCAGGAGGGCAGCGCCCGAAATAGTCCCGAAAATAAAGGAAGAAATAGAAAAATTGTTAGCGGCCGGATTTGTTAGGCCAGCTAAATATGTAGAGTGGTTGTCAAATATTGTTCCTGTAATAAAGAAAAATGGGAAATTGAGAGTTTGTATTGATTTCAGAAATCTTAATATCGCCACTCCCAAGGATGAATACATGATGCCTTGTTGATTTGTTAATTGATTTGGCCGCGAAACAGGGGATGCTATCCTTTATGGATGGATATTCTGGGTACAACCAAATCTTTATGGCCGAAGAAGAAGTACATAAGACTGCATTCAGATGCCTTGGAGCCATTGGGATATACGAGTGGGTAGTAATGCCATTCGGCTTGAAGAATGCAGGAGCTACATACCAGAGGGCTATGAACTATGTTTTTCATGATTTAATAGGAGACTGTGTAGAAGTATATATCGACGATGTTATGGTCCGATCCAAAGATATGGAAAGCCATTTGGCCGATCTAAGGAGAGTATTTGCAAGGATGATGCTACATGGAGTGAAGATGAATCCAGCCAAGTATGCTTTTGGAGTACAAGCTGGGAGTTTCCTAGGGTTCTTGGTGCATAACAAAGGCATAGAAGTTGATGCGAATAAAACCAAGGCGATCTAGGAAGCTGGACCTCCGCATGACAAGAAAAGTCTACAGAAGTTCTTAGGCCAGATCGATTTTCTAAGAAGATTCTTGGCAAATGCAGTCGGGAAAGGAAAACCACTGACCGATCTGCTGAGGTTAAAGAAAGAGGAGGATAGATTGGGAGTTGACCAGCAAAGAGCCTTTGAACAATTGAAACAGGCCTTAATCAAGCCACCAGTGTTGGTCTCTCCTTTCCTCGGCCGACCATTGAAGTTATACATAGCTGCGGCCGAAGAGTCTATAGGAGCATTACTGGCTCAAGAGGATGAGGAAGGAAGAGATCGGGCGATTTACCTGAGCAGAATTCTTAAAGATTCAGAACTAAGGTATTCACCGATTCATAAGTTGTGTTTGAGTCTTTATCATGCATGCGGCTGGAGTACTATATTCAGCCAAGGCAAGTGATAGTAGTGGCTTCGGTTGATATAGTCAAGATCATGATGAATGATCCAATCAGCAGCCGAAGAATGGCCAAGTGGGCCATGAAGTTAAATGCGTACAATTTGAAGTACCAACCATTAAAGGCTATGAAATGACAAATCGTAGCTGATTTCTTGGCCAATCATCCAATGTCTTCTATATCGGACGATATTGAAGCACAATTTCGGCCAAAAATGTCAGATAAAATAGGAATAGTATACCTGCATCCGTGGACGATGATGTTCGATGGTTCCAAAGCTGCTTCAGGGGTTGGAGCAGGGTTCACACTACATACACCGGAGGGCACGGTATAAAAGTACTACGTGCAATTGCCCAATTCCTATACGAATAACCAGGCGGAGTATAAAGCGTTGATTTCAGGATTACAACAGCTGATAAATGAAGAAGTCAGAGACATTATAATTAAGGGAGACTCGCAAGTGGTTATTCAACAGTTGCTTGGGGACTTTTCTATGAAGAGTTCCCAGCTGATCGGACTATACGAAGAGGCGATTGGGCTATTGGAAGAGTTCGACGAGGTATACATTGAATATATACCAAGGAAAGAGAACGAGCTGGCTAACGAGTTAGCTCAGCATACAGCAAGATATCGGCTGATGCCGATAGCAGGAAACATGGAAATATACTTGGCCAAAACCGAGAAGGCCGAATGGATCAAGGAAATAGCACGAGTTTTAGAAGATCCAACCAAAGCTGATCCAGCCGAGAAGCGGAAGGCAATAGATTACATGATAGTAGGAGGATTACTCTTTAAGCGAGCCATTGATGGGGTATTACTCCGATGGGAGAAGAAGATGCTAAGAGAGTAATGGGAGAAGTACATGAAGGAATTTGCGGCGCACACCGAGTAGGAAAATCAATGAAGTGGAGCATCATTTGGCTAGGATACTATTGGCCGAATATGAGAACAGATTGTGAAAGGTATGCAAGAGGGTGCCACGAATGTCAAAAGCATGGGCCGATCCAGAAGTTACCGGCCGAAGAGTTGCTCCAATTGGGAGGGGTCGTTTATTGTTCAGACGAAATTTCCAAATGGAGCATACATGTTAGTAGACGAAAATGGAGAACAGATGTCAAATCCAGTTAATACGAGATACATTAAGAAATATTGTGCTTCAGTTTGGGATTAAAAAATCAAGCAAAAACAGTAAACATTTTATTCCATGGACGAACATTACAAAGAGGAGCTACTTCGGCCGAAAAAGGCGTCGATAGTTCGAAATTACAATATATAAGGGAAACGCCCTAATCTATACTGGCATATACAAGGGAAATGTCCTAAGAATGGGACCTGTAGGATTGTGACAAATCACCCAATCTTGTATAATGCCACCTAGATACATCGGCGGAGTTAAAAGCGGTAGCGTGACCGCTTATTCCAAGATAGGAGCGCCGATCGACCCAACCACCGAGCCTCAATCTCTGGGAACGCTTGAACGAACAGTACAATGTCCCAGAGGAAGAAGTCGAACTCAGGTACAGCCTCCCCAAGATCTCAGATAAGATGAGGAGGGGTACAACTGAGGCAAATGGCCAAGGCGGTGGAAGGAAAAGAAAATGGAGGAACCACTAAGAGAAGTGGGTTCCTCATTAGATAAGGTCCGACAGGATATGCAACCGCGGGGTACAAAAGAGCTCTGTTTGCATAACCGTCGAAGATCCTCTTCCATATGAATATGGTGACAAGAATATTAGCTGAACTCGTGCCGCATGAGCAAGTGATTTTCGTACCACGTCTGGAAATCCTTGTATGAAGGCATCAGTCAAGTACCATGGAGGTACTGGAGATAGAGGATCGAGTAGAGAAAGAGGAAAAAACATATTGCTATAAAGAAAGAAGAAGAAGTGATGGAAAAGGAACCAGAGAGGCCGGGTATTTATAGAGGGAGGATAAATACTCGGCAGCAGAAACAGTCAATATTAAAAGTTATTTATGGGAAGACGTTACAGCTGAGTCCCGATAAAGCTGCTAATATTTAGAAATAGCCATAAAGAAGACCAAAAATCATGGAATCTCTGGTAAGGTACATATCTTGTTACGAAAGGAAAAGATACGAATCCAGAAGTACATACGTCGGCCAGTACAAATCCAAAAAAAAAGATAGGAATGGCCGACCACAACTGGCACAAACAGCCGAAAAAGAGACTAATAAATTCGTATCCACGAGAACGAGTCAATACCAATGATCACAAAATAACATTCTATCCCATATATAAGAAAAAGAGAGGAAACTAGTGATCCTCGCTATCGTCAAAATGCACATCCTCGTCCAGGCCTTGCAGAGCACCGATTTGAGGGTCAGTAGAAGGCGAAGGCTCCATGGTTGGATTCGGATTCATAGCAAAGGAAGGAGGATGGGGAATACTGCTAGATGAAGGACGATCAGTTGCCAAGCCAGCATCAGTAGGTCCATAAAGTAGCAACGGATCGGACGACTGGAAGGAGACACCGGATTTCCTTGAGAAAGGAGAGAGAGAAGAATGAAAAGTTGAAATCATAAGGAACAGATATAACACAGAAGAAAATGAGAAAAATACCTGCAGGAGCTTTCGAAGAGGAAGGGGCATCATTGGACGGAGAAGCCTCAATCTCCGATGGATCTAGAGGGAATGCGTTCGGCAGAGAAACAACACAAGCAGTACGTTTAGCTCCAAGACTCTGGATAGCCGAATCTAGATGACCAACCAAGGATTGAGTATCGGCCCATTTCTCTTGGAAGGTACCAAGAATGTAATCATTGAAACTGGATCTCATGGCAAAATAAGAAGCATTCCGATGAGAATCCAGAATTTTAGCCTTGGGAGCATCGGCCGATTGACGAAGGGATTTTATCGATCGCCTCAAGTTGGCCGATTCCCGTTTCGTTTCGTCCAGAGCCGATTTCAGTTCCTGAGCCTATTTATTTCCAGACGAGTCAAGGAGAGATCTTCTGCATACTTAAGTTCACGAGAATCCACTTCAGAAAGAGTATCCATCCGAGTTCGGTATTCAGCCGAATAATTATCAAATTCAGCTTGAGAAGAAGCCACAGCCTCCCGTTCGCCTGAGAGCTGGTTCCGCATTATTAAATGGGCTCTGAGTTCTTGGTCCAAGGAAAGGACAGACTTAGTGATCGTTTGAAGGGTGGCATCCAGGTTCAAAGAAACCATCTCCTCATGAAAATACTTATCGAGGTGAGACAGAAGGAGGAGGATCGGTTTCGGATGAACAAACTCCACGTCAGACTACCTAGCTATCATATTGCATAGTTGGCCTAAACAATCTCCAAGGTGGGCCGAAGGATCTGACGGAAGTGAAGACGAAGAAATAGGAGAAAAGAAGTCATCCAGCACATGTCGATCAGGAAATGGAGATGAGGGGACCTGAAAGGCAGAAACATCCTCAGAGGCATCATTCGTACCACCAGTAGTAGGGTCAAGAGGTTCCAAAGCAGCCGAAGACGAAGATACAGCGAAATTCTTGACCGGTTGCTGAGGTTCGACCGAAGAAGGATTAACAGGAGCAGCCGAGCCAGGATTATTTATCTTCTGGGGCTCAACATCAAGAGAATCCGCAGCTATAGTCAGAGCAGGAGGAATGGTGGACGATGGTGGATCAGCAGAAACCTGGTAGAAGGAAGAAGGAATTATAAGTAACTGAGAAGAGAAATATATAAAAAAAAAAAGGAAGAGAAGGTTTGACTCACAATGAAACGAGAAGTAGGGAATTTGCCAAGCAGTGAACGAGAAGAGCATTTCCGAGTCTTGGTAGAAGGAAGAGAACCAGCAAAAGAGGCCGAAGGAGGGATAAGTCTCTTGCGGCCGGGGTCCGAAGATACAGGATGAGAGGTACCTATATTCGGAAGTTATAATCAAATAAAATAATAGAAAGGTATATAATAAGGAAGAGATGCAATCAAGAAGAAACGTACCCGGACGAGAAGGAGAAGGCGCACTGAGGTCTCGCTGAGAAGAGGAGTCCGGCGAGGATGAAGGATAAGAAGAAAAAGGCAGGATGGGGGAGAAACCACTTTGCCGCAAGAGTGGGTTGAGGTCGGCGCCAAAAAAGGTGCGAGCAACGCCGTCCCACCAAAGCCGAAAACGAGACGTGGAGAGCCCAACGAGAACGTGAAATTTCAGCACGTCAAAATCTATTAGGCGACGATGCCAGGTGGCACATTGTTTTCGACTAGGGAGAGGAGTAAGCCGCTTATCAACACGATAAGCCTCTACTAAATCTTGGCCGAAACCAAACTGAAGGCTGATCAGGTGAGGATTATAAATCTCGAAAGGAATGGCAGTATTGGGAAGAGCCGTGGAACCATTAAAGATGGGACGGGGAAGGATGCATCGGTTCCAAATCTGAGCAAGAGCCAGAGGAAGAGGGGTTCCAAAAGGAGCAGTTGCAATCTCTTTGACCCAGGCAAAATCGGCCCTCCGATAATCATAGTGAGAGAAGGCCTGATCAGCAGTTCGGCCTAAAAAATAGCCAATCTAGTGAGGAATCGACATGGCAGGAAGGGACGTCCCCAGAAGATCGGGTCCTACAAAATGGTCCGAACGAATATCATGCGGAGGGAGGCTCGAGACGTCACGAAAGTGCCAAACTAACCATAAGTGAAGGAACCATAGGGGGCCGCGAGCTTTATCTGAGAAACGGTGGCCGATATACAAATGGGCAAGAACGAAATCGGCCAACGGCAAAGCGATTTGGTTAAGAATTTCCAAGGTCAAATGATATGTTTCAAGAAGAACTGCCTTGGATGGCGTACACCAAAAGAACCGAGTTAAGAAATACATTATGAAAGCAAGTGGCTCCAGAGAGTGAGGGACAGGCGAAGAAGGGTCACTCTGGTGAGAAACAATCCAACTGTGGAAAGTATTATTAGAAGGAAAACCAGTGGTTTTCTCTTTGGGATGCTGTTTGGATGTGACGCCAAGGTTGTCCCCACGAACTGAAAGGCTCAAGAGGAGTTTAACGTCCTGAATGGTGGGAGTCACTATACCCCAAGGGAAACAGAAACAGTTTATGGTGGGATTCCAGAAACATAAAAGGGCATGAATAGGACGAAAATTAGTGAGGAAAGGAGCAGTACTAAGAAGGATCAAACGACAAATATATGCATCAGACCAGGACTTACGGCAATGGGGCTCGAGATGGTGATACCAAGCCAAGTAGTCGGCCGAAGTCGAAGGCCAGTTAGCAAACGAAGGGGTAAAAAGTTGAGAAGAGAACCAGGGGGCATACAAGGGTATGGAACGATTTTCAAAGATGCGAGCAGTGCACTCGTCAATTTCTTCAGAAATACCCAACGGACCGATACAGTAGAAGCCTTCAGGGAGAAGACGAACCGCAATATGAGAGGCAGATGAAATCTCAATCTTAAGAATCTCAGACGAGGGAACAAGAATGGAACGAGGATCCATCGAAAAAAGAAAGAAGAACAGGGAAGAGGAGAGGAATGTGAATGAGCAGGGGGAAAGACGGTTTTTCTCTGAGGAAAAAAGGCTACATGAGTAAGGGTAATGATGACGGAATTTCTCGGGAAGAAGTAATAACCGTCAAACAGCAATGTTGGGAAGATTACTTGGGCTTTTTCCAAGTTGGAAATTCACCCAAGTAAGGAGGGCATCTGTTGTGGCCACCAAGATAGTGGGCCGTGAAGGAGTAATTGGGCCAGATAAATTGGGTCAGAAAGAGTTTGCAAGGGCGATAATTGCAAAGGTAATAGGGCCGAGAGGCTAAAAGTGGACGATCAGGGCCAGACGAAAATCCAAAGGAATAAAGATCCTTCAAAACAAGAATAATCGACCGAAATAAGGGGGAGACAACCGATAAGGGGAGAGCAAAAATCGGCTAATAAGATCTGCCAGGGAGCGGTTATCAGAGCTCCGGCTATAAATAGGGGATGCCATGCTCATAATCAAGAGAGACCAATCCACCCCAAAATTCCTTTATGCAAATTTCAATTCTTTGTATCTTTACTGCTTTCTTTACAGCTTTCCTTTAACAGCTTTCCTAGACTCTAGCTTAGTGATTAACGGTTACTTTTTCCAAGTCCACCGTTGTTTCTCAACAACCGATAGTTTGGTTCCATTTTTCCGATTAATCAGCCATTGTTTCTCAATAACTGGTAGATTTTCCATTGTATCCATTTTGCCATTGCAATTTTAGTGAATTCAGTCAAGTTTGGGCGTATTAAGTCAAGTTTGGGCGCATTATCGTGATATCGGACCCGTAATCGGTTTGATCATTTTCCGATAGCCTCCCTTGAGGAGAAAAAGGTCCTTGTCTCGACGCTAGCCAAACAGTATTATTAATCCTAGAGTTAAGATGAGGTTTGCAGAACCAACAAGTAGTATCTTTTTTTTCCTTTCGGAGGAACAAGTATATCTTCAAGATGATTTGACAGATTAAGAAGATTATCCTCAAGAGGAACCCACACGGTGTGTAGTCCCACATTGGGAATACAAAAAAATGAGCACCTTATCATAGTAACTTATCAAAAACTACAAATAAAGCAAGAAATATCAAACGTTTCACTAAAAGAGAAATAAAACTAGAAAAAGCCTCCGAAATCACGTCTCTTATTGTGCAAAATCATTATTATTTGAATCCATTGCAAAACGCAAAGCAAACCACTTAAATAACTAAGAGCGCGGATATGTGCACACACTAAAAAAACTTAAAATATCCGGTGTTGAAGATACCCACCACTTAAAATTTTAAAAATGACTTATATTAGAGGCACACTAAATTTATACCTAAACTACCCTTATAGAGTTAAACTTCTCAATGATTGAGTACACACTTAAAGGTTGGGGCACCTATTATTCAAATTATTTTCTACACATTAAACACTTCCACCCATCAAAAACCCCACCCACAACTCCTCCCACCCTCACTCATTGGCGGCGCCCTCCTCCCCCTTCTCCAACCTTCTCTTTCACACTGGCATCAGTTTTTGGCCGTTATTGGCCAATCACATTCATTAAATTCGGCCACTACTGGCCAAAATCCCTTACATTTTTCGGCCACTACTGGCCGAAATCACTTATATTTTTCAACCACATATGACCGATGGTTGTATCATTTGCATCATAGATAAAGCCATCAACAAGCATACGGTCAACACTACTCATGCATAAGTCACATCATCTTAACAAATCTCCGCCTCGTTCGCATCCTATAAACACCCTACCCTTTTTAGTTCCTCCCCTGTTATCCGATCGGTTCACGAAAACTATCATTTGGTGTGCAATTGCTCGTTAATGCACCCAATCAAGCAATGCATCCTTCGTATCAAACTATTCTGTTGTTGTGAACACATCTGTGTGATTTTTGGATATAGCATCAACACTAACTTGGTTCTCTTTAGGTGCAACACCTTCCTTACTGGATGGTGTGCGATCATCCTGCAAATGCGTGAAGATGGTTAAAAACATACATAAGCAATAAACGGTCAATAATGATTGAAAATACTTCAAGTTATCGGCCAGTAACGGTCAAAAATGAAACATCAAATTGGCCACAATCGGTTGAACGTTGTAGGTTCACAAAATGGATATAATATCCTTCATTCGTCCGATTATGGACGAAATTTAAACAATAATTCGGCCGAAAATGGTCGAAATGATACAATGCGGTTGGCGGTTAATAGCCGATTCTGCACACAGACGAAAACATACGAAAATAATATCCCGCTGATGCGCGAAATCTATACAAACAAAGATGAAGTGTTACCTTTCTCACCACTATCGCATTTGAATCATCTCCGGTCATGTTTTCATCAATTGGAAAGATGTGTAAATCCCTCACTCTCCTTTACTTGTTTGAGAGCTTACCAAATGAGAAAGAAATTTAGTTAAAGTTTGGGTATGGTTTGGGGAAGAAGAAGATGGAAGATGGTGTGTGTATTGAACATTTTGAGGGTTTGGAGTGTGTGCCTACAACAAATGTCATACCCAGTTATACGATGGGTGCCCTCATCATATGGTTTTGGTGTCTTCAATATTGGAATTAATTTATTAAGAGTATTTTTGGTTTTTCCCTTCTGAAGTGGGTGCCTCTAACTTTTATTGTGTTTATATATCCGCGCTCAATAACTAATTTTCTTTCAGTTATGTAAAAAAATTTTCCCGTAAAATTCTTCACCTGCCAACCAATCTAAGGGTTGGATATTCATTCCACACAGTCCTCCTATCCTCTCCCATAAAATTCCCTTTATGGTTTTTTTGTTTTTTTTTTGGTGAAACAAAACCGAGACATTCTTAAGCGATTAGAGTCCCCATTCACTTAAGTCAACTGCTATTGGTGCCTTTATGGTTATTTCATTTCTAATTTAAATAAAGAAAGGAAAAATAATTACACATTCATAAAATAGTGTATATGAATTGGACAAGTAATATGTTCTGTACATGTGCTTAATTGGTTGGGCTGATAGCTGGCACATTTCATCATCAGCATGACAGCATGCAACATGCTTATCCTTATTTAAAAAAATTTTTTTAAAAAAATTAAAATTAAAATGGATTTGAAGTAGGTATACGTAATACGTTGGTTGAAACTTGCAAGATCCAAGAATATTGAAGCCAAATAGTAGTAATAAATAAATAAATATATAGTGTACAATACAAGAATGCTGGAATGTTTTATGTTATTTTATTCTAATACTATATTTTTGGTGAAATATAAGTAGTACTTGTATTTAGTAAAAGCTAATTAACCAGTTTCTGAAACGCAACATTTTAGTTAATTAGGCACTCAATCTCTTCCGTCTTGACTTGTTCTGTAAAAATTTTACAAGAATCTGACGTGTATGTGACTATGTGTATATCTTTTTCTGTTTCTTCAAATTTTTTAATTATGACTTCTTTCTTCAATGGATTTTTGGTAAATTTCCACCTATTTTATTAGTTTAGTTTCAACAAGTCACCATTCCTGCATGATTTATTATTTTATAAGTATTATTATTTATTGGGTACGTATATATTCACGAGATAATGTGTCCGCGCAAAACCACAATAATTAAATGAATTTTTCAATTCCTCAGCCGCTAAATATTATTAATACTATAGTATTAATTTATTTTCATCTTTTCCTTCTAATATGGACAAAAAGGAAGCGTATTGTGTAGCTGTATGTATCGATTCATTAATAATATTCTCAGCTGTCTATATTTCTTAATTTACTCTTATTTTTATTAAATATAGATTCATAACAAAATGAAGAGCAGACTAACAAATTAACAATATTTGGTTTTCATTTTCTAATAAAACTGTTAAAAATTTGAATAATTCAAATTTAATGGAATGAAAACTTGATCCAGTGGTTAAGTTTTCTAACTTTCAAAATTCGGTTTTAGGAGGGAGTGATATTTTTCTCTAATTGGAAGTAGATGCATAACTTTTATTAAAAGAATAATTATAAATTATGCACATTATATGTATAAACTAAACGAAGAATAATATTACTTCCTCCGTATCCTCCGTCTCGTTGTAATCATCACGTTTGACTTTTTGACACTATTTACTGTTTAACTTTGACACAATTTTTTATCATAGTTATCCAAGAAAAGATATGGTCAAGTGAGATCTTATTAGATTCGTCTAATCTCGTAGTTTTATAATATCAAATCTATCTATATAATAAATTCTGAATACTTTTTGGCATGTGCAGACTATTTTGTCCTTATTAATTCTAATTCATATTTTTTAATTTTAAAGGGTTAATCCGTCATTGTATACTCATTTTTAGATCAACAACTCTTACTGATACACGTAGACAGACTGGGTTTACACGTAATCGCTGACTAATTACACGTCATCGAACACATCATCAATATCTATATTTAAAAAATAAATCTATCTATTAATATAACAAAATCTTGATAAAATCTTCATGTCTATTTTTTTTTTTGGTGAACAATGCCTCATCGGCGGCTAAAAGAAAAGAAAAAACAAGAAGAAAAGACAAAAACATAAACTAAAAAGAAGCAGGAACCAATAACAAAAGCTCCAACAAACTAACGCCGAAGCACCCCATTGCCCGACTGATCTTCGTGCAACAACTGGAAAACATCATCCGGAGGATAGGCCCACGTGGTGAAGAAAGCCTCCTCACCGCTAGCACGCCTAGCCAACGCATCGGCCACCCTATTCCCTTCGCGAAATATATGTCGAAAACGACACTCCTGAAACTTGGTGCTACACTTTCTTATAGCGCTGACTAGCGGCCATAAACGATGTTGTTGCTCCCTTAGCCCATCTACCAAATTAAGTGCTTCAAGTGAATCCATATAGCAGGTCACCCTCGGCTCGGCCAACGAATGCGCCAACTCCAACCCTTTCAACACTCCAATCACCTCTAGATCCAGCACCTGCCGACGGCCAACATGACCGCCGACCGCCCCTCTCCACTCGCCATCCACTGTCCGACACACGGCTGCATATCCACCATGATCCACCCCATTCGCCAAGCTGCCATCCGAATGAAGTATAGCCCCCGCCTCATCCCCTCTTTTCCAATACACCACCAGCCCAGAATCCTCCCTCGGCGTCCTCGTGCCCGCTGCACGATCCAAGGCAGCTCGAAGGTAGTTCACCCGACGCACCAGCTGTCTACCCTCCGTCTCCTGACCATGAAAAACCCTATTATTTCGCTCCTTCCATGCAGTCCAGATGCCAGCCACAAACAAGGCATTCCAAGTCTTAACCATATACTCTAGCCAAAACTTAATCTCAGTCTTGCTCATAGTAGGAATCTGTACCACCTCTCCTACTCCCAATTGCTCCCACAGATTCGCCACCCAACTACATTGAAACAGCGCGTGCCTCCAATCCTCCTCCACTTCACCGCATATCACACACAAAGGAGAGCCAGCAATGCCACGCCTGAATCGAACATGATTAGTTGCTAGCGAGTCATGAGCAAGCAACCAAAACACCTGACCAATTTTTTCCGGAATGGCGCTGTTCCACATCCACCTCCATCCCTTATTGTCCTCATTGGATCCTCGAATCCATTGATACCCCGATTTCACACTATACTTGCCTGACGCCGCCACCCTCCAATGAAGCACGTCAACCGCGTCATCCATCAACAAGGGGCAAGGAGCTCGCCGAATGTCCTGTTTAATTTCTTCCGGCATCCAAGTATACAGGCAATCCAGGTTCCATTGTCCATCACAGACAATATCCCGTATACGTAACTCGAGGTCATTGACATGCACGAAAGGCATCAAGGGAGCAAGATATTTACCATTCCACCAAGGCGAGTACCAAAGAGAACTCCTTCCATCACCTAACCGAATCCCATACCCCGGCTTGAACACATCCGTGACTTTAACCAAGGACTTCCAAAGCCGAGAGCCCTGCGATTGCTCCCTGGGAAACACCCCGTCACCTCCCCCATATTTGCTCTGCATGAACCGCACCCACAATTTCTCTTTATGCCACATGTACTCACTCACTTGTTTCCCAAGAAGCGCCAAATTCATATGGTTCGCTTGGCGTAGTCCCAGACCACCCTCATGTTTTGTTCGAGTGACTTTCTCCCAACTAACAAGATGGAGCCCCTTCCCTGTCGTACCCTTCCAAATCCACCTTGAAATCTTCTGATCGATGCGATGGCACACCATGGCAGGCAAAAGGTGGACCTACATGCAATAATTAGGTATAGCCGACAAAACCAACCTCGCTAAGGTCACCCGAGCAGACCTGTTGAGCAGAGAAGCCGCCCAACCCGACATACGTTGATCCATGCGCCTTAAAATCTCATCAAAGTGCGAAAGCTTGATCCTCCCATGAACCACTGGAAACCCTAAGTACTTCCCCAGGTTCGATCCCACATTGATGTTCAAGTGCTCAACCATCCACGCCCTTTCCACAACAGTTGCATGCGGCGAAACACATGCCATAGACTTCTCGCAATTCATTCGTAATCCTGAGCAATTGCCAAACCACTCCAAGACCTTCCCAATATTCCTAATGTTATCTTCCTCTAACTCAGAACATAATACTAAGTCATCTGCATACATAACATGGGAAATAGGAAAAGCAGCCCCCGGACTCCTGTAAGGTCTCCACTGTCCTCTCTCAACCACTTGCTGGATAACCCTTGAAAGACGCTCCATAACAATAACAAACAGATATGGGGAAAGCGGGTCGCCTTGCCTCAACCCCCGCCCTGCCTTAATTTTATCAAGTGGAGAACCATTCCATAGAATAGAGAAGGACGAATTCTCCACGCATAGCATAATAATCTCCACCAGTATCTCAGGCAGAGCCAACTCCTCCAAACAAGTCCGAAGGAATCCCCAATCCACCGAGTCATAGGCCTTAGCAAGGTCAATTTTCAACACAACCCCCTTATATCTATCCCGTCGGCCATGCAATGTGTAAACCAACTCTTGAAGTAAAATCCCATTATCCTTAGTGCCTCGCCCAGGCAAGAAAGCCGACTGATACGATCCTATATACTCACAAAGTAGCGGACGAAGTCGGTTAGCTAAGATCTTCGTCACAAACTTAAATGAGACGTTACAAAGCATCAAAGGACGATACTGACTAATACTATGAGGAATGTCCACTTTCGGCAACAGAACCATAAAGGCATGAGCCAAATCCGGGGCCAGCCGTCTAGTCTCAAAGACCTCCTTCACCATTTGGTATACTCGGTTACCCAACAGTTCCCAATACATCTTATAAAACTCCGCAGGGAATCCATCCGGCCCGGGAGCAGCGAACGGCCTCATTTGTTTCTTCACAACCTCAACCTCCTCTCTCTGCACCATGCGACCAAGCTCCTCCCGCCACCGCTCCTCCACAGGTGGGAGAGAAGCGGCCACTTCCCCAACCCCCGCCGCCTGTCTGGGCTCAAACAACCTGGTGTAATATTGTTGAGCATGTGCTTGTAGTATTGTTTGATCTGTCTGCCATTCTCCATCTCCTATCTGCAGGCTGTAAATCCGGTTCCTTTTCCGACAAATTTTAGTCTTAGCATGAAAGTAGGCCGTGTTCCGATCGCCCAAAGTCACCCATTTATCGCGAGACTTCTGGTACCAGAGACGTTCCTCTTGAATTAAGACCACCTCTAACTCCTCTTTCAATTCTTTTTCCAGTCGGGCTAACCACGCCGAGTCCCATGACTCCATGCGTCTCTGGATACCTTTAATCCGTCTAATCAAACGTTGTTTCTTATCCACTATATTGCCAAAGGTTTCCCGGTTGAACGTAACCGAGGCCATCCCTGTCTCCAATAGCAATTCATGCAGGCCCGCACCCGGCAAGTTGTCACAGCACTGTTTGACAACATTACCATATTCCGCATGAGTGGCCCAAGCCGCTTCCCATCTAAAGGGTTTGTTGCGATGCTGAGCAATCGGATCGCTGAATACAAGCAGTAATGGGCAATGATCCGACCCCAGCCGCGGTAGGTGTTGAATCCTCGCTTCCGGAAAAAGATGTTGCCAGTCCATATTCGCAACTCCTCTATCCAGCCGTTTCTGTATCCAATTATCCACCCCCACTCGCCGAGCCCACGTAAATCTAGTCCCCATCGTAGGGATTGCCAATAGCCGAGCCGCATTCAGTGCCTCCCGGAATTCCTCAGCGCGGCCAGGTAGATACACCCCTCCAATCACCTCCTCTTCCGACGCCACCTCGTTCCAGTCCCCCATAACTAACCATGGCCCGGCGATAACTTCCCCCACTGCCTCCAGTGTTCTCCAGTCCTCCTTCCTCCGTTGATAGTTAGGATTGCCATACAAGAATGTCACCACCCAGGCGATCATCCCCCTCCTCAACTCTATGCTCACCATCCTCGGCCGAACATCCATAATTAGTGTCACACAGTTACAGGCCCTCGTCCGAAGAATCCATAAACCCCCAGCTCTTCCCACCGTTTCCTGGATGTGAACCGGTTCCAAACCCAGCCTCCAAAAAAACATGCGTACCCTATCAAAGCAGCCTTGCGATTCCATAATGCACACAATATCCGGCCGATTCATCCGAATACATTGTGCCACCCACCGTTGAGCTCCCTCGCCCATAATCCCCTGTACATTCCATGACATAATTCGTAAGTCGTTAAAATCCATAAAAACTAATTTATGAGTGAAGTATTCCCCCCTACTGCCCATCCTCCACTGCATCCGCCCAACAGTCCTCACGCGAATCAGTATCACTTCTCTCATCAACAACGGCCAATGAATCAGTCCAACCAAGCGCCAACACTTGCGAGGTACCCGGCCTCGGCTGCTCCTGTCTATCTGTTTTCTCAGCCTCCAACCGAGTCCGTTTTGCCCCCTTAGGCGGAGCCAGAATACTCACAACCCCCGGCTTGGCGCCCTCCGCTGTCGGTGCCCGCGCCGCCCCCTGATGAACTCCCAACGGCCTCTCATTCTTCGCATGCCCCTCCTGCTGTGCCCCCACCTTATTCATCCCCCTACTAGTCTTACTAGACTTAGTCTGGACATGCTTGTCCCCCTCCTCCTGCCGCTTATCTTTGCCAGATGATGCCGCCTCGCGACTAGCCTGCACAACAGGTTTTCCTTCATTGACATATTTCCCAGCCATCGGGGGCTTCCTTCGCCTACGCTGCACCGTGATCCAGTCTCCATAAACCACTCCCACCTCCTCCTTATTTCCTGTATCCTCCAGTCCGCCACCCACCGAGCCACTCGCGTCCGCGCAGCCAGAGCCGCCCGACTTCTCCTCCCCCACTTTTCCTTCCCTTTCCGTATACGCTCCATAGTCTCACGATCCTTATCCATCCCCCCTCCTCTCCGCACACATTGGTTGTACAGTCCTTTAAAAAGTGACCATATCTTCCGCATCCTTTACAAATTAAGTGGAGTCCCTCATACGCAACATGAATCCACTTCCCATTCACCAGAAACTTTCCCAAGACAGGTTGTTGCAAATCAAGTTCTACACACACTCGTGCAAAGCAGCCCCTCGATCTGTCCAACGTGCACTTATCAAATTTAATCACTTCACCAATATCAGATGCGAAGGCATATAAAAAATCTTCTTTTAGATGTTGCACTGCGAGCCCCATCAGACGAACCCACACCATTGTTTTCGTGACTTCTTCTGTCGCCGGATCAAATTCCTTCCTCCACTTCATAACGGGCAGATAGTGATCGAATAACATCCAAGGCCCCCCGTTAATTACCCTTTCCCTATCCGCGCCCAACCGGAACTTGGCCACATAATATCCTCGCCCTACATCAATAAGATCAAACATCCCCGCGCACCGCCACAATCTACCAAGCCGATCTTTCATCACATGATAAGCAACCTGCAAGCCCATTGTTTTCACAACCAACGCATCCCTCCACTCATTGCACACTTCCTCCTCCAACGTCTCGGATATCACAAAACTAGGGATACGGGTATCCCCCCCCACATACTCCTTCCGGATCAAATTCTCTGCAATCAAGTCCCGCCTCATCGGTGCATCTTCCTCTTGGGTAGGAGAACTAGCCGCCGCGTCCCTAAAGGAGGAAAAACGACGTCTTGCATGGTCATGGGAGCCGCCATCCGAAAGTGGTTTGTCTCTCTCTGGAACCCTAGCCGCCATCTTTTGTGTGTAAGTCTAATTTCATGTCTATTTTAAAAAGATATAATTTATTACAATTATATATATAAATTATTTGATTGTTTACGTAATAGTATTTTTTTTTGCATAATAGCCAAGGAAGATTGTGTACATAATATTTTAAAAAATATCAATATTATAATATTATTAAATAAATTTAATTAGGTTAAAAATTTGGGTCTAAAAGATATATAATCCTATCAATATAAGAAATATAATAACTATATTTTAAATATACCTAAACTTTATTTAGTTTAAAATTTCTACCATTCTACCTTTCAAAATATCAAATTAATTAGACCTCATCAATTCTGAAAATATCTCATTTTGGTCCTAAGAATTTGAAAAGAATTTCATTCCCCCGATTTTTTTTTTTTTGAGAACAAGAGAATATATCATTAGCAAAGAAGTGGTACAAGTACACACCTTCGGTCAAGCCCACTCACAACATTTCCACCTAAACTATTTTCATCATCAATGTTGTGAATAATGAGTAACCCCAGGATACATCAAAACAACCACTCACCCATCTGCACAAACAAACACTAAGCCCCAGAATACTATTTCCAACCCTTCATCTGCACACACAGTATAAACCCCCGAGAACAGCAAAACATATCAGATGACCTCACCCAATTCTGAGAAACAGGAGCTCGATAATCTTGTCAACGACCTTAGAACCATTCCTCGACACTCGCCTCGCCTGTCGCTCCCGCTCTAGCCCAACTATCCGCCAAATCATTTCTCTCCCTTGATATGTGACAGACTCTTACTTCACCACCAAATTTAAGTATAGCCAAAATTGGACCCAACAGTTGATGAAATCTCCACGGAATCCCACTTGGATCATGCAACCATCCGACAACATTTTTAGAATCACATTCGAAAACCAACTTCGGAAGTGGAAATCCTTGATCACGAATTAGCGCCCCGCAAATCCTACTAATAGCTGTGATCTCCGCCTCGGTAGAGTCTGTGACTCCAATACTGTCTGCCAACACGAATATAACAGTCCCCCCTTCATCTCGGATAACTCCTCCCACTCCAGCACGTCCCGGGTTGCCCAGTGAAGAGCCATCGGAATTGATTTTCCACCACCCCGCCTGTGGTCTCTCCCACACCAGCAGCCTCCGACCAGCCCTGGGATCAGTAATATTTCTTTGTCTCTGATATAAACTCCCTGGAAAGGACTCTCCCACACCATGCCAATCTGAACACATCCCCTTTGGATCACACACCCACCACAGATTAACTCTCCATCTCACCTCCTCCATTACACTGTTAATATCAAATCTGACTCCATTGAACACCATGTCATTTCTAAGTTTCCAAATGGTCCATATCATAGCCAACCCCACCAGCAGCCATACCCTCCCACCACCCGATTTTGGCTTAGCTTCGAACCACCACTTAATTAAGTTATCTACCCTCCCCGGTATAGCCCATTTTAATCCAAACCAAGCAACCCCTTTATACCAAACTTCCTTCCCCACAGGACATTGACAAAAGAGATGATCAATTGTCTCGATCACCATTCCACAACAAGGACAATTCGCATCCTGCACCTGTACCACCCCAAGTTTAGCCAAGGATTCCCTTACTGGTAGTGCTCCCAGTAACACTCTCCATGCCAGCATTTTAATCTTCATCGGGCACTTGACATTCCAAAGCGCTTGCCACAGCCATCTGTTATCCGATTCCTCCCCTGCGGCCAGCCTTTGCCTACATGATCCAACCGAGAATCTTCCTTTGCTTTCCTTAGACCACTTGATACAATCCCCCAAAAATCTATTCATTTTGTACGAACATAAAACCTGCATCAATTCCTCCCACCGCTCTATCTCCCAGTCGAACAAGGGTCTTCTCAACTTAATATCCCACTCCCACATAAGACCATTCCAGTTTCCACATTCAGACACTTTGCATGACTTGTTAATGGCCAGCGTATATATTCTAGGGAATAGATCTTTTAACAAATATCCATCATCAATCCATTTGTCCAACCAAAACCGAGTTTTATCCCCATTACCAACCTGAATGAAGATACTACCCGCCAGTTGGTCTGGTCGGCATGACCCGGCCCCCGTCGGTTTCTTGTGTTGCATACCTACCTCGATGGCAGTATGTTGTCCCGAAACGTTGCCTATCCGTCCAACGGCGGGCGTCCCCCGGGGCGTCCCGACGCGGGTCGGACCTCGAGGCATCCTTCGTGTTCCGCTCGCCGCTCGCCTACGTGCGTTGCGTGTGGAGATTGGCGCTTGATGGCTGCCCGTCCTCTTGGATACGGAACATCCCGTGGGCAAGAGGGCCTCGGCCCCTATCTGTCCCGAACAACGAGCGTTCTACGCCGTGTGCGAACGACGCCCGCCCCCGTCTTGACCGGGCCAAACGGCACGGTTTCATGCGGTGGCGGGTCGTCGATGAGGAATGCTACCTGGTTGATCCTGCCAGTAGTCATATGCTTGTCTCAAAGATTAAGCCATGCATGTGTAAGTATGAACTAATTTCATTCCCCCGATTCACTTTTGAAAAGTTTCGCATTAGCGCAACAATTTGAAAACGGTGTATTTAGTAATTAATTTTCCCTTTAACTTAAATACAAAAATCAAATTATATTTAGAGTAATATTTTTTATTCTTAAAAGTAATTTCATTATTAACTATATTTAGATTCTTAATTTATTTTATTTGAAAATTTTTATTTCATTTCATTCTTTTGAAAAAAAAAAAATTCTATTTTTGTAATATTTATTTCATTAGAATTTCTCAAACAATAAATATTATTATTCAAATAGAAAAATAGTTCATTATTAAAAAAATGTGCTAAAAACATACCCCTAAAAAACTTGATAACAGAGTATAAATTCGACTTTAGGGCTTATAGTAATAAAGAATTAGTAAAATTGGACAAAATATTAGGGCCTAAAATAATATTTTAAAAATTAACAGATAATCAAAACGTATATTGAAATTTCCTTATTGATAGAGTAATTTTTTCCAATTTAGGCCCTAATATTTTGTCCAATTTTTTCTTTTCCATATTGATTATGAAAAAAGTATATTGAAATTTCCTTACTGATAGAGTACTTTTTTTTAATCTATCTTATGTAGCTTTTCAAAATTATTGTTTCACAATAAAAAAATTAAATTCTGATACACCTAAATATTTTTAGTGAAAATAGTATATAAATTTAATTAAATATTTTTTATGTATTTTCTTTACTATTTTTTTATAAAGAGAATTAATTATAACTTAAAAGAGCAATATATATATATATCACGATAAAATTATGATTCCAGGATTATGATATTAGGAATAAAGGGTGGAGATGAATAGATTAATCGAGTTAATATTAGTTTACCCGTACGCGGAGCCATAGGCGGATCTCCAAAGTTAGGTGGCACGGAATACTACTCAAATTGATAAATGCTATTTTAAGTTACAAAATTTTTTAGATTTAGCTTAATTTGGCTTTGTGCAACCACTATGACCAAATATAACATAATTTTTTCAATAGTTTATGTATTTTAACTATCATTCTTAATTTAAACATAATTTCCATTACTTTTGTGATATCACTGAAAAAAATTTCAATCCGCCGCTATGCGAAGCGCTGTGCGCGGAGCGCGGGAGAAAAATCTAGTTTTTAAATTTTTTTTATTGTACATCATTTAAGTTATTAACCGTTAAAAATGTCTATAAGCATGTGTGTCAGATAGGTCCATAACAAAACATTGAGACGGATGTAGTATAAATTAAAAGAATAGTATTAAAATATGACAATGTCGTATATTTTACCAATAATTTTCAATGATGATTTTATGCATATACCACTACATGAAGTTTGTAAATATACATGGAGATGAAGAAATTTTTTTAATTTAAAACTTTTTTAAGTAACTCCATGATATCCCAGCCCTCGAGACCTTTAGTTAAGTTTTAATAATAATATGTCACTCAATCTGTATACTTACGTCTATTTTTTAATAATTGCACCACTTTTATATTTCATTTAATTGAGTATATATTTTTAATCAATTATAACTCATATTTTACATTATTAAAATTATAAAAATTTGATATTATAAAACTATATAGACGAATGTAACAAGACTTTCATTTAACTATATTTTATCTTATAAGTTAAATATTTTATCTTATAAAATTATGTTAAAAATTTCGATCAAAGTTACTTAATAAATAATTATTTCTATGTAAATGGAGCAATTAAATGGAGAGGTAATAACTAAAATAGGCCACCAGAAGGAGTCATTTTCACTTTTAGGCCACGATATTTTGATTTAGGAAAATAGACCATTAGAAGGATTTCGGGCCTGAATTTAGGCCATTGGGCTGGAATTCGGGCTGCGATGGCCTAAAAATGGAAATGACTCCTTCTGGTGGACTTTTTTAGTTTTTTTCAATTATGTTTTTACTTTATATAATTAAAATAAATAATACTCATTTTGTGCCATTATTTATGTCCTACTTTTTTCTTTCTTATTCCAATATTTTTATTTCATTTCATTTTAAAAATAATTAAATATTAATCGTCAAATCTACCCATCACCTTAAATTAATAAATAAATATATTAACCTTCAAATTACCCTCTACCATTAATAATTCCAGTCCACCCCACAATCACATATCAGTAAATCACACATAAATAAATTAATTAAAATTGTAAACTCATTACAATCATATTATATAAATTTTTAAGTTACTTTTTTAACAATAACAATGTGACGAATGGAGTAATATAAGAAATAAAATAAAGATTAATTCAAATATATTATAAAATAAGTAAAACAAACACATATTCAAATAAATTATAAAGTAAAAAATAAACATGTTATATTATAAGTATCCCAAAATTTTCGGACATGGTACTTTATGCAGGGATAATTAGTATTAAATACAAGGATATATTAGGGTTAAAAAATGTAGCTTAAGAATTTATGTAATGCGGTTGTAATGAATTTATAATAATTTATTTATTTATGTGTGGTTTACTAATATATGGTTGTAGGTTGGAAGAGAATTATTAATGGTAATGGGTTTGAAAGTTTAATATATTTATTTATTAATGCGATATGATGGTATATTTGGTAATTAATATTTAATTATTTTTAAAATGAAAACAAAAATGTTGGAACAAAAATAAAGAAAGTATGACATAAATAATGTCACAAAATAATTATTATATATTTTAATTAAATAAAATAAAAAATAATTCAAAAAAACTAAAATAGTCCACTAGAATAAGTCATTTCCACTTTTATGCCATCACAACCCGAATTCCAGCCCAATGACCTAAATTTAGGCCCGAAATCCTTCTAATGGCCTATTTTACTAAATCAAAATATCGTGACCTAAAAGTGAAAATGACTCATTCTGGTGGCCTATTTTAGTTATTACCTCTTAAATGGATGGAATAATTTAAATTTTTATTTTAGTTTACAATTTGTTTTTATATAGAAGAAAACCAAAATGAGGAAACTTGAGAAGGCCGAGGAAACTGCCTGCCTGCCTCGAGGGGGTTAAAACAGGAATTTTCACTACTGATACAAAGCAACGGCAACAACGGAAATGGAAAGTAGGGCCGGCGGACACGCCAAACACAGCTTATGAAATCACGACACGTGTCAATACCTGTAACTCCTCTGGACGGGGGCTCCACCAATTGCTATTTCAATTTTTCTTTTTTCAAACAAATGAAAATTAAAAACAAAATTTACGATTACTAAGAGGAAATGAACAAATTACAGACAAAGAACAAAATAATCAAGATTTGCTGCCCCCAAATCTTGAATTCCCCCTTGTTTTCACCCGTTTTCAATTCTCCTCCTCCTCCTCCTCATCATCATCGTCATCGCCTCCTGCCGAAATCTTTCACCCCTGGCCCCGATTGTTACAGCAAACTTAAGGGTCACTCAATCTCAATCTCAATCTCAATCCACATCCACTCATTGAATTATTCTTCTTGGAGGGACTTCCAGGGTGTTCGTATAAATATGCCGTCCCACATACTCCCTGTATCGAATCCCAACAGCCCGCCTTCCCCCTCGCCAATGCTCAGAACGGGGCCCTCATCGGCCTCAATGCTGATCCGATCGAAGGATGATTTGGGGATGGGGGCGACCAGGATCCTAATCTCCCCATATTCGGAGGAGAATAGCAGGAATGAAACCAAGCCGTTAATTCCGAGGCCCTCCAGCCAGGTGGACACTTCTGAGAATTCCAATTCCAATTCATATTTCCAGCAGAAGAGGCGCCGCCGGGCGGCCAGTGATACCTCCCTTTTGACGCTGTCGTCGGGGCAGCGACGGACTTATGGCCAAAACACGGGGGATAGTGAAACGGATACTTATCTGATTACACGGCTTTGCTTAACGTTGCTGAAATATCTTGGGTAACAGTTTTGTGCTCTTTCCTATTTGTGGAATGTTTGGAATTGGGGATTAGACCTAGGGCAGGGCAACTTCATGTTTTATGATTGCTTTGCAAAGATTGGTTTTTTGTTTTCTTTGATGCAAATTTATGAATTTGTTTGTGTTTATTTGTATTTAGAAGTTTGATAATGCTGGTGTCATACATTTAAATCATGTTTTGTGATGGCTTTGCAAAGAATGTGAGTTTTGTTCTCTTTACTGCAAATTTATGAATTTGTTTATGTTTATTTGTGTTTAGAAGTTTGATAATGCTGGTGTGATACAGTTAAATATTGTTCCTGCAAACAATTTTGTTGGAGTTAGTTTTATTAAAATTTCCGTATTGAGGAGAGACAACAGTATAATTTTTTTTCTGTTAGATTGTAAATATTTGCCAAAGCAAATGCTGTGTCCCTTCTATATCCCATGAACATGATATATGTTATGGTTTTCTGCTCTGCTAGGAAGATTGTGTTGCACGGTTATTTATTTTTGGTTTCCGTATCCCTGTTTTCTTCAATAAACCATCAAAGATTGTGTGCTATTTTAATACCAGGACAATGAGAAGCTTGATATGAATTTAACAAAAGTTATCATATTAGCGATAGCATAAGTAGTTTGAAAATATGGAAATCCATGAATTCTGTGCTAGACTTAGAAGAGTGTAGGTCTGTTATTAGTTTATTTTTCTTTTTTGTCAACATAATGAAGAGTTGAGTTCTCTCATAGTATTTCTTTGATTTTTAAGAACTCTTTCATACAGAATATGGATTTTCCATATGTGAAACACATTTTCTTTTGGTGCCACTTTGGCATTGTTTTACTGTTCATTTTGGTTTAACATCTTTTGAAGAAATCCACTTTGAACATCTCTAAGCTCTTGTAGCCTGTTCTTTGCTGATATGATTTTGGTTTTGTTATCCATTTCAGTAGTTTCTTTAAGGAAAAAAATATTCTTAATCATGATTTTGTACCTATGTTTCTCATTGTTTGTGTATATGTTCATTTATCTTCTAAATATTTTTCTAAGCTTTTACCTTTTCCAGGGTAGGCTACAGATGGATCATGAGATTTCTTGCCCTTAACTGCTATTCTTTGCTTCTCTTTCCTGGTTTTGTTCAAGGTTTGCATACAGTACACTTTGTGTGTTCAAGTAGTTTTTATGATGATTTATGATTATGCTGCACTCGGTATTCATCTTCTTGTTGCCTATTTCTCTGGGACATGAATATTGGTAAAGCATACCAATCTCAATACCTGAATTTTTACTGTTCTATGCAGTTGGATACCATTACTACTTCTCTAAGAATATTCGTAGAGGCATAGTTTATGGGGATCAGCCCAGAAATAAGTGAGTTCTCCATATTTTTATATTTATATCCTACTATTAGGCAAGTTGGTGGAATGCATTTGTTTAATGTTCTTTTTCATATGTATACTCTATGTTATAGTTTACCCCTGTCTAAAATTTCTTGGTGCAGGCTTGATTTATATTTACCAAAAAATAGGGAGGGAGCAAAGCCGGTTGTTGCATTTGTGACCGGTGGAGCCTGGATTATTGGGTATGTTTTCCATTTCTTCCTTTTCAAAAGTTTGCTTTGCCAAATAATGCTTTTAGGTCATTTTAATGGGCATTTTAATTTATCAAAATTTTCCTCTTTCAGTCTTTAATGAATAGTGAAACATTGAAAAGCAAAAGCAAAAGTAATGCTACTTGCTTGGCCCATAAAATTTTTCTATGAACTCACACAGTCTCTGTAATGATCAATACATTTTGTTGAATCCCACCAGCACATTTTTTACCAGAAAAATATATAGATCAAATATAAGTAATGTGAAAGGAATTATAAATAAATAACTGTGGAATGTAGCTGAGACATATTCTTATAAGCTTAATTTCTTGGGTAATATATGTAAAATTCTCTTTCAACGTTGTATCTTGGTGGGAGGTTCCATATTTGAATCCCCACCATCACCCATTTATGGAAAAGTATTTTACATGTTAGGCTATGCTAAATGAATCCTAACTAACCGAGGAGGCATGCAGGAGGTATATAACTAAATAAATATAAAAGATGCATCTCTCAATCAACTTTATCTTTTTGGTGAGATACTGATTTATTGTATTCCAATTAGTGATCTCATCCTATATTTTGTAACTGCCATGCCAAGAAATCCATCATTTGATGGGTGTGCATTCCTACGTTTATATATTATTTATGTTGTTTTAGTAAAGGTGATTTGATTGCCATGTTACCTGGTAGTTGTGTAAAATAGTATCATGAGGTAAAGGTTCTCAAATCCAATGTCAAACATTGTTGGGAAGCACTGAATTGGGAGGGCAAGAATGCATTGAGATTTGGATGTGTTTGATTGACAAGTGAGAACAGTTTTGTGGACTAACTTGCCACAAGAATGATAATGAATATGGTGTATGCAAACCTTAAACTTAAGGTCATAATGCTTGTTGCGTGTGATATAGTTAAATATGCATTTGTGAAAAAAGCCATAAAGATCAGAATCAAATTATACCACAGATCATGGAGTAACCATGATGGGATTCATCATCTTGATTGGGTGAGTCCAAAAATTCATGCTTCTGCTGAGATAGGTTAGTATTAGCCAGACATTATTGCTCAGATTTTTCCTAGGAATTAATACACAAAATGTTATAAGTATGACATTCTGCATGTCTGCGCCCAATCAAATTCTTAGGATGAAGGGATTAGGCTATATGGCAACAACTACTCATGGGTCATGAATAGGTTTACGTTGCATCCTGTCCTGTTAAGTTCAGGCTCATAGATTGAATTGCATTGGAGTCTGAATGATTTCTCTGTCAATGAAAATATTGGAGTGAGTTCAATTAACCACGAATTTGCGTGGAGGTGTTTTGAACCAACTTAACTTTGTTCTGGGACTGATTCTGAAGCCTTCGAGGAATGAGGAGTAGTCGTGATTTAAAGAGGATCATGTTGTCATGTTGTAAAGCGGAAGTGTCATAAATGTTAAGTGTATGATGCATATTGCACCGCTCCAAAAGGACTTTGGTTTTAAAAATACACCAGAAAGCAAACAACAAAACAATTCAGCTATTTATTCTTTTCTTACTGGCACACCAAAATGGAAGAATAAAGAAGATTCCGGCAGCTCTATTTGGGAGATGAGACAGTTCCATTATTAATGAACCCACAATATATTTCTGACAGTTGGAAATCATTGCTTATGATACCAATGGAATGGATAGATAAGATAATCTAGCTATCCCGATTTTATTTATTTAGTGAATCTCAAATAAATGTATTCAAAATCATACAGCTACCATTAGTCACAAGGTGTGCTTTGTCAAGTTTTATTCTGTTATTATTTCTTGTTGACAAATTCTGACAGGCAATCTGATGATACAGCTATAAAGCATGGGGTTCTCTTCTAGGGCAACAATTATCAGAAAGGGATATTATAGTGGCTTGTATAGATTACAGGTGATGAAATCTTTCTTATGTTTAGCTGATGCAAGCATGGCATATCTGAAAGAATCACTGTATCATTCTCTATACAAAATTGTATTGAGTTATCAACGGCAAAACTGACTTCAATATTATATTCTGCTTGCAGGAACTTTCCCCAGGGAACTATTAGTGATATGATCAGAGATGCTGCTCAAGGAGTCTCATATGTTTGCAATAACATTGCTGAATATGGAGGGGATCCTAACAGGTGATTTTATTATTAGTCTTCTAAATTTTTTTTGGCTGATTTATCTTATCATAATGCGTGCATAATTCTGAGTATTATTATTCCCTTCTGGGTTCCTTAGAATATATCTTATGGGACAGTCGGCTGGTGCTCACATCGCTGCTTGTGCTCTACTGGAGCAGGCAATCAAAGAGGCTAGTGGAGAGAAGATTACTTGGGGTGTGTCTCAAATAAAGGCATATTTCGGTCTATCTGGAGGGTGAGTTCACGTCTATCTGATTGCTAGAAACACACACATAATTCTTGCACTGCCTACGAATTTTGTAATGTATACAAATCATTCTGTACTTTTAGCACTTTTCTGTATTAACTAAAACAGTTCTGCACAGATACAATTTTTACGACTTGGTAGATCACTTTCACAGCCGTGGCTTATACCGCAGAATTTTTCTAAGGTATGAAAATTACCGACACCGAGCATGTTTGCGGATCATTGGACACAATGGGGACATGAAATATTCATATTGGGATAAAGGCCTAGATTATCGCTCACTTGAAGCAAAATCCTTTTTGGTGCCTTCTTCATATTCTCTATTATTCTTCTTCACAGAATTATGGAAGGAGAGGAATCATTAAGACGATATTCTCCAGAAGTAATGGCACAGGATCCGAGCAATAGGCTTGCTGTCTCCTTGCTGCCTCCAGTAATCCTTTTTCATGGAACTGGAGATTATTCGATTCCATCTGATGCCAGGTCTTGCATCTCATTTGAACAACACTTACAATTTTTGCCAATATTTGGACAATTTTTTACAAATTTGTTCTACATTCAATAAAATATCTGGTTCCAAATAACTCTCTCATTACAGTAAAAACTTCGCTGAGACTCTTCGAAGCTTGGGAGTTCAAGCAGAGTCAATTCTGTATGAAGGAAAAACACACACGGATGTATTCCTTCAGGTATTCCTTCACACACGATCCCTTACCAGCCTGATTCAGTAAATGTTCATTTCAATGAGATCAATCTAGTTTACTTGTATTTACATCGATGAGTTCAGGATCCAATGAGAGGTGGGAAAGATGAACTGTTCGAAGATTTGCTCTCGATAATACATGCTGGTGACCCCGAGGCTTTGGCTAGGGATGCCAAGGCGCCTCCAAATAGGCGGCTGGTGCCAGAGTGTATGTTGAAATTGGCCCGTGCTATCAGCCCCTTCTGATTTTTCTGATCATTGTTTTTTTTTTAGATTGATCTTAAGATTAGCTCTAGATGAGTAGTCAGTGTGTAGTGTATTCCTTCATTGGTTAAACCTTGTACATATATGTGATGTATGTATGAACCTCTGTCCTTTTCTTGCCTCATAATCCATTCTTTTGAGCTTGTTGAGGGCTGGATGATGTCTTCTTTTTGAAATGTAGTACAGTGGTATTAAACTAAGAACTCGAGGGAATTCCGTTTCTCTTGAAATGCTCCAATGATTTCAAATCTTGAGATGCAGCTTTAGAAGTAGAATAAACACTCGTAAACTGAAACGCTAGACTTAAATATGTTTGGGAAATAATTAGAGTTTAGTGTCTGGAGTTTAGAGTCTGGAGTTTGAAATTAATGGTAAAAATAATTTTAAATTTGAATAATGATGTTTGGTAATGCAATTTTAAATTAGAATTTAGAGTCTGGAGTTTGAAAAGCTTTAAGCTAAAAGCTGAAGGAGAGGAGCGTTTGGAAATTAGAAATTAGAGATTAAGGCTCCGTTTGGGAACCGCGTTTTCACCACCAAATCAGCATCTGAAACGTTCTTCTCTTTTCTTTCTGTTTGGTTCCCGAAATCTGAGAAATTGAAACGCTAAACGGCCATGGAGAGACGCTGAACGCCCACCGCTCGGAAAGGGAGTGTTCCACGTTCTGAATTTGGCACAAATTGCGAAATTCCATTGATGCCCATGAGATCGAAAACGAAGAAGGAAAGAAATTTAGTGCCAGAATGAAGAATTTCGCGCGACGGAAAATAAGGATAGAATTTCCCAGCAGATGAATGGAAATCGATTTCAAAGGATTTGCTCTTATTACTCCTACACCACCCAAAGAAAATTAAAGTAGAGAAAACAACGAGAGAAAGAGAAACATCAGGTGCCCAAACCTCTGCTCGAAATTGGTTGGAAAAAGCACTGAAAAAATCAGTAGGTATCCATGGATGGGTCATCGTCAATACCATATGTAAGTGAATTCTTTTAATTTAAAACCTAACTGTGTGTTATTGCTTGTCTTGGATGAATTGAAGGGGGAAATGTGGTTTGTGCGTATTATACTGTGTACTGTTACTGTTGGTGCCTATATTACTTGTTGTCTTTGAATTCTTGGAATGATAAGTTAGGTAAACATAGATGGTTAGGACTGACTTTGCCGATGTTTGTAATGTTGCAAGAATTGGAGTGTAGTGGGATAAAATAAATTAATACTAGTGTGCAATGGATTGGGGCAGGGATCCCTTACCCAAAACTTAAACCATCAGAATATATTAGTCACAATGCATCATCCATTGTGGAACTCTTGTTCTCTAGTCTAGGATGTAGCTATAAATTAATCAATTACAGTGAACACACATAACCTGTATCAGGTCAGTCGCAGGGCCAGACAGTTGTTCTTTATAAAGTGTCTACTTTCTATGGTCGATTTTCCCATAGGAAACTGCATTATCTCCACCAATCTGGTATCTTCAGCCTCCGACTTCGGTGTACTGCAAGCTTAACTGTTGGAACCTTTTGCTTAATCTATCTCCAAATCATATTCACAGCATCGTTTTTTCTTGATGGGTAATTGAATTCAAAGTGATGAGACACATTCTTTAACCTATATTACTTGTCTTTAAATTCTTGGAATGATATTATGATTTCAGAATTAAATTATGCTTTTGCTCTCCTCCTTTTTATTGGCTTAGCTGCTTTGATTGTTCATAATTGCTACTGGTGTTGTCTACTCATAGTTGAGAAGAACCATTGAAATTTTGTGTACTTTAATCTTTAGCCATTTTATGATAAATGTGCCATGGAATTGATGACTACATGGAATTATAGTATGAATTGCTGGTTTAATAACTATTAAACTCTAGTAAATTTAATTGCTGGTTTGCTGGATAAGTGACTAATCTCGATTGTAGTAGTGCACAATCTCATCAGTGAAGAACTTTCTTATTGAGTTGCCTGCTTGTCACTTCTGTAATTAATCTGTACATCTATTTATGCGCCCTACAAACTTCTCCCTGAATTTAGTTATCACATAAGCACAAATTTCCTAACTTCAGTCTTTGTACAAAGGCCCTGTCATTATTACCATCTAAGAAAAACCATAGCAAATTTACCTTTCTATTTTTAATACAAGTCATAGGTTAGTTTAGCTAAGAAAAATCATAGCAAATTTATCTTGGGCCAAGGCCAGCTGGAGTATTTCTCACATTATTAAATCCAATCACTTGTGCTACAATACAGTTATTTGTTGCAATCACAATTAAATGCTAGAAATCATATTGAACCCCACCCTATTGATGCAGCTCTAGATTAATTCTTGACAACAATCTTCCTTGTATTGAAGGCCAAGAAAGATTAATGACTATTCAAAAACTTATTAAAATGACAATAGAAGTTACTCTGGCCAAGCCTTTTTCCTCTTGAAAATACACCATATAGATAGCTGTAAAAATGATTAGAGGTCAATTTATCTTTCGTTTTTGTTTAGTGTATTTGAAAAAATGATTGGAGGGTCTTCATAGTTGGTTAGTAATGCATGGTGTAGTTTTCTTCATATATTTGTCACAATCAGACAATGTTGTGAAATTAAGTCCAATGCTCCTTATGGTAGCCAAATTGATACAGACAATGAGTTAGTGAGACAAGATATGATAAAACTTGTTTTACAGAGATTGTTCGTTCATTTCAGAATTTTATTATATTCTAAGTTGGGTGTAGAAATTTAAATCTTAATAATTTGACCTAGTTGTATGTACAGGCTGAAATTGGAGCAAGTGAAGACAGTGATGAGGAGGATCTCCGGAACGACATACGAATGGAACATTCATATGGTGTACGATTCACAGCTATATCATTACAACTTATAGATGAATATTATCGAAAATAAATTCGCAAGGAACCTTGCATGACCTCTCTACAAAATGGTGAGAAATGGGTTAATGAGTTATTATCTGGTCATGATACAAGGTTTCATAATGCTTTACGAATGCCAAAAAATGTGTTCCTGATGTTGCTTAGAGATTTAGAGAATAAACACGGGTTAACAGGCACACACAACATGTCCACGGTTGAAATACTAGCAATATTTTTAACTGTGATGGGACATGGTGCTTCAAATCGAGATG
This sequence comes from Hygrophila difformis, assembly GCA_030278955.1. Taxonomy (NCBI): domain Eukaryota; kingdom Viridiplantae; phylum Streptophyta; class Magnoliopsida; order Lamiales; family Acanthaceae; genus Hygrophila; species Hygrophila difformis. The sequence continues at coordinate 51,451,394 of JAOANR010000002.1, read as the reverse complement.
CTCAAGAACGTTTTCAACGATCTGGAGAGACCATCTCAAGATATTTTTCTTTAGCACTAGAATCAATTGTGTGTATGGCGCCTGAAGTGATAAAACCTCAAGACTCCAATTTCACTTCTACTCCAGAACACATACGAATGGATGGAAGATATATGCCACACTTTAAGGTAATGCTTTATATATGTATATATATACATACATACCTATGTGTAGTATTTTCTTTTATATAAACTTATGCCTTCCATTGTTTTCTCATATGCATGTGTACATATATATATTGTAGGACTGTATTGGTGCAATTGATGGCACACACATTCAAGCAAGTATCCCAATTACAGAACAAATCCCATATATTGGAAGAAAGGGTGTGCCAACTCAGAATGTTATGGCCGTTTGTGATTTCCAATTGTGTTTCACATTTGTTCTTGCTGGGTGTGAGGGTTCAGCACATGATGCTAACATATTTTATCAGGCTATCCGACAAGATAAGTGGAATTTTCCTCATCCTCCGCCAGGTAATGTCATATTGTACAGGGTTAGAATATTATTTTTGCATAAATAATAACACCTGTAATGTTATATATATATATATAATGTAGGTAAATACTATTTGGTGGATGCGGGATACTCTCAAATTCTAGGATACTTAGGGCCTTATAAGGGAGAAAGATATCATTTATCTGACTTTCACTCAGGAAGACCAGCATCGAGGAAAGAAGAAATGTTTAACCAAGCACATTCTTCTTTGCGTAGTGTTATTGAACCCTCATATGGAGTATTAAAGAAAAAATGGGCTATCCTAAAAGTGATGCCGAATTTTCCTTTTATGAAGCAAGTTATGATTGTCATCGCAGCAATGACGCTACACAACTATGTAAGAAGAAATATAGTTTATGACAGACATTTTGATGGAGATTCTAGTGATGATGAAGATGCTGACAACCATCATAGGGAAAATGATGATGATGATGATGATGATGATTCTTCATCTGAAGCAAGATTTGTTGATGAAATACAAATGACACAGCTTAGAGAGAAGATAACTCAAAGTTTAATGGGAGCAAGAAATGATAGGGGCAATCAGAGGAGATATTAGTAATAGAGCTCATTATTATGTTTCATTTGTTTTCTTTTCATTTAAATGACTACAAATTTTGTCCATTCTTTTTTATATATGTTTACTTACTTTTTCCTTTTGATGCATTTGTTCGATTTTTAATACTCAAACAAATTTTGGATCTAATCTCAAAATTTTAATTTTTTTTATAACAAATTATAATTTTTATTTCCACAAATTATTTTGTTTCTTCTAATAATTCATATAATATATTAACCCTTTAATATTAACATTTAAAGGGTAATTATGTAAATTTATTTTCCAACCGCTAAACTCTAAAAGTAAACACCAAACACTTAAGTTAGAAAAAATAAATTTTAAACTTTAATCTCTAAACCCTAAACCCTAAACTCAAAACTCAGAACTCTAATCTCTAAACTCTAATGTTTTACCAAACTAAGCCTAAAATTTGGAGGTTACTGTAATTATTGTTTACTATATATATATAGGATTTTAGGCTATTTTTAGTATGTATTTTAAAAGATAAACACTAATCGCTAGCGTTTGTTCCCAAACGCAAATGACTGTCAGAACAACTTTTGTACCAATAAAATATTTTATAATGAAAATCTTAATAAGATTTGAAGAAAATAACAAATAAATTTTATAAATGTTAGTAGTTACCACTGCTGAGTGATACTCCCTCCGTCCCGACAATAGTGTCGCATTTTGACTTTTGACACTGTTCATTGATCTACATCGACCTAATGATATTGCAATGATACAAAAAAGAAATATAGTCAAGTTTGATCTTGTTAGATTCGTCTAATCATGTAGTTTTAAAATATATATATTTTATATAATTTTTACTTATATAAATTTTAAAATATCAATCGTTAAAGAAATGCATTGGATTGTGTGTCAAAAAATTTTGGGACGGAAATAATGGGAAAGAGAAAGTAGTATATTAAGAAATAAGCTGTTATCCTTTAAGAGTAGGGTTGCAAAAGAATCAAATATTTTTGCTTCGATTCGTGATTCGATTCGAAATTATTCGAAATTTTGATATTCGAATAATATTTGATTCGATTCGATATTCGATTAAACATTTTATTTTATATAAAATAATATATAAATATGTAAAATAACTTTATTAGATAATTTAAAATTTATTTTTAGCGAATATATTTATTAATTAATATGAATATATTTATATATGAAATTAAAGAACTAAATTTAATATATAAATCGAACTAAATATTTAATTTTAATAATTAAAAATTAATTTTTTCAATATTAAATTACCTTATAGAATAATTCGATTCGATTCGAAAGTATTCGTGAAGCTTAACAAATCAAATCGAATACTGCAGTATTCGATTCGATTCGGTTCGTTTGCAACCCTATTTAAGAGGGTTGGTCTTGGCTATGATGTATGTGTCTCAGCAGTTAGTTGTGGTACTCATAGCATTGTAAACAGATGCATCCTTGTATAATTGGTAGTAGCCGGTTTGGCTAATGTCAATAAACACCTTTTTATCTCAAAAAAAAAAAAAAAAAACTCTGTTGAAAAATGTCATCTCTGATCTCTCAATTTAAAAATTAAAATGTTCGACCTAAAAATATTAAATCTAAGAATAAATGAACGAAAATAAGATGTGAATTTATCGAACCAAGAAGAAAATGCAAAAAAATTCAAAGAAAGGAGATTTATGAGAACGAATTGTTTATTGTATTTTATTTTAATTTTTTTTTTTGGGGGGGGGAGGGGTTGGGGAGTGTAAAGGGCTTTCCCTTATTATTATTATTATTATTATTATTATTATTATTATTATTATTATTATTATTATTATTATTATTATTATTATTATTTACTATTTATTTATTTTTTTTATGATCGGACATGAGCACACAATCTAGTAAATGGGTTCATCATTTGCCTGAATTTTCCAAAAAAATTACTCAAAAATTCATAATTACAAATACTATATTTTTATAATTAATGGTATATATTCATATATCTATATGAATATATACATAATTGGCACGTGCTGTTTTAGCGTCGATCTCTTCTTACATTATGCAGAATTGTTGGTTGTCGTCTACTAAATGTGATAAAATTGATAAGCGCATTCGTGATTTCATTTGGAAAGATTTGGATGGTAGGGGTCTTCCGCTGGTCAGTTGGGATAAAGTAGCTCACCTCGCGACATGGGAGGTCTTGATCTTCGTCGGGCTAGAGACATGAACATCGCTCTACTTGGTAAACCTTTTTCGGACATGATTTTGGGGGCCGCCAAGCGTTGGTTGAAGATATTATTATCCAGTAAATATGGTGCATCAATGGGGGAGCTGAATTCTAAGCCGGGTGCTTCAGCTATGTGTCGTGCCTTGGTAAAGGTTGCACCGTTTCTGTTAGCGGGTTGTCAGATGACTATTGGTGATGATAGCAGCAATGTTTGGTTTACCAATTGGCTACATGGAGGCCCGATTGCTCCTCGAGTTGCATATGTTCACATTTCTGATTCAGCTTTAAGGATCAAAGTTGTGTTTCATGAGGGAGCTTGGCGTTGGAATGAGCTGTTTACAATGGTTCCGGAGGAAATTCAGTTGGGGGCGCAAGAGTTTGGACCCCTAGTGCGCTATGATATGGCTTAAGATAAGCAGTCTTGGATGCTGTCAGCATCTGGTCGTTACAAAGTAAAGTCTGGATATGCTTTGCTTCTTGACCGGCGAGGGTTGCGTGCAGTGGCGGGCGCAGAGTGTGAAAACTGGGGGCGAGCTATGAATTTTTTTTTTATTAGGATGCTCTCCGTAGTCTAGTTACAACTTTATATAGTAGGCGAAGTTTATTATTTTATTTATTAAGATTGGAGAACAAATGAGCCTGTTAAAAAAAATCAACCAACAAAGAAATATGTTACCTTCTTTTTCCGTTCATCTTCTCCATTGCTTAAATTACACGAAAATGCATTCTACTATAGCTAAAATTCACTCAACCATATAAAAAATTAATGGCGAAGTTTGAGCTCGAGGGGGCGGAATTACATAAAAATATTTTCTCTCATAACTAAATACACATAGCTATATGAAAAATTAATGGCAAACTTTGAACTCGGGGGGGCGGCGGCCCCCCCAAGCCCCTAAGTGTGTCCGCCACTGGTTGCATGGAGATGGCCTGCGTTCGTGGGCATGGAAAATTCGAGCGCCGGAGAAGGTGAGAATGTTTGGATGGCTGGTTGCATAATTCAGTTCCGACAAATGGTGTTCGGTTTCGCCGAGGAGTCGCCAGTTCGCCTGCATGCTCACTGTGTGGTGAGAATTCTGAGACTTTAAAGCATATGCTCTTTCATTGCCCATGGTCTATGGAGGTCTGGCAAAAGATGGGAGGGTTTTCTTCACATGAATGGATCAATAGCTTATCTGATGGTGGCTTGTTTCTGTCCCGTTTTGGTCGGCATTGGTCGGGATTGCAATGGGCTACTATCTGGTGTATTTGGACAGGAAGGAATAACATGTGTTAGGAATGAAATGCCTAATGTCGAGCCACTGGTTAGGCATGCTCATTTCATAGGTTCTGCTTTTGACAGAGCCTGTGGTCGGCTCCCTCGTTCTCGGGAGATGAGATTGGTTCGGTGGAATCCAAAGTTCTATAATGGCATGATTCTCCATGTTAATTGGTACTGGCCAAATATGGCATGTGTTGGGAACTGGGACGTGCAGGGTTCAGAGGGGTCCTTCGAGATAGGGATGGTCGATGGTTGGAGGGGTTTTCTGAGTCAATTGGTACTGGCCCAAATCTTATTGCGGAACTCCATGCTATTTGGAATGGACTGAAACGAGCTCATAATATAGGAGTCGAGTTTATATGCTGCTATACTAACTTTGAGGATGCTTTACGTGTCATCAAGCAGGACCTGCCTGCTGACCATGGCTATTTTGCTTTGGTTCGTAATATTCAGGATATCCCGGCTCTGCATCCAGGATATCAATGGTGCCATATTCTTAGGAAAGGTAATTTTGTGGCTGATGTATTGGCAAAACGCGGGTCTCGTCTCTGGAGTTCTACACGACTTGGGCATTTCCGCCAGATGATGTTCGGGCGCTGTTTGCTGCATACATAATAGGAACTTGGTTTTCTCGATTCTAGTAGTTTGGTTTTATTCTTATTTTTGTTTTTATCTTCTTTCTTTGCCATCTTGCTGTAAAAATTTTTTTTTCCTTTGTTGGCTGCGCTCCTAGCGCCTTTCAACGAAAAAAGATATATATATCTATGTATATATATATATATATATATATATATTATATTCAAGTAAACGAGCCTGACTTGATTAATTGGTGTGCTCTTAGGCCTTCGTCAACAATAACTACTTCAGCCCAGCTATTTAGGTGCCACATTATCGCCACGTCAAAAATTAAATACCTCTACCCTTAAATAAACTTTTTCCCCCAATAATAATGCTAAAAAAGTAGGTATTTAGGGGACCTACTTACTATTATACTCCCCCGTTTCAAAATAAATGTAACGTTTTGACTTCTTTTACTGTTTATTGTAGCACTTTGACTTCTGTTTTTGTTATAGTTATATAAGAAAAAAATATAGCCAAGTGAGATCTTGTTGGATTCGTCTCATCTTATATTTTTTAAATATCAAATTTTTACATTTTTTACTTGTACCAAATTTGAGTTATTAATAGTTTAAAATATGCATTGGCATGTGTGCAGAGGAGAAACGTTACACTTAAAAAGAAACGGAGGTAGTATTTATTATACCATCTATATTTTAATTTATCAACTATATTAATTATTTACCAACCGAAGTTGGCTTGAGTGGATTGGGGCTCTAGTCGCTTAAGCAAGGTCTCAGGTTCGAGCCTTGTGTATGCAAAAAACTGCTTTGGGAGAGGCGCCCTTAATTGCCAATACAGATCCTCGAGGGATTAGTCTTGAGTCCAATATGGCCTGGGGATACCCGGTAATTCACCTAAACTATATTAATTATTTATTTATTATTAAATAAGAAAATAAAAAACTACATTTATAAACTATATTAACTATATTAATCAACTATATTTTCAATTATTTTAAATATTTAATATTTTAAAATTTTTGAATAAAAAACTCCAAAAAAGTATTCTAAATATTTATATTACATAAGATAACAATTTGTATATATGGGTTAGCATTTTGGATACATATATTAACTTTTGGACATATAGATTAACATTTTTGGTACATAGGTTAGTATTTCAAGTATATATGTTAATATTTTGGATATATAGGTTAACATTTTAGACATAAATGTTAACATTTTTTTGTAATCATTTTTTTCAAATAGGTTAATATTTTGGATACATATATTAAATTTTAGGTACATAGACTAGTATTTTGGACATACAGGTTAATGGTGTGATGGTAGACGATCCGGAGGCAGTTAAAGAAGGAGCACTCTCTTACTTTGAAGGAATGTTTTTTACAACAAGAGGAAAGTATTTTCAAGTTTGATAATTTAGGGCTGTCCAAGGTGGGGGATGATGAAAGGACTTGGCTGGTGTGAAATTTTACAGAGGAAGAGGTGCGTGAAGCGGTGTGGAGTTGCGACGGGAATAGGGTCCCCGGCCCCGACGGCTTTAATTTGGGATTTTTCAAGAAATTCTGGGGAATAGTTAAGGAGGATTTACTAGAAGTTTTCAAGAGTCTGGAAAGCGGTGGACGTTTTCGTAGGGAGGTCGGATGCTCTTTTATGAAACTTATACCGAAGGTGGATAACCCAACTGGATTCGGGGACTTTCGGCCTATATCCTTAGTCGAGAGCGTTTACAAGATTGTGGCTAAAGTTTTAGCTAGAAGACTTCAGGATGTTATTGGAGATGTAGTAGGAACATCACAAATGGCCTTTGTGAAGGGTAGACAAATATTTGACAGAGTTTTGGTAGCCGCTGAAGTAATACACTTGACAAAAGTGGCAGAGGGTCGAGGTTTTGTTGTCAAGTTAGATTTCACTAAGGCATATGACAATGTTTCATGGGAGGTATTACTTTGGATTCTAGAGGCGATGAACTTTGATGAGATGTGGATAAAATGGATTAAGGAGTGTATTACACCCGCATCCGTAGTGGTGTTAATTAATGGGAAAAAAGGACAAATACATCATTTTTCTTTTCCAAAAATTTAAATCAGTCCTTTTTCTATTTTATTACCAAAAAAGTCTACTACAAATGCTAATTATGTTCAAATCAGTCCCTTGTTCACTAATTATGCTCTAATTACTGACGTGGCAAGGGTTTTATTTTAAACCTGACACGTGAGCATAATATCAGTCCTTTTCTTTTATTTTTTGTCAATTCAGTCCTAAACTTTTGTTTTGTTCCATTTAGTCCTCTACCCAAATCAGTCACTTTTATATTAGTTTGCCTCCAACCTTTCAAATTATTTCATTTCATACCCAAAACCTTAATTTTTTTATTATTAATAATCCATTTATCAAATAAATGCCCCAATATACTTCCGTAAATAAAATTAAACACCAAACCTCATACATTGGGTTTAACTGCTTGTTACCGGGTCTTCTAAGTTCCGGAATTTTACAGACTCTCTCTAACTACCCGACCGTAACCGATAGTTCATTGGTTCTGGTTTCATTCAGCAACAATCAGCACAATCATACTTTGTTTCCTAACTTAGAACGTAGCAAAGTTTGAGTAAATGATTTAATTTTAATTTTTGTGTAAATGATTTAAATTTATTTTTGGAATGTTATGGATGGAGGAAGCATGAGCAATAAAATTTAGGCTACTTTTTAAATATTTTTCATAATATTTGAATAATATTTTTAATATTTTTTTAATAAAATCAAGGCTTCCTGTATCTGTAACCTTCCAAAAATTCAAGTTAAGTCATTTACTCAAACATTGCTACGTCCTAAAGTAGAAAACAAAGTAAGATTGTGCTGATTGTTGCTGAAGAAAACCAAAACCAATTAACCATCGGTTGCGGTCGGGTGGTTAGAGAGAGTCCGTAAAATTTCCAGTACTTAGAAGATCCGATAACAAAGGAGTGAAATCCAATGTATGAGGTTTGATGTTTAATTTTATTTACGGAAGTATGTTGGGCCTTTATTTGATAAATGGATTAGTAATAATAAAAAATTTAAGGTTCTGGGTCTGAAATGAAATAATTTAAAGATTGGAGGCCAATTAATATAAAAATGACTGATTTGGGTAGAGAACTTAGAATAAAACAAAGGTTTAGGACTGAACTGACAAAAGATAAAAGAAAATGGACTAATATTATGCCCACGTGTCAGGTTTTAAATTAAAACCCTTGTCACGATAGCAATTAGAGCATAATTAGTGAACAAGGGACTGATTTGGACATAATTAGCATTTGTAGCAGACTGTTTTGGTAATAAAATAGAAAAAGAGCTGATTTGGATTTTTGTAAAAGAAAAAGGACGATATCCTTTTTTCCTTAATTAATGGATCCCCCACGAGCTTCTTCAAAATGAAAAAAAGGTTTAAGGCAGGGAGATCCCTTATCTCCATATCTATTTTTAGTAGTGGCCGAGATACTAAATAGGTTGCTGCTGAAGGCGTCCGAGATGGGGTTGTATAAGGGCTGGAGGCCTGTGCGGGTGGTCTGATAATTACTCACCTCCACTACGCGGACGACACTATCCTATTTTTCGAAGGAGAGGTAAGTCAAGTACTGTTAATCAGGAGCTGGCTACGGGTTTGAAAATTAACTTTAGGAAAAGTAATCTTATTGGGATCAATTGCACTTCGGAGATAGAAAGTGAAGCAGTGACTGTTCTTGGCTGTGGCGTTGGTAAATGGCCGATGACATACTTAGGAATACCGATTGGAGGTCAGATTAATGGGATTACACTCTGGCAGCCAGTTCATAATAAAATTGAAAAAAGATTGGCGGGATGGAAGAGTCGGTTACTCTCTCAAGCTGGTCGTATGTGTTTGATAAAGCCAGTGCTTAGTAGTCTTCTGGTATATTTCCTATCAATATTTAAGATAAGTCGTGGCCGATAGATTGGAGAAGATAAAAAGACATTTTTTTTTGAATGAATGGGAAAGGACTAAGAGGTTGCGCACTGTTAGCTGGGAAGCAATATGTTCGCATAAAGATGACGGTGGATTAAGCTTATGGAATGTTCAGAGATATAATGCGGTGTTACTCCTTAAGTGGAGGTGGCGATTTGGGGCTGAGCAAGGGTTATGGAAAGGGGTGGTTGCAAAATACTATGGTAGTGAAAATCCATTGATTCCGGCACCCAGGGTGGGCAGATCGATCTTGGGAAGGCGTGGGAAAATCTGAATGTTGAGGGTCTTGGGGGAGGATTTCAAATCCAAGTTGGAAATGGAGTTATGACGAGATTTTGGCAAGATTGTTGGATTGAGGGAGGTATTCATTTGAGGGAATTATTTCCGAGATTGTTTACACTTGTAATAAATAAAAGCGGAAAGGTAGTAGCTGGCCCAGAAAGCTATCATAGTTCGCGAGGTACTGGCAAACTGAGGTTGCATCCAGATTTCTGATACACTTTGTCCATGTTGTGGTAAGGAAGTAGAGTCTATAGACCACTTTTACTGTAGATGTGATGTGGTGGGTATAATTTGGTGTAAAGGAGTGGCGTGATTCGGAGTTGAATGGGCGATTCCAGGAAAGGTCGAGAACTTAATGGCATTTTGGCTTGGAGGTCATCCGGAATAAGGAAATCACACGGCGTGGTTAATGACATTAATGGCCATTATATGGGTAGTGTTGAAAATAGAAATGGGGTGGTTTTCAACGGGCAACAGTTCGATACTAATGTTGTTATGAAAGAAGTTCGATGGCGGGTGAGTTTGTGGTGGCAAGCTGAGTCGAAAGGGGCCGATGTCAATTTAGTAAGCAAGGATCTGAACTTCCCACGTAGCTTGTTGGAACAAAGCAGGTGGCAAATTAGGAGGCCTCGGCAAAGATTGGTATGGGAACGTCCATGCAAAGGGGTGGTGGAAGGTGAACATGGATGTCGATGGGTAATCCAGGGCCAGCTGGGATCGAAGGTGTTACTAGAGATGATAAAGGGGAGGTAATATTTACTCTATCAGATAGCATTGGAATTTCAGACTCGACTAAAGCTGAGATCGCTGCTATCAGTCGGATATGCTCGGTTCTTATTCGGGATCAGGGCTTCCCTCTTCCTAAGTTGATATTTGAATGTGACACAATCAATTTGGTAGGTTGGCTAAGAAATTTCAGGTAAATGCCCATGGAGGTTTAATCATAGCTGGCTCTAGTGTTGGCGGTGCTGAGTTTTGGAGGAGAAGTTCAGATGCAACATATCTTGCACGAACGTAATGACATTGCTGATTATTGGGCTCGAAAAGGTGTTGCAGGTGGAGGGTCGGTAGAAGCTTGGAGTTAGCAAGTGAGAGAGCAGAGTTTCAGAGGATGAGTAGTCCGATAGATAGATTGGTGTAATTTGTACGCTGCTAGGTGTTTCGACAAATGTCTGCTTTGTGTAAGGAAGTGGGTAGGGCGGTGTAGGCTGATGCTAAGGGATGGAGTTTGTTTCTTCCGTCAGCTATAGATATGGGGTAACATTGTCATGTAATTTGTCTGGTTAAAAAAAAAAAAAAACGAATAGTTGCATTTATACCAAAATAAGCAAAATAAAAAATATGATTTAAAAAGAAAATAAATTTTATTTTATCAACTATATTTTATTTAATATTCGGATAAATAATAAATAATTAATAATTTTAATTTATTTAATTTATTTAATATTTTAAAATAGTTTAAATAAAAAATAATAGGTAAAATTGCCGTGTGCCTAGTTCCTACTATTTAAAAACAAAATAAAGAAAATAAAAAGCAAAAATTATTTCCAAAAGCAAAAGAGGAGAATAAAAAAAAAAGCAAAAAACAAATAACAAAAAAAGAAGAATAATAAAATCCTGCAATTGCAGCTTTCTCACCACTTTTCATGGCATATCCCGGGTAGTAAATTAGGCCATCTGCAACGGGGCGAGCTACAAATTTTTGCTCGCCCCTGCCCCCGCCACGTCAGCATTTTGCTGACGTGGCATTTGCTCCTCCATTTCGGAGGAGCACTGCCGGGCACATGGGTGCCCGGCATATTTTATTATTTTTTTCTTTTCCCTTTTTCTTTTTTGTTTTTTTTGTTTTTGTTTTTTTGTTTTTTGTCTTTTCCTTTTCCTTTTTGTTTTTTTGTTTTTCTTTTTCCTTTTTTGTTTTTTGTTTTTCCTTTTTTATTTTTTTCTTTTTAACTTTATCTTTCTTTTTATTTTTTATTTTTTTAATTAATTCATTTTAAAATTTAAATTATCTCTTTTCCAACGGTTATTTTGTAACAGCTATTTTTCTAACGGGCTGTCTCTTTTGAGAACATATGGCAAAAGTTTGGTTCGGCACATACTTAACTTAATTTTATAAATGTTGTTTTTGAATATTTTAGTATTGATGCGTGACTTTTATGTACGAGTAGATGTTAATTATTATTTTTCAATGAAAATTTTATTTTATATGCAAGTTTGAGTTATGCTTGAAGTACATTATTATTAATAAAGATTATAAAATATTACTAATTTTATAAAATTATTACTAAATTATTATGACAAAATATTGAATAAAAATAATTATTAACTACAATTAATACTCCCTCCGTCCCATTCCAAATGTCCTACTTACTATTTTTGGATGTCCCATTACAAATGTCTTCTTTCTATAAATAGAAATAATTTTCCCTCCAACAACTATGTGGACCCCACCATATACTCACAACCCAACTCTGCCTTAATTCCCGTGCCCAACAGTAACAAGACACTTAGAGTGGGACGGAGGGAGTAAATTATTATTAAAAATATTTCATAATTACTATTATTAAGTAAATATAATAAATAATAAAATTAATGAAAATATTACTTATTAATATTATTATAGATAAAAATATTAGTGATGTGGAAAGAATAGAGAGCTTTGTTGGAGATAAAAAAATGGAATGAAGTGTTGGATGATGTGGCAGAGAGAGAAACTGATGTGGAAGGAAAAAGTAGGAGAGTTAGGAAAAAGTAGGAGAGTATTGTTGGAGAAGGCCTTAGCTACCCATCTTTCTTTCTTTCCTTCCCCACTCTTTTCCCCATTGGTTTGATTCCTCCCAAATTCCTTCCACATCATCAACTTCCTCACCGCTGGGATAGCCTTAGTCTCTCACGGCCTCTTGATTAAGTGAGGTTTAACCGGTTAACTGGCTATTTTGGGGGAAATTTTCAAATTTTCAGATGATCTTGGCCGTTTAAAATCCAACAGCTCCTTTTTAAAAAAAATTGGTGATTGAACCGCCGGTTCAACTAAGAATAAAAAAAAAAAAACTTAAACGGCGGTTCACGGTTTGGGAAAACTGATTTGGTTATGATTTGGGTGGCCGGTTCCGGTACTTTGGGTTTAAACCGCCAATAGAACCGGTGGTTCTAGGTTAATTGGCCACCTCTATTTAGTTGTACTTTTGGTGGTCTTTGGTCTAGTCGATGCTAATGTCTATATTCTTTAGTTATAGATTTCGAGTCGCTTATTGTTTGCCAGTTGCCTGGTTGGCGGTTGGTTACCCTATAATTATATGTGATGAACTAAATTCCATATGAAGGGATTGATTCAATTTTCAAATATGATGATAATTATGTTGGGTAGCAAATCCATGTCCCACATTGGAAGAATAGGGAGATAGCCCAAAAACAAAATCGTAGGGCGTTGCCCAAAACGGACAATATCATACTAATTCCAAAATTAGGGTGGCAGTCGCAGTCCCAACAAATTAATCTCCTATTGAATATTCGTTTGACAAGTTGTGGCATGCACTACTATTCAAATTCATTTCATTATCGATAAATTTATTTCATTCTTATCAAATTCATTCAATTTAATCCAACCAGGTAAGTCATTAAAGAAACCCCTTTTGGTGCATTGCTTTGTAATTCAACAAGTGCATGCATACCCATCTGCTGTGATACATTTTGGTCTTTTAACACGGTTCTTGTGGTGAAATAGTTTTGAGAACAAGTTCTGTGTGTCCATTGATTCATGAGGTGGTATTCCAAAATTTATGCTTCAAATGTTGCATTCTTAATCACTATGTTTGTTTATTTTAAAATTGGAAGTGGGATGACTATTGTTCCAATTCTGAAATAATCCATTTTTGTTGTTGTTCTTGATCATTAAGGAGAGCCAGGATGCCCCTTAAGTGCATGTCTGAATAATGAGAAATGCATTTATTCCACCATCATTGTCTACAATGAAACCTCAACTTTGTGTCAACATATGCCAAATCAGGGGAGAGCTTTGAGGAGTGTGTTGTAGTGAGGAAAGTGGAGGAAACCGGGCTCGACATTGCTTTAGGGGAGTTTGTGTGTTACAAACAAACTGCGTATTGTCCGAACCAAAACCAGTGCAATTAATAGTAGTTCTGATGCGCGCTATTTTAGATCCCGGTCAGAAGCCGGCCAATACTGAACCGGAGAAATGTGATGGCTGGGATTGGTATGATCTTCCGAAACCTTTATTTCGACCTGCAGAAACTGCAGTCTTAAATGGTGTGAATCCCTTTGCTCAACAATCTGGACAAAGAATTTTTCTACACTGAGTGATCGAGGAAGGTGACATCTGTAAAATTGTTCTGTTATGAAGGGAATGCAGACCATGAATGAGAGAGATTGTTGTTGTGTAGTTACAGGAAATAATAAATTGTGTAATAAATCAGGTAGTTAGACATTTTCAGAGTCGGACCAACAATTAAATCCAAATTGGTCCGATGGGCAGTGTCACCAATGCAACTTGGTCCGTGCTATTTAGACCTTGCATTAGTTGTAGAAATACATGGATGGAAGACTCACACTTTTCAAGGTAGAGTTACTCCCATCCTTTTATCACCAAAAAAAAAAATAGATTAAATTAAATAAACATATCAGATAAACCTACCTGCCCATCTGGCCAGGACCGATTGGATAGTCAGCAACTAGGATAATTGACCAGGCCAAAATAATAGTCTATCAAATAGACCTACCTGCCCATCTGGTTAGGACCGATTGGATAGTCACCAACTAGGCCAATTGACTAGGCCAAAAGGGATAGTCTATCAAATAGACCTACCTGCCATTCGGCCAGGACCGATTGGATAGTCACCAACTAGGCCAATTGACCAGGCCAAAAGGGATAGTCTATGAAATAGAGCTACCTGCCCATCTGGCCAGGACCGATTGGATAGTCACCAAATATGCCAATTGACCAGGCCAAAAGGGATAGTCTATGAAATAGAGCTACCTGCCCATCTGGCCAGGACCGATGAGATAGTTACCAACTAGGCCAATTGACCAGCCAAGTGATAGTCTCTCAAATAGAGCTACCTGCTCATCCAGCCAGGACCAATGGGATAGTCACCCACTAGACCTACCTGCCAGGCCAAAAGGAATAGTCCGTGCCAACTAGACCTATTGGCAAGGAAGAGGAAGCGACACCGTGAGCAACCGCACAGAGTAGCTAGACTGAGACGCGTAGACGAGACGGTTACCGAAGGGCCTAGATCATGGAGCTGCAGTTCTTCCAGGACGGTTACACTATTTCTTATAAATACCAAGCAAGGCTGCAGAGGAAGGACACCCAATCAACACCCATCGAACACTCGCTCTTTATTTTCTTAGTATTAGCAATTAGTGTAGTTCATAGTTGGTAGTTCTTAGTTTTTAGATAGCAGTCCTTGTAATCGACAGTGGGCAAGGAACTAGTTTCCTGTTCATTGTTCTTAACTTTTTTGAAGGCGCAATCCAATGAAAGATTTTTTATTTAAATTCTATCGTCTTAGCCTGTAAAAGGCTTACTATTTGTTGTTATCCAAATTCGTGCGATAACAAATTGGCGACCACAGTGGGAGATTGAACAATCAACCACGATAGATGAATTAGCAGATCTAGATCAATTGGTGTTAAGATCACGAATTTTGACACGGACAAACATATCTACTTCTCAAAACACCACTAATTCGCCTGCATTTGTAACTCAAGCAGTGCCCTCAACAAGGCAAAATGCTGGTTTAAATCCACCAGTGGACTTAATACCTGCGAACTTAATGACCCAACTTGGCGACATGCTGGATAGCCGCTTCCAGGCCATGAGGAATGAACTCTCCTCATTGGCATCCCTAAATTAGGGTCTTTACGCCCCTGGGCCGTATGCGGCTTGTGTGGGTGGTTTCCCGAATTGGGCAACTAATGCTCCCATGGGACAAGTTCCACCCATACCACCCCCACATGGCCTTACACCATCTTTTGGTGGAGGGGATATGCATTCCCAAAATTTTGATATGCCCGAGCCTAGTAACCCTCAACCTCGGAGGCCTGTTGCAACATATCCTAACAACATCCCACTAGGGGGCCAGCCTGTTTTTGTCCCCACGGATGGGGATCACTATCCAATGGATACATCCCCTATCCGGCCGATGGGTGATTTAGGGACAGAGCCATGGAGACCACCAGTGGTTAATTCAACTGCTCCCAACGTGCAATTTACCCGACCGATGATGCATGTTCACCCTCCAGACATGCAAAACCAAGTACCGCCACTTGATGGCATCAATCCTAACCTTAATCGACCAGCTCCTCAGCAGGCCCTGTGGTTGATCCGGATGTTTTGGCTCACATGCTAATAACTCAATTTGTCCTAAATTTGAGGCCAACTGGTCGGATGGCTTACCAGAAGCCATACCCTGAGGCCATTACTCGTGATCATCCTCTTCCTAGGGGCTTTAGAGTGCCTGATTTTTCCACCTTCTCGGGTGAGGATGACTCGTCTACTATTGAGCATATAGGGCGGTTTATAGCCCAATTGGGAGAAAATGCAAGAAACTCCTACTACAAAATGCAGTTATTCTCCTTATCTCTAACCAAGACTACGTTTTCGTGGTTCACCAACTTACCTCCTGGTCATTTCTGGGAAGACATGAAGGAGGCATTCCATACCCGTTTCTTTAACCCAGTACCTATAGTGTCGGTTACTGACATAGTGGATGCTAAACAAATGCCCAAGGAAACAGTCATAACTTTCATAGAAAGGGTGAGATGGTTAAAGTCACGATGCTCAACCGCCTTGGATGACTCTGAAATGACCAAGATCGTAGTCAGAAACATGGCACCCACTTATAGAAAGCAGTTAACCGCCCATGATATCCCAGATCTTTCATCACTAGCCTCAAAGGCGGTTCGCCTAGAAACATTATTTAAGGACGAGGAGCCTCCCAGTAATCCTCGAAAATACAACAGACCTATTTCCAATATAGAAGCATTAGAATACTCAGATATGGAAATTGATTGCGAGGTCGCGAGTATGGAGTTAGCGGGCATGGAGGTGGCTGAGCAAGCGGTTGCAGAGTTGGTAAAGGGGAAACCTTTCCCTTGTCCCAAACTACAACCCAACGCTACCAAACCAACTACGGAGGCAAAACCACCATCGAGAAATGGCACTAGTGAGGAGCCAATGTTCGACATTAGCAAAGCCGATGAGATTTTTAATGTCCTTCTTAAAGAATGGCAAATGCGGCTCCCAAGAGGCCAGCGATAGGCCACGGCTGAAGAAATCAAAGGAAGAAGTTATCGCAAGATGCATAACTCCTTCACGCACACCACAACCCAGTGCCATCACTTTAAACTGTAAATTAACAAGGCCTTATGCACTGGCCGCTTGAAGTATTTTCACATTAGAGCTGACGAAGAGCCATTCCCACCTATCACAATGGCTACTATGCTGGCAGGCCCTTCAAGGCAGACGGGGTCGGCGGAAAGGGAGCCACAAAAAGGGAGTGCAGATCGCTCACCTGAAAGGGATTCAAAAGGAAAAAGTATAGATCACCCACGCCAGGGTGACAAGAGGAAACAACCCTTAACATACGCGAGGGATCCATTACCACCCACGGCCTGTCATCAGAGGGCTAATCAAGAGGAGGATAGGAGACAGGGCTATAGCCCACCACCTCGGTCGACGAGGTATCCAGATCGTGGACAACTTTTAGCAAGGAGTAGTGGTGGTTACCATGATGGAAGGAATAGGGAGTATCAAGGCCGACCATCGGCTTCCCAGCTCTTCACCAACACACTCATCAAGTAGCCCAGGCTTGGCATATCCAGATGGAACCTATGAGGTTCAAATAAGAAATGGAGCCATGATTTGGCGGAGGCCTACCTGACGCCTACCAATGACTCAAGTCAACCCGATGCAGTGGGTACGGAATGCTCCACCACCGCCTGTGGATGTGGATCCCCGTTTCCCAGGGATGACCCGGACACAGATACGAAGGGCCAAAAGACAATATGCTTTTGTCCTACGGGAAAAATCAAAGGGAAGTGAACCCATCCTACCCACAAAGGCTCCATTGTCAATGTGGGATCTAGGAGGTCCTTGTCGAAAGAAAAGTAATGAAATGGAGACAGGTGCCAATAATGATGGGCCGTCACGCCCTGCTGAGGGCACCAAGGTGGTTACCCCTGGGCAGGCTGAAACAGCACAAAACTCCCTTCATAATATGACAGTTGATGAACTTAAAGAGGGAGAGTGGGTGGATGAAGGTCTTAAGTGTGCCTACTGCTAAAGGGTCAACAAGGTCGCTTATGAGTTTGACAATGAACTTGCCCCAACTCAGTTCGAAGATTTCACTACAGAAGAGCTTGAGGCACTTATGGACGATGAAGACAAAAACGGCAGCTCGAAGATGCCAATCGACGAGCAAGAGTCAGCAAAGAAGAAGAAGAATGTGGAGGCCGACCAGTTGATTGAATCATCTGTGAATGATGAGGTACCCGAAGGGACAAATGATAGTATCTTTATGTCTATTAACATGACACATGTATTAGTGCAGGGAGAGGCATCTAGATCCAAGCATCAGGTGGCCTGTGTCCAGTCGATTGAAGAACCAGCGTGGGCATATGTACATGCAGCCTATGAGGAGGAGGCGCTCCATGTAAATCATGGAATTATCCCACCGGTGGTGTTTGAGCCCCTATCTGTAGATGTCCAGCGTCATCTCAAACTATTGTATATCCAAGCTCACATCAATGGGAAAAGGCAAGGTTGTTAAGATCGGGATCCTATATGGGATCGTTTTTCTCTTTGCAAGATCGGGATCGCAGGATCGAATCGGGATCCTAAGATCTTATGAAATTGCAATAATAGATAAACTCAGTTATGCACACTGACAAGTAAAAGCATTATTTTGTGTATTTATGAATCTTGCAAGTTAATTAATACAATACAATACAAAAATATCACAATCAAACATAAAATATTTCCACATACATACATATTATGTTTTTTTACACATCATATATAAGGAATACAAGCTCTTAAGTTTAAAATTAAAAGAAACAAGTTATTTTGATCCCAAATTATAAAATACTACAAAAATTTTATGCGTTTAAGAGGGTAAGATCGTAAGATCGTAGAAGCGTTTGAGGGAGTATGACTATAAGATCGTAACATTCTACTACCAGGATCGGGATCTTACGAATTTTAAGATCCTACAAGAATCGGGATCGTTTTAGAGAGGTGTGATCGTAAAATCGTAAGATCCTAAGATCAGGATCGGGATCTTAACAACTATGGGAAAAGGTTCAACCGAGTTTTCATCGACAATGGAGCAGTGTACAATGTGATACCACTCACCACTCTCAAGAAGATAGGAAAGACAATCGATGACCTTGCCGAGGCAGATCTGGAGTTGGCGGGTTTCACTGGTCATGCCACTAAACCATTTGGTATGTTGACTGTTCAAATTGGAGTAGGCCCTAAAGTGGTGTCCACTGTCTTGTTCGTAGTGGATGCAGCTACTACCTACTCAACTCTTCTTGGACGAGATTGGATCCATTCAACCAAGTGCATCCCATCCACTCTGCATCAAAAGCTAGCTTTTTGGGATGGTGATAAGGTGATCTATGTGGAGGCCCATCAAAACCCATTCCAGGGGTTTGTCGGGGCCAGTGCTAGTGACACTATGTTCTATGAAGCTTCAGTTCCGCCACTTAGTATGAGCGGGATAGTTGGTGCATACCCCATGCCTGATTACAGGCTGACTAGGAGGGGTTATGTTCTTTAGTAGATGTTTCTGCTTTAAAACTTGGCTCAGATAGTCAGAAATATTAATTTCTGATGAAATATGTAATAAATGTCAAGTTCTAGTAATGAAAGTTGTTCTTTAAATTCTTTGTCTACGGTTTCATTCTGACGTAGGCCAAGTAGAAAATGAAGTAAAGAAACCTCTTTATGAATGGCCTGAATTATTAGAAAAGCATGAGCCAACTGTTTATGTTCAAGATCCACTGGTCGAGTTCAATATTGGTGATTCTAAGACACAGACCAATAATGGTCAGTGGACTATTGCCAACCGACCAACAGAATGAGTTAGCCAAACTAGTGGCCAAACATCAGGATTGCCTTGCTTGGGAATATTCTGATATGCCAGGGTTAGATAGAAAACTGATTGAGCATCGGTTTCCAAATAAGCCTAACTATAGGCCTGTAAAGCAGGCTCCTAGGCGTTTTAACCCAGAATTATTACCAAAAATTGCAGAAGAAACTAAAAAATTATTGGACGCCAAATTCATCAAGCCATGCCAATATGCGAGTGGTTGTCCAATATAGTCCCGGTTACCAGAAAGAATGGTAAAATGTGAATCTATATATATTTCAGAGACCTTAACCTTGCCACACCAAAGGATGAGTATACTATGCCTATAGCTGATATGTTAATCGATGCAGCTACGGGGCACAAAATACTCACTAATAGATGGTTACGCAAGATATAACCAAATCAACTTGGCTGAGGAGGATATCCCTACGACTGCTTTTAGGTGCCAGGAGCCATTGGTGTTTACGAGTGGGTGGTCATGCCTTTTGGCCTGAAAAATGGAGGGGCTACTTATCAGCGGGCAATGAACACCATATTTCATGACCTAATTGGCAACACTTTGGAGGTTTATATCGATGATGTAATTGTAAAGTCCCCAACTTTTTGCCAACACTTGCAAGACCTTGAACAAGCTTTCGTTAGGATGAGAAGATATAACCTAAAAATGAATCCGGCAAAGTGCGCTTTTGGGGTGTTAGTCGGGAATTTCTTAGGGTTCCTCATCCATCAACGAGGAATAGAGGTCGATGCCAACAAGGCCAGGGCTATCATCATGTTACACCTCCCAGGTTGGTCAAAGAAGTGCAAAGCCTATTGGGTAAGGTAAATTATCTTAGAAGGTTTATTGCCATGCAGCTGGCAAAATGAAGCATTTGACCAAGTTACTTAAAGGGAAGACAGTGCCAGACATAGAATGGGGGCCTGAGCAAGATGAAGCTTAAGAACTAATCAAACATTCCTTGATCAACCCGCCAGTGCTAGTGCCACCCAGGACAAACAAAAGGTTAAAACTATATCTGGCCTCTTCCGATGTAGTAATTGGTTGTCGTTGGCTCAAGACTGGGATGACGGGAAAGAAAGGGCCATTACTATCCGAGCAAAACTCTAGCCGGCCCGGAGCTTAACTACTACTTCGCAGAAAAATTATACTTTTCTTTGGTATATGCATGGATCAAATTGGAACACTACATCTTGCCTGGGAATACTGATGTGGTGTCCAAATATAACATGGTGAAATTCCTGCTCGAACAACCCAGGATGAAGGGTCGACTGTTAGATTGGGCTATCAAGTTGATTCCATTCTCGTTAAACTTCATTCCTATTACATCATTCAAAGGCTAGGTAGTAGCTGAGTTCTTGGCTGGCCATGCAGTGAATATGGATGATGAATGGGATTGTGAGATTGAGAGTGCAGAGACTATGCCATGGATCTTGCACTTTGACGGATCATCTACTAGCTCTAGGGCTGGACCAGGAATTAGCATTGAGAGCCCGGGGGGGGGGGGGGGGGGCAAAGGATTAGGTCATACCTAAAGCGAGGACCAGTAACTAATAACTCTGCTGAGTACGAAGCCCTGATCTTAGGGCTTGAGACATTGGTCATGAGAGGAGTCCAAACAATGATAATCAGAGGGGACTCTCAATTGGTGATTAATCAAGTGCTCGGGGCTTATGGTTGCAAAAACTCTATTCTGATGGGATATTAAAATTGGGTTCATGACTTATTGGCCAAAATAGCCGATGTTACGTTTGAACAAATTTCACGTGACAAAAATGAAGAAGCCCATCGTTTGGCCCAGCTGGCCTCTAAGTACCGCCCCAAGGGGGAGATCCATGAACTAACAAACCCCGTGCCTGATGGTGAGAAATCTTATGAGTGAAATGAGGCACCTCAGGAAGATGGGAGCCCAGAGAAAATGGATAATCATGTACCCGACACATCAGTTAATACGACACACGGGGGCCCAACTCCGCCTTTGACACCAAGCAATGACACTATGGCACCGATGCCATCTGATTGGCGATCAGAGATCATTGCATATTTTTAAAAAATCCCCAGATTGATGATAGGAAGCTTAAGGCCAAGGCTTTAAGGTTTATCCTGATGGGAGATGATTTGTATAAGCGAACAGTCGAAGATGTTTTTTTTACTATGCCTGGGACCCATAGAAGCCAAGAAAGTTATGGCGGAAGTCCATGAAGGCATTTGCGGAGCTCATAGGGCAGGCCTGAACATGCAATGGAGTATACACCGATATGGGTACTATTGGCCTACCATATATGAGGACTGTATTAAATATATCCAGGGGTGTGAGGCATGTCAGAGGCACGCCAGCCTTAGACATGTCCCGGTGTGCGACTTGAACTACATGATCAAACCATGGCCCTTTAAGTCTTGGGCCATCAACGTCATAGGGATGATCCATCCGCCCTCAAGCAAAGGGCATAAATTTATTATCGTAGCTGCAGATTACTTTACTAAGTGGGTGGAGGCTATTCCCTTGAAGTCGGTGGCTCAAAAGGATGTTATTGATTTCATCGACTCACATATTATCTATTGATATGGGATACCCCACTCCATCACTACCAATAGGGGGACAGTGTTTGTTGGGGAGCAATTCACTAATTATCTATCCTCATTTAAAATTAAGCTTCACCACTCATCCCTGTACTATCCCCAGGTAAATGGCCAGGCTGAGTCAGCCAATAACATCTTGATTAATATTACAAAGAAATGATTGAAGACAAGCCTAGGAAATGGCAAGAAAATTTGTCTACAGCCTTATGGGCTTGTCGAAACACCAAAAGTACTGCCACAGGATTCACTCCATGTAGGCTGACTTATGGCCAAGGTACAGTACTACCCATAGAAGTCACAGTGCCCAGTAACCGTACCATGAATGTGGAGATAGTTCCCAGTGATGTTCATGAAACTATGCTTATGAGGGAACTTGAACAAACTAGTTCTGACTGATTAAAAAAAATTGATAATATGGAAAAAGAAGCCCAACGAAGGGCTCGGTATTACAATAAGTGGGATAGAGCCAATTGGAAAGGACCTTACATCATCCAAACTGATCTTGGAAATGAAGCATTTGCACTTATTAAGAAGGATGGAAAACAAAAGCATGAGAGCATAAATGCTCGTTATTTGAAAAAATACTTCCCATCGTATTGGGAAGTGAATACAGAATGAAGACAATCAATAAAACCGACGAACAACCCTGGGAGTAGGATTTTCATTGGTCAGAGCCTGAAGCTGCGGAAGCAAGTCTTCCCAGTTTGTCTGGGATTCCTTAACCTCGTTTTGGTATTTATGACGTTGTTGGGTGAGATCCTCGAGCATTTCATTGAGGGTGTTTTGAAAGTCCAAGAAAGGCCGAAGAAGAACACCCAAATCATCGTGCTCATCAAGATAGCCTATGATGTCCTCTAATTGATGTGTATGTCGATAGTGCAGATGTTCAGCTTTGTGGCATCTGTCAACGTCCTCCACTGCCCGAGTATAGTCTAGCTGAAGTCGTTCCAAGTAGTCCAAGCATCGATCCAGAGAACGCTTCCCTCGGATGGAAAATGATAGACTAGTGACCATATCAAAGGGAAGAATTTCTAGGTCATCTGTGTTATCTCCATCAGGGTGATTGCCCACAAAGAATGGTTGGAGTTGCCCCAACCAATTATCAGGGGTAACCGCTTGTGGCACTATAGACATGATCGTAAAGGTAGTAGCGAGTAGTGAAAAGCAAAGGCTATAGAGTGGAATAAGACTGCTAGAAGAAGTGGTACGCCTTTTATATGGAGTTCCCTGCGAGACGATGCCGAAATCCCTTTAACCCCTAACAACCTTGCTGACCAATATATGGTTGGGCGCGTAAGAAGGAATTGAATTCTTCATCTTTTGTATTGATATGTACATGGCTGATGGGATTGTTATTTAAGCCAAGATCGGAGTTCTGTTTATTAATGAATTCAGTTTTGTTTCAAATATTTGCTAAAGCTAAAAATGGCTATTCACGTATTCCTGGAGTATTAGAACGATAATGGTAAATGATAAATCAAAATAAAATAATGGTATATATCAAGTATTATTGCCAAAAGCTGGAGTACAAAAGAGAGGCCATTAAAGAAAGATAAAGACAAAAGAAAAATCAAAAGGAGGCCTAGTGGAGTGACCCGGGTCCTGTTTTCATTGTTGGCTCTTCCTCAAATAAATCGTCCAGTCGGCGCAGTAATTTTTCCCAAGTGATCTGATACTCAAGCTTGTTTGCTTTGGTAGCCCCTACGGAAGTGGCGATCTCATGGAGATCCTTTTCAGCCGATGTAAGAAGGGTGGCATACGGGTCAAGATCGAGACCTAATTCATTATCTCTTCAATCTATGATTTGAACGAAGCGATTTCGGGAGGCGGCTGAGTTTTTTAATTTCTTCCTCGGCCTCTTTGTAATGGGCCAATGTTGCTTCAAGGAAAGGGTAATCGTCACACACCCTAGTTAAGAAGTCGATCGCCCTTTCCAGAGTTCTCTTTCCCTTGAGTGAAAACTTCAAGGTGGCATCAATGTCCATGAGCAAGACTTCAAGACGCCGCGTATCATCACCCCGAGAATGTTGGTTCACTAAGAGGGGTTGGAGAACTTCTGCCCAGTTGTCAACTCTAATTCTGCCTGACATGACGAAAAGAGGGCACTAGAAGTCAGGAACCAGAAAGATGCTTGGAAGTGTTCGACACTGTTAGGACTATATATAGGGGTAAGGGAACGAACCCGGTGAAATTTATTTAGCGGATTATGGGGTTTTATGGTTGGAACAACATGAGAAATATCTGGCCATATGGTTTGCCAAACTATTGGGGCCAACTCAGAATTTGAGATTTAAGCCTTTTTACCGGGCATGTATTCTCTAATTAGTTCCAACTATTTTTTCTTCTGTTTAAAAAAAAAGGTGGTGCTAACAAAGACTATTCATAAAAATGTCAAATGTACGATGCATATAAAAATATGTATATGAGCTGTAAATAAATATGAATATCCATATAGTATTGTCAAAATAAAAATGGGAAAAGAATAACACAAGAAGAGAGATGTTCATCGGAGCAAAGACGTAAAACCAAATATCCAAAAACCAAAGGAAAGAAAGTGCCTATCGGGGCAAAGACCTCAAGGTCTCGGTGACATCATCCCATATCTTGGAAAGACTTTCCATGTTTTCCCATGCTGAGGCTTGACAAGAATTTTGGATGGACTTAAATCTCCTGTCTTCAGTGGCCAGATGGTCAGCCAACATGGTAGATTTTCCTTCTTCCGCCTGGAGTTGCCCAACGAGCCCTTGTTGTTCAGCCTCCAAGGATTCCAACTCTTTCTTTTTCTGTTGAATCTTTTCGCCCACTGTTGCTTCTTGAAGGCGCAATGCCTGGACACGAGAAGTGTAACACCCCGGTTTTTGGTAACCCAGGTCGGGATGTCACCGCCACATCTCCCTAGCAAGACACGGTTTCTCCGAGCTTACTAAAGAGATGCAAGGCTAGGTATTGCAGTGTTTAAAACATTTAAAGCATTCAAAATAGCCCATACAATATAAATCGAAAATAATAATAGCATAGCGCAGCGGAAATATTTAGTTTAGTACAGTATCGCAGCGGAAAATATAAAAAGGGCCGACATGGCCAAAACACGGGTTAAACAGGCCCGTTCATAATATAGTCTAAGTACGAAATTTAAAAGCAAAATAAAAGTTCCCAAAATCCCATGCATGATTCGTGCTCACACATGCTCATTCCACATATTCTGTAAAGAAAGGAATAAAAATGGTTTTGATCAGCAAAATTGCTGAGTAAGTTAACACATGCATGATCGTAGGGTTTAAAAGCCATAACTTTAATAATTTAACAAAAGCATGATAATAACATAATATTTGATTTCATATAATCCATATCATATAGCACAATCTATCTCAGGCTCTATTTAATAACACATATCACATGGTTCAAGATAATAGCCATAATTTAAATAAAGCATTTAAATAATTTAATTTGACAACAATATCATTTAGTCTAGTTTAATTTAATTTAGAATCCCCATTACATTCCCGATTTGGTATTTCAAGTTTCACGATAGAAATCGCGATGTCAACAAGTTTAGCCGGTAGCCCGGCGGCCGCAGCCGTATCAGCCATACCCAGTACCACTCCGGAGCCTCGGGAAACCCATACGGATATTCACGAGAGTGTAGGCTCTAAGTTTCGCCGTTTTGGCAATATCACATTTCAAGTATAGCGCGCGGGGTCACCATCGTCCATTACGGCACGAAGTGAATCGTTAGGGGGCACCCTGCAGAGCACTCACCCCTAATTTTAATTTATCAAGTTTGTAAGGGGATTTAGTTTTTAAAATCTGCCTTCCAATGTATTAATTTAGAAACAATATCTCAATTCGTTTCAACCCTAAAGGTTAATTCCATGTTTCAACAAGATTTCAAAATTTCGTTTCGGTAAATCACAGTTTACTCCAAAATTCGTCTAAAATCAGATTTAATTCCAAAAATTCCAAAATTTCATATCTGACTCGGAAACATCAAGATCTACAACTTTCGTGTTTTAACTTTTTCAATCCGAGATACCTAAGTAGGTCAAAAACGCTAATTTTTGCATAACAAGAAATCTGTCCGAGTTCAAAGTGTCACAGTTTACAATTTTCACATTCTACCATATCAATTCAACTCCAAATTTAATGAAATTTGACAGGGATCATCTTAAGACATTTATCTACAACTTTCATGTTCGGCCAAAGATCTAAAACAGCCTAGATCCTATGTCAAAAATGTGATCAAGATCATTCCTAAGTTCTGTCCAAGATTTCAAGATCTAAAATCAAACAGTTCGGTTTCGACAGGTTTTCACATATCAAATCAACTCCAAAAATTCTCAAATTTTTACAGTAGCTAGGTCTAAGTCTTAGGAACGTTTTTCGTGTTTTAAGTTTTTCCGTTTGAGTTCGTTTTAAGGGTCGGAAAAATTCCACAATTCTGTTGCGTCGGTAGAAAACAAAAGTGGACAGATTTATGATTCTTGTCAAATCTTTTAGGTTTCGAATGTTTTAAAATCTCCCAAAACCATGTAAGGTTAACTTACAGTGTCTATGAACGTCGGGAATGTCCAATTCGGAGGCGTGGCTTCCAGATCACCGTTTCTCCTCTCCGTTCGTCGGGTTCTACGATCTAGATTCGATACGGGGGTGTCGAAAGAAAAAGGAGATGATTAGGATTCGTTTTCGAATCGTTTATTGAATAGAGACTGGACCGAGACTTACCACGACTATGGAGATCTGTAGAGAAAGTCGTCCAACAGCGTTCGTCTTGGTTTCGTGCCTCCGACGACTCCGGATTTAGGGTTTCGAACGTATAGAATGCTTTAGGGTTTCGTAAACTTGTTCGGGGCTCCCAAGGGGCTTATTTATAGAATTCTCAATCCCTAGGGCGTCCACGGCCGACCTAAAGGTCTGGAGTCGAGAGATGTTCAACCGAAAGTCGGAAAATCCGCGTTCGGGTGAGAGATTCATGCAACAAACAAATCTGTGGGGTGGCGCGGTCGTGGCGCGCTGAAGCCCTTCCACCGCGCGGCCACCGCGCCGACTTCGCCTGGACTTCGGTCCGGGCGGGTCGTGCGATCCGTCGTGCGTTTCCGCCTCTCTTTCGGGTTTCTATCCCTCTTTGCTCCCGAATTCCGATTCCCGGGGTATATTCGGGTTCATACTTTCTCTCTAATTTTATTCTTAGTCTAGTTGGATGTTTTGGACTCGAATACTCGAGTTCATTAGTGTCGGGTTTTGGTGTTTCATTTATCCATCCTTTTGTTTAATTAAATTCCTTTAATTCCTTTTTAAGTAAAAATCTCATTTCTCATTTTCTTATCTTTATTTATTTCTTTTATTTGCTGGTTTTGTTTATTTATTTATAGTATTTATTTTATTTATTATTTATTTAATTATTGTTTTATTTTATGTTGGAAAATTCTCGGGTATTACAGTCTACCCTCCTTAAGAATCAACTTCGTCCTCGAAGTTGTGTTTCGGCTTTTCTCGTCTCGTGCTAAGGTCTTGTGTTTGTTTTATTATGTTGTGACTGAACTTAGAATTAAAACTTCTAAGCTGCCTACGTACCCGGTAAAGGGATCAAGCCATAACGTAGTTCAAAAGTTTACAAAAATGCACGAAGAATTAGGGGGTATGACATCCTCTCCCTCTTAAGATTGCAGTTATGTCCCCATAACTGTGTCGGTATCGGTTTGGAACAATGTCGGGTATCGTTCCCTCATATCGGATTCTACTTCCCAAGTTGCCGTCTCACTTTCGTGGTTTGACCAAAGAACCTTGATCATCTTGATGGTTTTGTTCCTCGTTACTCGTTCCTTAGTATCGAGAATACGCACTGGGACTTCTTCGTAAGTCAACTCTTCATCGAGCTCAATTATCTCCGGTTGAAGTACATGTGTCGGGTCCGGCACATACTTCTTTAGTTGTGAGACATGGAAGACATTATGAACTCGATCTAAGTGTGGCGGTAAAGCCAATCGGTAGGCTAGAGTTCCGACTCGTTCTAGAATCTCGTAAGGTCCTATGTATCGTGGACTTAACTTCCCTCGTTTGCCAAAGCGCATCACCCCCTTCATGGGTGATATCTTTAGCATGACCCTATCTCCCACTTGAAATTCTAGGTCTCGTCGTCTCACGTCGGCATAACTCTTTTGACGGTCTTGAGCGGCTTTCATCTTTCCTTGAATCACTTTGATTTGTTGAGCCATGTCTTCGATAAGTTGTGGTCCCACTACCACGGACTTATCGTTTTCTTCCCAGCTCAAAGGGCTTCGGCACTTTCGTCCATACAACGCCTCGAAAGGTGCCATGCCGATACTAGTATGGTAGCTATTATTATAGGAAAACTCAATCAAGGGTAAATGAGATTCCCAATTTCCTTTGAATTCCAACACGCATGCTCTCAGCATGTCTTCTAGTGTTTGGATTGTTCTCTCAGTTTGTCCATCCGTCATCGGGTGGAATGCGGTGCTCATCTTGATTTGAGTACCGAGAGCTTTTTGTAACTCCGTCCAGAAATGAGAGACAAACCTACTGTCTCTGTCGGAAATGATATCGTGTGGTACTCCATGTCGTCGTACCACATTATCAATGTAGGCTCGGGCCAATTGGTCCATAGTCCACGTGTCTTTCATTGGGATAAATATGGCTGTCTTCGTTAGCCTATCCACAATCACCCAAATCTTGTTCATGCCTTTAGGTGATCGGGGTAATCCCGAGACAAAGTCCATTGAGATGCTATCCCACTTCCGACTTGGAATCTCTAGTGGTTGCATCAATCCTAAGGGTTTATGTCGCACTGCCTTAACCTTTTGGCAGGTGAGACATCTCGCTACGAAATTTGCCACTTCCTTCTTCATTCCCGGCCACCAATAGATCTTCTTCAGATCCTTGTATAGCTTGTCACCTCCGGGATGTACGGAATATGGCGTGTTGTGCCCTTCCTCCATCAACCTTTGCTTCAATTCGGCACATTTAAGAGGCACACACCACCTCCCTTTGAAACGGATGCTTCCGTCCTCGTGGACAGCAAATCCTATTGCCTTCCCTTCGGCAATATACCCTTTTATCTTCTCGAGTTTCGGGTCGCCCGGTTGAGCGAGTCGAATCTCGTCCAATATTGGAGTTTCTACGACCATGGCATTGACCATTTCTCTCACTGTGCCAGGATGCACAAGTTCTAACTCCAATCTTGCCAAA
The DNA here is from genome assembly GCA_030278955.1 of Hygrophila difformis. NCBI lineage: Eukaryota > Viridiplantae > Streptophyta > Magnoliopsida > Lamiales > Acanthaceae > Hygrophila > Hygrophila difformis. The sequence continues at coordinate 51,422,102 of JAOANR010000002.1, read as the reverse complement.
TCCATGTACAATGCCGGCGGAATTACCAACGAGTTTGTCACGTGTTGGGTTTTCCGACTTAGGGCATCGGCTACCACATTCGCCTTCCCCTCGTGGTATGCTATCTCTAAATCGTAGTCCTTAATGAGTTCCAACCACCTTCGCTGTCTCAAATTCAACTCCTTCTGAGTGAATATATATTTCAAGCTTTTGTGGTCGGTGAACATTCGACACTTCCGCCCATAAAGATAATGTCTCCATATCTTTAGAGCGAAAACGACCGCTGCCAACTCCAGGTCATGTGTCGGATAATTTTCCTCGTGAGGTTTTAGTTGGCGTGATGCATAGGCTACGACTCTCGAGTCTTGCATCAAAACACAACCTAAACCTTCCTTCGAAGCATCGCTGTATACTTCGAAGTCACCATTCTCTGATGGTAGTGTTAATACGGGTGTGGTTGTGAGTCGTTTCTTCAGCTCTTGAAACGATGTCTCACATGCTTCGGTCCACTCGTACTTTGCTCCTTTCTTAAGTAGCTGGGTCAAAGGACGTGCAATCCTTGAAAAGTCCTTCACGAATCGTCTATAATATCCGGCTAATCCAAGGAAACTCCTTATTTCCGTTGGACTCTTCGGAGTTGCCCACTCCGTCACGGCAGAAACTTTTGCCGGATCCACTGATACTCCATCAGCGGATACTATGTGTCCGAGAAATGCCACTTCTTTCAGCCAGAAGTCACATTTCGACAACTTACCGTATAGCTGATTTCTTCGCAAGATTTCCAACACTTGATGTAAGTGTTTCGCATGCTCTTCCTCGCTCTTCGAGTAGATCAGGATGTCGTCAATGAACACTACGACACACTGGTCTAACAATTCTCGGAACACGTTGTTCATGAGATTCATGAACATGGCCGGAGCATTTGTTAACCCGAAGGATAACACTGTGAACTCGTAATGGCCATATCGTGTTCGAAACGCCGTCTTTGGAATGTCCTTCTCGGCAATCCTCAATTGATGATACCCAGATCGCAAATCGATCTTCGAGAATACTGAAGCTCCCTTCAGTTGATCAAACAGATCCTCTATTCTCGGTAGGGGGTATTTATTCTTAATAGTCACTTGGTTTAGTCCTCGGTAATCTATGCAAAGACGTAGTCCTCCGTCTTTCTTCTTGACAAACAAAACCGGTGCTCCCCAAGGGGACGTACTCGGTCTTATGTAGCCTTTTCCCAATAGCTCCTCGAGTTGTTCCTTTAACTCCTTCATTTCCAGTGGTGCCATCCGGTACGGAGCTTTTGAGACAGGCTCTGTCCCCGGAATGAGATCTATGGTGAATTCAAGATCTCTCTCAGGTGGCATGCCCGGAACGTCTTCAGGGAACACGTCCGGGTATTCTCTTACCACTGGTATGCTATCAACCTTGTTCTCTTCCGCCTCAAGGTTGTGCACATAGCACGCATATAGTTCATACCCCTTACGCATCAAGTTACTTAGTTTAAGTGCACTAACGATTTTGTTACTTTTCTTAGGGGGCTGAGAGTAAAAGATAACTCTCTTTCCCCTACTTTTTGACAAGGTGATCTTTTGCTTTTGGCATTCGATCACCGCTTTATACTGGGATAGCCAATCCATCCCCAGTATGATGTCAAAGTCTCTTAAGTTAAATTCTACCAAGTTCGCGAAGAATTCTACGTTCTTTATCACTATAGGAATTCCGTTATATCGTTTAGAGCAAGACACTACTTCTCCAGAAGGCAATTGAATTCCTAAGCTAATTCTCTCGCACTTAGGTAGATCTAACTCAGGCACTATCCTTGATGCAATAATTGAGCAACTAGCTCCGGAATCAAATAAAATTCTAAGGGGTGTATTCAAAACGTGAAATGTACCTGCCATCACTTCTCCTTGCGCAGGCACGTCCGCTTGGTTCACCACGTTCAGCCTCCCCATAGGGCGTCCCTGATTGCCCTGCTGATTCGCATTCGGCTGCTGATTTTGTTGCTGGTTTTGATTCTGTGGGGGCGGAGGTCGTTGGTTCTGGTTCTGGTTTTGCGGCCTATTTTGAGGGGGTCTATACCCTTGGTTATTGCCATTTCGCCCGTTTTGGTTTTGAGGCTGTTCTTGCCCTGCGACCAAATCGTCCCTCTTCGTTATGTTCTCGAGCCTAGTTCGACATTCCCGTCGAACGTGACCCATTCGACCGCATCGGTAACAAGCGCCTTGTTGCGGGCATCCCCTTGCCAGATGTGGTCGTCCACATCGCGGGCAAAGCGGTACCGGATCTTCTTGATTGAACCTCCTTCCCGTGTTGTTTTGTTGGGGCCTATTCGACCCTCTGCGCTGCTCGTTCCTCCCAGTGTTGTTATCGTTTCTCGAGTCTCGGCTTCTCTTATCTTGAGGACCCCTGGTGGACTCCCCACTCACCCTTCTTTTCAGCTGCTGCACGCGTGCTACCGCTACAGCGCGATCGTATACGGCTTGCAAATCGGGGTAGTATACTCCCGCGATCACTTCACGCACAGACAGGTTCAGTCCCATCTCGAACTTCTGTGCCTTTTCCGCATCAGTAGGTACTAGCCTTGGTGCGAACCTCACCAGCTCCTTGAAGCGGGTGTAGTATTCCTGCACCGTTTGGCTTCCTTGCTTCAACGACAGGAATTCTTCGTACATGGCAGCTTTGGTACTCAAGGGATAGAATCGATCCCTGAGTAGTTCCATCATCTCCATCCACGAGTAAGGCTCGTCATCTTCAGTTAGTTTGGCTTGCGTTGCTTGCCACCAGTCGTCAGCTTCGCCTCCCAAGTAGTATGAAGCGACATGTACCCTTTCTCCTTCCGGACATTTGACCGCTCCTAGCAGCTTGTCAAAAGTCCGGATCCATTCCTCCAGTTTAGCTGGATCCTCCTCACCAGCATAGTGGGGCGGCTGGTAGGGATTCACCATCGCCAGGTAGTTAGGGCGAGCTTGGGGCGGAGGTACCGCCGCAGCTTGACCCTGGTTGACTTGCGCGTTTCCGAGCGCAATCAACACTTCCTCTATCGTCCTAAGGCGATCGCCCACATTGTTCGGTGCGGGGGCGTCCCGCGCACCTTGGGGTTGTTCCATCTCAGGTTGAATCGGTTCAGTGACGTTTGGTAGTGTCTCAGTAGGAGTTTCAGTGGTGGTTTGGGGAGCGGTTTGAGTCCTTCCTCTTCCTCTGGGTGCCATTCTGGTACAAATAGGATAGTTTAGGACTGATGGATTTAGCATATAGTCTAAGCAATTTCTATGAATGTATATGTGCGTAGTAATTTAGCACATGGTGCTTTGTTCGGATTAAGAAGCATCGTGTGCTTCGGGTTTTATTTTATTTTGCCTTGTTTTGTTTCGATTTTAAAAAAAATAAATCGGGCATTTTATTTCCTCAAAAGAAATTTTAGTACAAAAGTAGAAATATTTTTCTAGCGAAACAATGTCTAACAGTAGAATCTCTAGTGCCTCATGACGTCTCCCGGTGGGGTAGCAGGATCTTCCTCCGGATCTTCCTCCTCCGAACTCGGCGGTAGTAGGTCGTCAAAGATAGTGTTTAAATCTTGCCCGTGGGCATCGATGTATTCCTTTAGTATTAAGTTTTGTGTAGTGAGGGTTTGGACTTGGCGCTCGAGTTGGTTTATGCGGTGATGATCCGTCTCTCTCAAGTTGCCCATGTGATGTAAATTGGCCTCCAATTGAGCCATACGGTACTTCATTTGCTCTAGGGTTTGGTGGGAATCGAGATGAACGCTCATCATCCTGACCATCAACTGCATCATGTCTTGACTAGCCATCTAGCGCAAGCAAGAGATCTACGTTAATATTCGCCAAGATTCTAGGTTCGAGTTTCCAAGATTCTAAGTTCAAGTTTCGCCAAGATGCTAAGTTCAAGTTTCGCCAAGATTCGAAGTTCAAGTTTCGCCAAGATTCTAAGTTCAAGTTTCGCCAAGATTCTAAGTTCAAGTTTCCAAGATGCTAAGTTCATAGCAGAGATGCGACATGCATATGCAAATGATAGTTCCCCCCAATAATAATTTAATACACCATATATTTATCCATGGGTTTTAAAATAAAGAATAAAAATTCTTCCATGGAAATAATACTTTAAAATTTAAAATAATAGTCAAAATATTAATAGTAGTTAAAAAAATAGTAATGGTTTAAAAATAATAGTTTAAAAATAGCCGGGCTCTGATACCAACTTGTAACACCCCGGTTTTTGGTAACCCAGGTCGGGATGTCACCGCCACATCTCCCTAGCAAGACACGGTTTCTCCGAGCTTACTAAAGAGATGCAAGGCTAGGTATTGCAGTGTTTAAAACATTTAAAGCATTCAAAATAGCCCATACAATATAAATCGAAAATAATAATAGCATAGCGCAGCGGAAATATTTAGTTTAGTACAGTATCGCAGCGGAAAATATAAAAAGGGCCGACATGGCCAAAACACGGGTTAAACAGGCCCGTTCATAATATAGTCTAAGTACGAAATTTAAAAGCAAAATAAAAGTTCCCAAAATCCCATGCATGATTCGTGCTCACACATGCTCATTCCACATATTCTGTAAAGAAAGGAATAAAAATGGTTTTGATCAGCAAAATTGCTGAGTAAGTTAACACATGCATGATCGTAGGGTTTAAAAGCCATAACTTTAATAATTTAACAAAAGCATGATAATAACATAATATTTGATTTCATATAATCCATATCATATAGCACAATCTATCTCAGGCTCTATTTAATAACACATATCACATGGTTCAAGATAATAGCCATAATTTAAATAAAGCATTTAAATAATTTAATTTGACAACAATATCATTTAGTCTAGTTTAATTTAATTTAGAATCCCCATTACATTCCCGATTTGGTATTTCAAGTTTCACGATAGAAATCGCGATGTCAACAAGTTTAGCCGGTAGCCCGGCGGCCGCAGCCGTATCAGCCATACCCAGTACCACTCCGGAGCCTCGGGAAACCCATACGGATATTCACGAGAGTGTAGGCTCTAAGTTTCGCCGTTTTGGCAATATCACATTTCAAGTATAGCGCGCGGGGTCACCATCGTCCATTACGGCACGAAGTGAATCGTTAGGGGGCACCCTGCAGAGCACTCACCCCTAATTTTAATTTATCAAGTTTGTAAGGGGATTTAGTTTTTAAAATCTGCCTTCCAATGTATTAATTTAGAAACAATATCTCAATTCGTTTCAACCCTAAAGGTTAATTCCATGTTTCAACAAGATTTCAAAATTTCGTTTCGGTAAATCACAGTTTACTCCAAAATTCGTCTAAAATCAGATTTAATTCCAAAAATTCCAAAATTTCATATCTGACTCGGAAACATCAAGATCTACAACTTTTGTGTTTTAACTTTTTCAATCCGAGATACCTAAGTAGGTCAAAAACGCTAATTTTTGCATAACAAGAAATCTGTCCGAGTTCAAAGTGTCACAGTTTACAATTTTCACATTCTACCATATCAATTCAACTCCAAATTTAATGAAATTTGACAGGGATCATCTTAAGACATTTATCTACAACTTTCATGTTCGGCCAAAGATCTAAAACAGCCTAGATCCTATGTCAAAAATGTGATCAAGATCATTCCTAAGTTCTGTCCAAGATTTCAAGATCTAAAATCAAACAGTTCGGTTTCGACAGGTTTTCACATATCAAATCAACTCCAAAAATTCTCAAATTTTTACAGTAGCTAGGTCTAAGTCTTAGGAACGTTTTTCGTGTTTTAAGTTTTTCCGTTTGAGTTCGTTTTAAGGGTCGGAAAAATTCCACAATTCTGTTGCGTCGGTAGAAAACAAAAGTGGACAGATTTATGATTCTTGTCAAATCTTTTAGGTTTCGAATGTTTTAAAATCTCCCAAAACCATGTAAGGTTAACTTACAGTGTCTATGAACGTCGGGAATGTCCAATTCGGAGGCGTGGCTTCCAGATCACCGTTTCTCCTCTCCGTTCGTCGGGTTCTACGATCTAGATTCGATACGGGGGTGTCGAAAGAAAAAGGAGATGATTAGGATTCGTTTTCGAATCGTTTATTGAATAGAGACTGGACCGAGACTTACCACGACTATGGAGATCTGTAGAGAAAGTCGTCCAACAGCGTTCGTCTTGGTTTCGTGCCTCCGACGACTCCGGATTTAGGGTTTCGAACGTATAGAATGCTTTAGGGTTTCGTAAACTTGTTCGGGGCTCCCAAGGGGCTTATTTATAGAATTCTCAATCCCTAGGGCGTCCACGGCCGACCTAAAGGTCTGGAGTCGAGAGATGTTCAACCGAAAGTCGGAAAATCCGCGTTCGGGTGAGAGATTCACGCAACAAACAAATCTGTGGGGTGGCGCGGTCGTGGCGCGCTGAAGCCCTTCCACCGCGCGGCCACCGCGCCGACTTCGCCTGGACTTCGGTCCGGGCGGGTCGTGCGATCCGTCGTGCGTTTCCGCCTCTCTTTCGGGTTTCTATCCCTCTTTGCTCCCGAATTCCGATTCCCGGGGTATATTCGGGTTCATACTTTCTCTCTAATTTTATTCTTAGTCTAGTTGGATGTTTTGGACTCGAATACTCGAGTTCATTAGTGTCGGGTTTTGGTGTTTCATTTATCCATCCTTTTGTTTAATTAAATTCCTTTAATTCCTTTTTAAGTAAAAATCTCATTTCTCATTTTCTTATCTTTATTTATTTCTTTTATTTGCTGGTTTTGTTTATTTATTTATAGTATTTATTTTATTTATTATTTATTTAATTATTGTTTTATTTTATGTTGGAAAATTCTCGGGTATTACAAGAAGTGGAGGCCTGAAGTTTGTTCTTCGAAGTGAGAAGATGAGGCGGGGGGCCAAAGTATCCACCCAATCACAACGCGATCGGAGGCACCACCACACAAAGATGAGCGATATCTCGCATGGCCCCTTCGACCAAGTTGACCTTGTTATCAGCAATCACACCCGGTACTATAGTCTGCCAGTGCAATCTTTACCTGACAAAAATCTTCAAATGTCACATCACCTACCGACGTCCCGCTCAAACGCTCAATAAGCTCGGACAAGCTAGGAGTCCGCTGTTGACGAGCATCATCAGCGCGCACATGGACAGAAGCATTCTACATACAGTGATAATGATCAACATAGTCCATGAGCCAACCAATTAATGGAAAATAAAGGGAAGACGGTCACTACCTGGATCTCCGAGCTTACATTGGTTGTAACCACTGAAGGAGTACTATCTATGGGACCGGAGCATGAGTAGGGGGCTGTATCACAAGGATGATGGTGAGATCTAGTTGAAATTAGATTATCTTGTGGAAACGTAAATGAAAGTTGCCTACCTGGCTGGTCAACACTACCCTATGGGAGGATTAGCACGAGCCATAGTAGCAGATGGCAAAACAGGGGTATTGCCAATGGATAAGGGGGTAGCGGAGGAGACGGCTCCAATAGCCCCATTGGTTGTTTGACAAGCACCAATTGAACCAGTGTCCGCAGAAACCACCTACAAATGATGAACGCGAAATATGTTAAAACTTGGCTTCCAAGCATAAATATATATATATATATATCTATATATATATACACGCTGTAAAGATACCACTGTGATGGTAGGGTCAGACTCGGCCCGTGACTGAGTCATTGACAGCTATGGCAACAGGATCGGGCACACCCGGTGATAGTGAATTGTTGCCCGTCTCCAACGTTGTCCCAGGGTCAGCCATAAGCATGCCATTTGAATGAAGGGAAGGGATACTTGGTCTGGATGGGGAGATGCTTCCTTGGTGGCCAAGTTGAGCGTCCACCACTGGAACTACGACTCGATCATCTTCAGACTTTCTCTCCCTCATAGCTGGATCTACAACTTGGTCATGGTCAAGCTTGGATTTCTGCTCCATCTCTCTCAACTCATCCTACAAAAAAGGCTAATTACTTGCCATTAAATATATATATATATATATATATATATATAATAGAAATAATGTGTATATATATATGAAAGGGCATACGTACCGAGTTGAGAGGGGAAAGCTCTCATCGGTGATCCACTCACTTGGCCATTCAAGCCAGCTCCAACACGAGACCGACCAACCGATGAAGTATTATGCTTACGTTTGAGCCTGTGTTCCATCTCGACAACATATGACTCATCCTGTATAAATAGTAGCTATACAAACCAATATAAGCCAACAACAATGGTGGATGAAGTACCCGATACAAAGTAAGCATACCTCTGACTCCGAGCCTGAAGAAGCTAAGCACTCAGAACCATCTGAATTGGCCTGGGGAACAAGGAAAGATTTAATGGAAGAAAACAAAGGTACATACTCACGGATACCCAAATATTAAAAAACCAAAGGCACTACCTCATCATATGAAAGAGTCTCTGAGCTCGAGGCGGCCGAATCAGGGTTGAGAGATTGATCTGCGGATGCCTGTTGATCCATCTAGAGCAAATGAAAAAGATGATATATATATATATATATATAGATCTAGCATGAGAAATAAGGACGGACTGACCTGCCGAGTAGAAGGAGCAAAGCCTAAAGGAGGCCAAGTGAGAGGACCATGAGAAGGTCTAGAGAGGTACCTACCTGCAGGAAAAAATGTGGAAGTTAGCTATTAAACATGAACATAATTAAAGCAATTCATTGTTTAATGCATTTACCTGAGAAGACAATTGGATCTGTATTGGAGCCGGCACCTTTCTTTTTGGAGGAAAATGGTTGGATATTCCCGGGGTTTTTTCATTTCTTGGAAGACCGAAGAGACCTAGGGCTCCCAGTTGGACTCCTAGGAGGTGTGGCAATGGTAGAAGCTTTGGACTTGTTATTTTTTTTGCACCATTTCTATATCAGTACCCAAGAACTTGAGGTAATGATCGACATAATGACCACACTCACTCCAGAAAGTTGACCACCAGGTTGGGGCAGTCCTCAGAGAACATGCCTGTAACTTGAAAGGGAGTATAGATCTATGACCCAAGTAAGACTGAATTTTGGCTGCATAAGAAGCTGCATGCTCAGCAGTAACGAAACCCTTAGAGTTCTTCTGAGGGGAGAGGCCAGCCAAAGTAAGATCATTAGGCATGCCCTGACAACATCCTGATCGACGGGCAAAACAATGCGGTATGTAATGCTCTGATGTAATATATACCTTCTTTTTTAGTAAAACTTGCTGGCCAAAAGATGCCAGGGCCTGGTGATGGAATCCCATGAAGTCGTATCACCTCTGCTGAATGGGACGTCATCGAAAGGGAATGGAAAAGCCGGGTCTTGCCATAAGAAGGGAGAAGCCAAATGCATTTGGCGTTGATATAAGAAAAAAAGCATCATCACTACGCGCCCGAGACAGGACATGACGAACCAAATCTACCAATGATTGGTATTGGGAAGTGGAGGCCATCACATTAGCTATAGGAAGAATTGTGGAGGTCATAGGGAATTCTACCCGTTGCCATATGGCTTCCCGATAGCGAAATATAGTCTGAACCAAACCTCTAAGAACTAAGTGGGACCGCTAATGCTGGCCGCTGGGGCAGTACCATTGCGAATCTTTTCAGTAAATTTGTTGATACCTCTATAAAGGTCCGCCAAAAACATGGTGCCCAATGCTACTCGACCCCGAGAAGCCAACAAGCAAGCCAAGTCCATATGATGAAGGACGATGCCTTTGTTACCAGCACAAAAAATGTATCTGTTCAACCAACATAAAAGAAAAACCGCGTGCTCCTCAGGGGTAACTGGGGAACCCTCCTCACCTCGGTTACTGCTGATAAATGATTCATATGAAATGGCTGTCCCTTTCTGGTATTTGATGTTATATGAAGGGACATCACGAATAGTGGCAACATCTTGCCCAACAACAGGAAGCCGAGCAAGCAAAGCTACGTCCAACAAAGTGGGACTCATCATGCCATGGGGAAATAGGAAGCCATTCACTGATGAATTCCAAAAGCACATCATAGTGGCCAAGAAACCTTCCCTAGCCTCAAAGGATTGGGTGGAGGACTTAATGACTTGATCAACACCATACTTACGTCAATGTTCTTCCTTGAATGGAAGAATCCTATTGTTCCAATCAATGTACATATCAGGAAGAGGAGGCATAGATCGAAGTCGTACTCTTAAACAATCTAATTTAAGTGCTTTGTAGTGAGCCAAAATGTTTTTCCCATGACCCAACAAACAGGCAGGTGCATCTCCAGCATCAGCCGGGGTAAGGAAAAATGGTCGGAGGGCCTGCACAGTAGAACCTGAACACTGGAGAGGTGGGTCAGGAGGAGTATTACCCAATAATGATAATTCGATGGCCGATCTTTGTGGGGCTACCTCAATCCTGAATGGAAATATCGGATCGGATGCAACAGTGTTGACCGCCATACTTGTTAAGAGTTAGATCAAATCATGAACTAGTCAGTATCAAAATATTGTCATTGAAAATAACATATTATCTGTCGGGTTAAATGTTAAAAAGGGCCATAACAAAGAGGATATTCCGCTTTTATTCCATAACAAGTTACAATTATGAAAACAGGCCATAACAAACACAGTTTTGTAAAATTTAGGCCATATGACCTATTTGAAATTAATAAGGAACCCTATAACTTTTTCTTTATTTCATTCATACCCCAAGAAAGTTTGACTTTATATACTTTAGTCCTTTCTCAATATACTTAATTTTTCATTATATAAATGACATCCAATGCGCTTGAAAATTGATATCAGAGCCTAGGTTTTATTGAAGAACATTTTAATAGTAGTATTATTTATAATATTTTATCTCTTAATGGTGAAGATTTAATTATTTTATGGATTCAAATAACTTGAAACCTACGAGTTATTTCTAAAATTTGGAAATAAAAATTAGAAATTTCTAGAGGAAATTCTTGAACTTGTCCAAGAGATAAGATACCATTAAAATGATTTCTTTTCGTAACACGAGAGGAACTGATTAGAAATAAATCGATCCGGATAGCTCTAAGTTCACACGGGACTTAAGGGAAATCCAAAAAACGATTCAAGATTATGGTAGCTAGGTATTGATTTTACCTGGAAAAATTGATAACTTGAATCAAACAAAAGATGAGATCTAAAGAAAGAGATTTTAAATCGAAAATTTGATATTTCGGATAACAAGAAAAGGCAGAATGATATTCCTGGATCTTCCAAGAATAACCAAGCCAATATTAGAGATGCATTCGGACCCGTACAAGCTTTACATCAAAAGGGTAAAGCAACTATGGTTCCGAAGCAGAAATCACAACAAGAGCTTATAATCAATCTCCTGAAAACAGTCGAATGAGTGTTTCCAGGGCAGATCTATCAGATCTACAAGAACTTGCAGAATCATTTTTCAAGCTTGGGATTATGGATCTAGTGAATGGGAAACCCAATGAAGTTCTTCAGTTGGGGTATATGGAAGAATCAGGATCCAACGTGACCCACGATGGACATCCCGACGTCCCAATGAGGGAAAGTACAGACTTCCACATAAAGAGGTATCCGAGGTGCATCTCAATGCAAGACGAAACCCAGGACGGAACCCAAGTAGAGCACCAGAATCTACACCGTGGGCCAAGATGATGTTACAACCACTAAATCCATATGGCACAACACTGAACCTCGACGTTATCGACTTCCGAAACATCGAAGAGCTGATCGACGAATGGGTAGCTTCATTGAAGATTGCAGCAACCACTCTGGATCTCGATAAAGAAAACTTTGTCAGACTAATAGAGCTAAGTCTCGAAGGATCGGCAAAGTTGGGCTGAAAAAACTCCACAGCGGCTTTAAAAGAGCAAATACTCGAAGGAGAGTCCAAAAGCACAATCTGCGAAAGATTTGGCCTCTTATTCACAACCCATTTTGTAGGAGATGGTTATTTTGAAGAACAGAGAACCGAAAAAATCAAGGTCTATACCCAAGCACTATTGGGTATGGAGTTAAGAAGTATTTGCGCAGTAGACGAATATATCTACTGGTTTCGTAAATACTATTTTCGGAGTAAGATGACAGCTGAAGTAGCATGTCCCATGTTCTTTGCAAAAATCTGCAGCCCATGGAGAGAGATGTTGATCGAATCGTACACAGTACCCCCGGGTACGGTGGACTCAATAGCCCGAAGAATGTCCTTCTTAAAGGATAAGCTCAGAGAATGGTGTCAACAGGCAGCAGCCCAAAAGAACATCAAAGAAGAGGTAAAATTAAAAGAACTCCTTTTTGCTGTGAAAATAATGATTTCCCAACAATTATAGGAGAATCAGAAGAAAGAAGAGTCGAGGCTCATACAACAAGAGTTTCAGAACACCCCCATTCCGAAGAAGGAGAGCATGGTGGTCCAAGAGCAAGGCCAGAACAAAGAAAACTAGACAAAGAACTAGAGCGATGAAGAGTTCATCCCAAGGCTCAACTAGCTCAGCAGCCAAGAGCACGGGAAGAACAACGTCGAAAAGAACATTCAGATGAGCCCATACCCGAGCCAACAGAAGTTTCAAAGACTGCAACTGTTCGAAATTTGGAGCCAGATGTCATATCTCACCCGATTGCCCTAAGAATCGTGAGATACGAATATACGAAGCCACAGAGGATATCGTGGAAGCAGTATAGGAGGAAGAATTAAGAAGTGACTCAAACTCATATTCAGATGGATCTTCAACCGAGTCTGACTGAAGAGGACAGGATTCAAACCGCTGAAAAACTGTCAGGATTCTTTTCAAGGATGACGATCTTGAATCGAGCCATGGAAAGAATAATGTGACCAGATTCCAACCTCAGCCCATATGATGGATTCAGAATTAGCGGGATTGGAAGAGTACTTAATCAGATGGGGCTCAACCAGAGGAGACATAACATCATCTACAAGTTAAGTGCAGGTGAGTTTGCAATTCCTATGGAACTTACTTGTAATGTTATGGATATGCAATTAATTCCTAGAGAAGAAATTCTTGAGGAATTGAGCAGGATGAAAGAGGAGATTGCAATTACTATGAAATAGATCCACATAGGAGTCATCGAAGTAGTTATTAAGGCAACTTTCAAAGAAGGTATTGATTCTGAATTACATCTATCAGTTACTGATAGAATAATCAATAACCTTAGAGATGGTCTTCTTGGGACTATGGTAGGAAATTTATATGCATGGAAGTTAATGTTTGACATTCATCCCAGAATTTCCTATAACTTAGCTGACCAAGATTTTAGCAGAGTTCTAACCCTTCATCGGGATTTCAAAAGAAAAGATCTGATGAAAGAAGGGAACATGCCATATTCTATAACTTATAGAATCTCTTATGCACTTTCCAATAGTCATCATTCTGACTTATTTCTCAGGAAAGAATATATAGAAATTTCTAGAATTTTCAAGGAATTTGCTAAAGTCATGACTCCAAATCCTACTCAAATTCCAAGGTTATGAGAAGTAGACATACAGATAAGAGATCATCCAATTCTAGACAGATCAACGAGTGCTAGAACTGAGTACGCAAGCCGCATGTCTTTTTCGGAAGACAGAATTATGGCATATAAAGGAAAGGATTTCATCAAAGATCCAACTCCTCAATCCATTGGGGTAGATAAGATAAAGATTAAATGTCCTGAGGGATGGAAAGAAATACGAGTAATATTTGACATCACTGAAAAGATTAACCGTTTTCCATGTGATGACTTATACTACCTGCAGAAGACATCAATTGGATCCTATGAATGAACAATTGAAATAGTGGGACACAAAATCAGAGTCTTAGGCACCGCCGGAAAAGATAATGGGTTATGAATTTGGGATTAAGTTTTCTTGAAAGTCATAAACCATGCGTAAGAAAACATAATGAATAGAATTTAATCTGAAGGGTCATACCATTAGAATTAAATGACAAGTCCATTTTCCATTTATATCTCAGTAGGGATAATATACGAACAATATAAGTTGGAATATTTTGCAGCTTATATTGATTCAGGTTCAGGTATTTGCATAGCAAAACCAGAAGTTTTCCCTATGAAGCTATGGAATCATTACACATTATTGCAGGAAGAGATTTTTCCCAAAAAATCTTAGTCATAAATAAGGGTATTCGACAGGCCAATATCATGATTGGAGGAGCATTTGGTACACCTTGGTATAAGGTAGAAACGCCTCCCTATTTACTTTCATGATACAGGAGCGGATATTTTGTTAAGTAATAATTTCATACAATCCTTTACAAAATATGTTCAAGATAAAAAAAAAATTGTTAATATTTACCACAAGTTGTGGAAATGAGATACATGTGTTCCGCAGAGAAAATGCATTCAACGGGTTAATGCCTATATTATTTCGCAGCAAACGTGGTGATGATGCCAAACTAACCCATCCAAAAATGCAGGATAAAAGAAAGTTTGGTAAGGCTTTGTTGTCTTTTAGACTGCAATGATTTGATGAAGCTTCTAGTGGGGAAATTATAAACCTCAAAGAAGCAATGCAATAAATGAAGTAATTGAATATAACTTCATTAGACATTGATGGGGAAACTAAATTGTCCTTAAAAAATGTCAAAAGACTTATCCAGAGAAACTTTAACGAGGATCCTCTCGCATGGTGGGATAAAAACAAGATCGAATCTACTCTACATGTAAAAGAATAATATAAAGATGAGTATGTTCGATACAAACCCATCGTAATGAATATGCAGGATAAGAAAGATATGCAGCAAATTATCAAGGAGCATATCGATCTTAAACTCATCGAGCCTGGAGTCTCAGCTTATAGTAGCCCTGAATTCTTGGTAAGAAACCACGGTGAAATAAAAAGAGGTAAACCCAGGTTGGTAATAAACTATCAATGTAATAATAAAATAATTTGATGGTTATTACATTCCGAGTAGAGAGCACTTAATTGATTGCATCAAAGGTGCTAAAGTGTTTTCTAAATTTGATTGCGAATCTAGTTTCTATCAGATTAAGATGGAGAATGAGTCGAAGAAATTCACAGCATTCTCCACCTCCACAAGGGCAATATATTTGGAATGTTATGCCAATGGGGCTTTCTAATGCCCATCAGATATTCCAAAGAAAAATGGATAATCTATTAAAAGATTATCTAGAATTTATGTTCGTCTACATTGATGACATTCTGATTGCATCTAAAAATATTAAAGAGCATATTAAACATCTTGAAATATTTTCTGATGCATGCCATAGGGAAGGTCTAGTTCTCTTTGAGAAAAAGGCCACCATCGCTGCAAACAAAATTGAATTCTTAGGAGTTCAAATTGATGAAACAGGGATAGAGTTACAGGAACACATTGTGAAGAAAATCCGTAATTTTCCTGATATATTAAAGGAAAAGAAACAACTTCAGAGTTTCTTAGGAATTGTAAATTTTGCGGGTATATTTATTAAAGACCTTGCAAAATATAAAAAGGATTTTAGATCACTTTTGAAAGAGACTGAAAGCTCTAGATGGAAATGGGAAGAAATCCATACAAAGAGAATTCGCGAACTAAAGCAAGTCTGTAATAGCTTGCCAAAACTCGCGATACCTCAAGATGAGGATGAGCTGGTAGTCTATACAGACGCCAATGATTTTTGATGGGCAGGAGTGCTCATGAGAAAAACTACTACGGGTTAAGAACCCTGTAGATACACAGGAGGGTTATTCACTGAACAATAAGCCAAATTTGGCACATTAACGAAAAGGAATTCTTTGCAGTATGGAAAACATTTAAAAAATGGCATTTATTCTTATTTGCAAAGAAATTTATTTTAAAGGTTGATAATACTAATGATAGAGCTTTTCTAAAAAATAAATTTGAATCTAAAATTAAAAAACTCGTATTATCATATGGTAAGCAGAATGTCAATATTATACTTATGATATTGATGTTATAAAATCTCATGAAAATGTTCTTGCAGATTTCTTGACGAGAGATGGAAGCATTTGAAGCAGATTCCATCATAACGAGATTCAGGCACCTCAGAGAAAATCTCGAGGAGCTATCTAAGCACTTTGGACAGCTGGATATCAATGCAAAAACAGCTGGCCATGTAATACCCGAGAAATCAACATCGAGTATTAAATCCGAAAATTAATTAATTGGATTTAACTATCGCAATCGAAATAATTTCGAGAGAGCGGAATTAAACATTTTTCAGACAATAGCAACTCGAAGAGAGTTATCGGATTATCCAACAATCCTGGATAATCCATGTATGATTTTTTAGAGATTAAAAATCATATTAAAAAAAAAAAAGAGAGAAAGGCCGCAGCCTGGTGGTGGCGCGGTGGCGCGCCACCACCTCAGTAGCAGCGTTTTGAAACGGTGCTACGCGTTTCATGCGTTTTGGAGCCATTAAGTCGAGCTTGGTTCATGGAATCGAGCCACAAGCTTGTCTCAGACCTTGGGGGTGTATTGGGACTCCATTTGGACGAATTTAGAAGCTTCTAAAACATCTACATAGTTGGAAGTGTGGAGGATGCATGAACTTAGTGGATAAGTTGAACCTTGATTGTGTAGGGGGTTTGGATAGAGGTTGGTGGCTCCAATTTCGAGCTTGACCATCATAAATCTTTTGTGGCTTTCCCAGGTACATTAAGGTACCCATTGGGACTGCATTCCCTCCTTAATCTATCCAAAATCAGTCTAAACACTCCACCAAAACTTCTAATCCGAAAATCAACATTTCCTTTGAGTGTTAGGTGAGTTGTGTTGAGAGTTCTTCCATTCCAAGGAGTGTTGGACGAATCCAAGGAATCCCAAGCCATTCCTCTAGTGTTGGTAAGGCCTCTAGTTCATTCCTAGTCCTTAAACTCGAATATTTTCTCTTCTCATTAGGAAACTTCTTCTACGTCTCTCAAATAGGGTCATTCGGTTGAAGGAGTGTTCGTGGGGACTGTTTTGGCCGATTTCCAAGCAACCACCAAAGGATTTTTCGATCTTAATCTCTTACCAAGTAAGTTAGTATTGTGCCTTTCAAATTTTAGAGCTTTTGGTAGAATATTCATGGAGTTACAACTCGAAATCCATTTCTTGTCAAATCTGTGTTTTAGGGTTTCTTTAGGATAGTTTCTTTTGTTCCTCTTTGTTCGTCTAGATCCGTTCGTTTTTGGTAAACCTTTTCTAAATGAAAAATGTTCCTAACACTTTAAAGATGACCTCTGTAAATTTTCATAATTTTTGGACATGATTTGGGCGACGAAAAAGCATCTGGTATTTTCTGAGTTTATGATGACAGTTTTAATATCATGGTGTAGACAGATTATGTTGTTCGTATTACTCCTAGTTACGATCGTTTTTGCTGGTTATTTTCTTCATGAAAGTTGTTCATTTATGTGTCTAGTTTATCCCTGTAAACTTTCAGAATTTTTGAATCACTCTTGGAATTGTTATGATTTTCTAAAGGAACTGTGGTCGAAGTAGACAGTAAACTCCTATGCTTTTGAAAAATGAATTCTGAAATAATTTTTTTAAGCCACTTAGAGTCCGATTTGGAAGTAGCTTATTTCTATGACAAATGTTCATTTGGGAGATTTCTAGCTCCTGTAAAAATTTCGGAATTTTTGAAAATGTTTTACTAAGTTTCCAAATTCGATTTCTGAAAATGCCAGTGGCGATTCTTTGTCGGTAAAATTGCACTTATGTATTTTGATGATGTACGAGTCGATTGACACTCGTTTTTGAAAATATATGATATCTGGAATTATGTGGTATTGTAAAGTGCAAAATTATGACTTTTAAACTTTGTAAGTTTTGATCGAGTGGGATGCCCGACTTTTAGAGGGTAAGTGCACTTGGCGTGAGCTCGTTGGGCCGCCCCCTCTTTTTGTGTGGCCAAAACGGCGCATATGATATTGTGGTTTCGTGTTAGTAAGAGTCTACACTCCTAGATGTATCCGTATGGGTTGTCTAGGGATCTGGAGCGGTCTGTATAGGGTCACTGCTTTCACATCCCTCGTGGGTACGAGTCCCAGAGGTGGGTTGTTCGAAAGGGCTTAGGCCTAGAATCGTATTAATGGAGGCCTTGTGGGTGTAAGTCCCTAAGGTCATATTTGGTGTCCTCGATCAAAATGAGCATTGGTAATGGTGTAATTGGTAAAGTGAAAGAATTTCCGTAAATTATTTTTCTCGCTTATTTTAAAGATTAAATTCCTATCTTTTATTACTCATCTAAAAACTTTAAATTTTGTTATGCTATACATTAACTTACGCAGGACCGTTTGTACTGATAATTTGTTATTTTCCATTTTTCGCAGAGTAAGTCATGGCACGACGGGATGGGATTTTTCGAAGAAATAACTTGTCGCATTTATTTTACTTTAAATTTCTCGTATTGGACTTGGAACGTTGAACTTTGGTTTTTGGCCGTCTGTTTGGCCCTATTTTGCTTCCGCATTGCTATTATTTATTTTATGCATGTGATACTCTGAATTGATTTTACTTCGGGCATATTTGAATGGATTTTAAACTGTTTTGAAATTTGGTACAACTTAGCCTTAGCATTTTTCTAAACAAGCTCGACTTGGTTGTGTCTTGTTTAGAAAGGTGTGGCGGTAATGCCCTGGCATGGGTGATCAAATCCGGGGTGTTACAAAGTGGTATCAGAGCCCGAAAATTTTAAAGCTATTATTTTTCGGCCCACTATAGAGGCCCAAATCATTCAATATTATTTTTAAGCATTTTGAGTATTATTTCCATGGAAAAAGGAATTTTTATTTTTAAAACCCATGGAAAAGTATATCTCGAAAATTCGACAAGTCTTAAAATTAGTACTATTTTGGGGGGGAATCATGTGCATTAACGAAATTATTATTTTTAAGTGGCAAATCCCTTAATGTAAAAATTTGCATGTTAGATGGCCGACCCAAGATTACAGCACTCTATCATGCGCTTCTTATGCTCTATGTCAGATATCACGCATGAGCTTCGCCACATTACTAGAGATGCCGCGAACGATAGGAATAGGATTGTGGCAATGGAAGAGAGGATGGAGGCAATGACTATTAGGAGTAACCAGATGGCTGCTCGCCACGACGCTCTGGCAGCTGAGTTTGAGGATTGCCGTCACCATGTGCACATGTTGCAGGGACGCATATTTGCTTTGGAGGAGGTAATAGTTGGGCTGCAAAACCAGCTCAACCCTGAGCCAGAAATGGAAGAAGAGGAGGAATTTGACCCGGATGAGTTTATCAACATTGTAGACGAGGATCCCGAGGAGGTCGAGGAGAACCCTCCACCGCCTCTTGACACTGACGAGGAGATTGAGGCCGATCGTAGGATGCTCGGCTACTCCCCGGATTACTTGCTTTAGGCGTTGCACGCGATTTCCGAGATGGACTTCTTTACTTGCTTTTACTAGTTTTCTGATTCTGTACCTTGCGTATTAGTGTTATCACATCTTGTTACCGTATTGTTATCACATTTTACGTAGTGATAACTTAGTAGTATATCGTGATGTAATCCTCGCTATCAAAGCATTATTATCTATTGGAATTTCGTACTTAGTGTTCTTCCTTTCTTGCCATTTCGGTTTCCTTTCGCACCTAGAGTTTTGGAGATAGAATTCTGATCATAGTCTAACTCGACTATTAACCTTCATCTAACCGCGAATCTAACCTCTGCATGCTTGGTCATCAGAATGCCGCCCAGAGGAAGACCCCGAGCTGAGATTCCAGGGAACGCTAATGCTCCAGTTGGTGCAAACCCGCCGAATCCAGAAGGTCAACCTAATTCTGCTCCTAACGCAATGGATGAACGACTGAGGACAGTTGAACAAGTCCTCATTGCCTTAGGAAACGCGGAAGTTAATCGAGCACAGGCAGCAGTGCCACCCCCAGCAGCTCGAATAAATTACTTGGCGATGGTAAATCCTTACCAGCTGCCACTATGAGGGACAGGAGGATCCCGCAAAGCTGGAAGACTGGATCAGGACTTTTGACAAGCTGCTAAATGCTGTTAGGTGTCCCGAAAACGAGAAAGTTGGAGTGGCCGTATACTATTTAAGTGGAGAAGCTGACGAATGGTGGCAAAACCACCAAGAAGGGCTTGCCGATGGCGAACACGCCTATTTCTGGGAAGAATTTAAGGAGATGATGAGGGAAAGGTTCTATCCCCTCAGCACGAAAACTGCTAAGTATGAGGAATTCATCAATCTCCGTCAAGGCACCCAGACAGTTCAAGAATACTACGCAAAGTTTAAGGAGCTCGTCCGTTTCGCTCCAAGACTGGTACCGACTGATGCTGACAAGGCCCAGAAGTTCGAAATGGGGCTGAATCTCAGCATCAGAGAGATCTTAGTTGGCGGACAGCACACAACTCTGCAGGCTGTTTACGATCGTGCAGTGGCAATTGCACGAGTACAACAGCTGAAGCGCAAGGACCATGGAGAGACGAGCAAGGGCCTAAACAACTTTGATAAGAAGAACCGGAACAATAGCACTGGAAATCACTTCAGAAGGGGAAATGACCAAGGAAGAAATGATGGTCAGAGGAAGCCAGATAACAGAGAGTTTAATCAAGGAGGCCAAGGAAACCGGAGGCCGGATAACCAGGGCGCCTTCATACCCAGATGCCAGAAGTGCGACATTCCGCACTTGGTGCGTGAATGCCCAAGACCGGGGCATTGTTACCGGTGTGGCCGAGAAGGCCATATGAAAAAGGAGTGCTGGACGATGGAGGACTGCATTGACAAGAGGTTGGACCTGTTGAACCGTCCTCAGGGAAACAAACCAGCTGGGCCAAACCAGCAGAACAACCAAGGACAGAGGTTCCCGCAGGCACAGAGGCCACCTCAGAATCCAAACCAGCATGGGAATCAAGGCAGGCCAGTAGGACGCCTGAATGTGATCAATCAAGCGGACTTAGCTGCTCAAGGCGATGTGATCGAAGGTACGTTTACTGCTTTAAGCGTACCTGTCAAGGTTTTATTTGACTCAGAAGCGAGTTGCTCTTTGATTTCCACGAGAATTATATCTGCGTTAGATCTACCAGCGCCGAATAACATTAACTTAGGAATCCAATTACCATCGGGTAAGGTAGTATCGTGTTCCAAACGATACGACGGGATCCCGACAGTAATCAAAAACACTGAATTCTTTGCGAATCTCATAGAATTTGACCTTAAGGATTTCGACATCATCTTGGGAATGGACTGGTTGACGCGATACAAGGCTATCATCGAGTGCCAAAAGCAGAAGATCTCGTTGGCGAAGAGTCGTGGGAAGAAGATCATTTACTACATGCAGCCTCAGAAGAAGGGTGCCAAGGTAGTAAATGCAGTAAAGTTCTGCAATCTCATGCAGAAGGGATACCAACTGTACGCATGCTACGTGCATAATCTGGAAGGCAAAGAGAGCAAGATCGACAGTATTCCCGTCGTGAACGAATACCCAGGCGTCTTTCCGGAAGATATCCCAGGAATGCCTCCTGAGCGGGAAGTTGAGTTCACGATCGATCTGGTACCCGGAATCGAACCGGTGTCAAAGGCACCATATCGTATGGCGCCTGTTGAGATGAAGGAGCTGAAAGAACAACTCGGGGAGTTGTTATCAAAAGGATACATTCGGCCGAGCACATCCCCATGGGGAGCACCAGTCCTGTTCGTGAAAAAGAAGGACGGCGGACTCCGATTGTGCATCGACTACAGAGGTCTTAATCAAGTGACGATTAAGAACAAGTACCTGCTACCTAGGATTGAAGATCTCTTCGATCAGCTGAAAGGAGCGTCGGTATTTTCAAAAGTTGACCTGAGGTCGGGATACCACCAACTGCGTATAGCCGAGAAAGATATACCCAAGGCAGCTTTCCGAACAAGATATGGACACTACGAATTCACCGTAATGTCCTTCGGTCTGACTAATGCTCCCGCAGTATTCATGAACCTCATGAATAGTGTTTTCCGAGAGTTACTAGACTCATGTGTTGTCGTATTCATCGATGACATCCTAGTTTACTCAAGGAATGAAGAAGAGCATCAAAGACATTTGCACCAAGTACTCGGACTTTTGAGGAAAAATCAACTCTACGCGAAACTGTCAAAGTGCGAGTTCTGGAAGAATGAAGTCGCCTTTCTAGGTCATATAGTATCGGCTAAAGGAGTATCAGTCGACCCGGTAAAGATATCGGCAGTGTCTGATTGGCCGGCACCAACAAACCAGACTGAGGTAAGAAGTTTCCTAGGACTAGCCGGATACTACCGAAGATTTGTGAAAGACTTTTCAAAAATTGCGAGACCGATGACCCAATTGCTGAAGAAAGGATTGAGGTTTGAATGGTCAGCTGAGTGTGAGCAGTCATTCCGTGAGCTTAAGGGGAGACTCACATCAGCACCGGTCTTAGCATTGCCATCAGAAACTGAGGATTATGAGGTGTACAGCGACGCCTCGAAAGAAGGTCTTGGTTGCGTGCTAATGCAAAACCGAAGGGTGATTGCTTATGCATCAAGGCAACTCAAGCCACACGAAGGAAACTACCCGACTCATGATCTGGAACTAGCAGCGGTAGTGTTCGCTCTTAAGATCTGGCGACACTACCTATATGGATGAACTTGTCGGATGTTTACAGATCACAAGAGCCTCAAGTATATATTTACTCAGAAAGAGTTAAATATGAGGCAGAGGAGATGGCTCGAGCTGATCAAGGATTACGATCTGGATATAGCCTACCATGAAGGCAAGGCGAACGTCGTTGCGGACGCGTTGAGTCGCAAGACGAGGCACACGGCGAACACACTCATTCTACCTTCGGGACTGTATATGGACCTAGCTAAGTTGGATACTGAACAAGTCCATTATGGGACCGTGGTAGAAACAGTGAACGCCATAACATTTGAGTCTACCGTATTTGACGAGATTCGAGAAGCCCAACCGGACGACGAGAATCTCCAAAGAATCAAAGGAAAGATAGGTGAGGGAAATGCGGTAGGATTCACGATCCATGAGGCCGGAAGTATCCGTTTTAAAGGAAGATGGTGCGTTCCTCATAAGTGCGAGGAACTGAAGAGAAAACTCATGGAAGAAGGCCACAGTACACCTTATTCAGTCCACCCTGGTGGGGATAAGTTGTACAAGGACTTAAAGAAAATCTATTGGTGGCCGTGGATGAAGAAGGATGTCGCCGACTTTGTGGCTAAGTGCATAACCTGCCAGAAGGTGAAGGCAGTGAGGCAAAAGCCACTAGGGTTGGTAAAGCCATTGGAGATCCCAAGCTGGAAATGGGACAGCATCTCCATGGATTTTGTTTCGGGGTTACCAAGATCTCCCCGAGGAATGAATAAAATTTGGGTAATAGTTGATCGGTTAACAAAGACCGCCATTCTCATACCAATGAAGGAAAATTGGTCGATGGATCAAATAGCTAAGGCATACATCGAGAACGTGGTCCGAAGGCACGGAGTACCG
Source organism: Hygrophila difformis (assembly GCA_030278955.1). NCBI lineage: Eukaryota > Viridiplantae > Streptophyta > Magnoliopsida > Lamiales > Acanthaceae > Hygrophila > Hygrophila difformis. The sequence goes on along the minus strand of JAOANR010000002.1, from coordinate 51,398,743 downwards.
CACGATATTATCTCAGACCGAGATAGTAGGTTCGTCTCCAACTTCTGGACTAAACTACAAGAAGCCCTAGGAACCCAAATCAAGATGAGCACAGCATTTCATCCAATGACGGACGGTCAGACTGAGCGCACGATTCAGACGCTTGAGGACATGCTAAGAGCGTGCGTACTCGAATTCAAGGAAAGTTGGGAAGACCACTTGCCGTTGATTGAATTCTCGTACAACAACAGTCATCACGCTAGCATTGGCATGGCACCGTTCGAAGCGCTTTATGGACGAAAGTGCCGCAGTCCGTTGTGCTGGACGAAAGATGATAATTCGATAGTTGTTGGACCGCAACTCATTGAGGATATGAACAGAAAAATCAAGGTGGTTCAACAGAAAATGAAGGCCGCACAAGACAGGCAGAAGAGTTACGCCGACACTAGGCGGCAAGAGTTGGAATTTGAGGTGGGAGACAAGGTCATGCTAAAAGTATCGCCCATGAAGGGGGTGATGCGATTCGGTAAACGAGGGAAGCTGAGTCCTCGCTACATCGGTCCGTACGAGATTCTGGATCGCGTAGGTACCCTGGCTTATCGTTTGGCACTTCCACCGGAATTGTCTCGAGTGCACAACGTATTTCACATTTCTCAATTGAAGAAATACGTGCACGACCCAACTCATGTTTTGCAACCCGACGTAATTGAGCTAGATGACGACCTGACATACGAAGAGTATCCGATCGAGATACTTGATGTCAAGGAAAGGGTCACAAGGAACAAGACTGTGAGGATGGTGAAGATCCTATGGTCAAATCATGGCACTGAGGAAGCGACGTGGGAATTGGAAGCGGATATGAAGCAGAAATATCCCAACCTTTTCCAAAGCGACTCAGGAGCAGTTACGGGGGCATAACTGCAGTCCTAAGGGGGAGAGGATGTGACACCCCGCGCAAAGTCGTCACGTACCGAGGTAAGAATTTTAAATTGCAAGCCTCAATAATTTCTTTGTGCCAATCATTTTCCGAAGTACGACCCAACTTCGAGGACGAAGTTGATTTCTAAGGAGGGTAGACTGTAATACCCAAGAAATCAACATCGAGTATTAAATCCGAAAATTAATTAATTGGATTTAACTATCGCAATCGAAATAATTTCGAGAGAGCGGAATTAAACATTTTTCGGACGATAGCAACTCGAAGAGAGTTATCGGATTATCCAACAATCCTGGATAATCCATGTATGATTTTTTAGAGATTAAAAATCATATTAAAAAAAAAAAAAAGGAGAGAAAGGCCGCAGCCTGGTGGTGGCGCGGTGGCGCGCCACCAGCGCGCCACCACCTCAGTAGCAGCGTTTTGAAACGCTGCTACGCGTTTCATGCGTTTTGGAGCCATTAAGTCGAGCTTGGTTCATGGAATCGAGCCACAAGCTTGTCTCAGACCTTGGGGGTGTATTGGGACTCCATTTGGACGAATTTAGAAGCTTCTAGAACATCTACATAGTTGGAAGTGTGGAGGATGCATGAACTTAGTGGATAAGTTGAACCTTGATTGTGTAGGGGGGTTGGATAGAGGTTGGTGGCTCCAATTTCGAGCTTGACCATCATAAACCTTTTGTGGCTTTCCCAGGTACATTAAGGTACCCATTGGGACTGCATTCCCTCCTTAATCTATCCAAAATCAGTCTAAACACTCCACCAAAACTTCTAATCCGAAAATCAACATTTCCTTTGAGTGTTAGGTGAGTTGTGTTGAGAGTTCTTCCATTCCAAGGAGTGTTGGACGAATCCAAGGAATCCCAAGCCATTCCTCAAGTGTTGGTAAGGCCTCTAGTTCATTCCTAGTCCTTAAACTCGGATCTTTTCTCTTCTCATTAGGAAACTTCTTCTACGTCTCTCAAATAGGGTCATTCGGTTGAAGCAGTGTTCGTGGGGACTGTTTTGGCCGATTTCCAAGCAACCACCAAAGGAGTTTTCGATCTTAATCTCTTACCAAGTAAGTTAGTGTTGTGCCTTTCAATTTTAGAGCTTTTGGTAGAGTATTCATGGAGTTACAACTCGAAATCCATTTCTTGCCAAATCTGTGTTTTAGGGTTTCTTTAGGATAGTTTCTTTTGTTCCTCTTTGTTCGTCTAGATCCGTTCGTTTTTGGTAAAACTTTTCTAAATGAAAAATGTTCCTAACACTTTAAAGATGACCTCTGTAAATTTTCATAATTTTTGGACATGATTTGGGCGACGAAAAAGCATCTGGTATTTTCTGAGTTTATGATGACAGTTTTAATATCATGGTGTAGACAGATTTTGTTGTTCGTATTACTCCTAGTTACGATCGTTTTTGCTGGTTATTTTCTTCATGAAAGTTGTTCATTTATGTGTCTAGTTTATCCCTGTAAAATTTCAGAATTTTTGAATCATTCTTGGAATTGTTATGATTTTCTAAAGGAACTGTGGTCGAAGTAGACAGTAAACTCCTATGCTTTGGAAAAATGAATTCTGAAATGATTTTTTTTAAGCCACTTAGAGTCCGATTTGGAAGTAGCTTATTTCTATAAAAAATGTTCATTTGGGAGTTTTCTAGCTCCTGTAAAAATTTTGGGATTTTTGAAAATGTTTTACTAAGTTTCCAAATTCGATTTCTGAAACTGCCAGTGGCGATTCTTTGTCGGTAAAATTGCACTTATGTATTTTGATGATGTACGAGTCGATTGACACTCGTTTTTGAAAATATATGATATCTGGAATTATGTGGTATTGTAAAGTGCGAAATTATGACTTTTAAACTTTGTAAGTTTTGATCGAGTGGGATGCCCGACGTTTTAGAGGGTAAGTGCACTTGGCGTGAGCTCGTTGGGCCGCCCCCTCTTTTTGTGCGGCCAAAACGGCGCATATGATATTGTGGTTTCGTGTTAGTAAGAGTCTATACTCCTAGATATATCCGTATGGGTTGTCTAGGGCTCCGGAGCGGTCTGTATAGGGTCACTGCTTTCACATCCCTCGTGGGTACGAGTCCCAGAGGTGGGTTGTTCGAAAGGGCTTAGGCCTAGAATCGTATTAATGGAGGCCTTGTGGGTGTAAGTCCCCAAGGTCATATTTGGTGTCCTCGATCAAAATGAGCATTGGTAATGGTGTAATTGGTAAAGTGAAAGAATTTCCGTAAATTATTTTTCTCGCTTATTTTAAAGATTAAATTCCTATCTTTTATTACTCATCTAAAAACTTTAAATTTTGTTATGCTATACATTAACTTACGCAGTACCGTTTGTACTGATAATTTGTTGTTTTCCATTTTTTGCAGAGTAAGTCATGGCACAACGGGATGGGATTTTTCGAAGAAATAACTTGTCGCATTTATTTTACTTTAAATTTCTCGTATTGGACTTGGAACGTTGAACTTTGGTTTTTGGCCGTCTGTTTGGCCCTATTTTGCTTCCGCACTGCTATTATTTATTTTATGCATGTGATACTCTGAATTGATTTTACTTCGGGCATATTTGAATAGATTTTAAACTGTTTTGAAATTTGGTACAACTTAGCCTTAGCATTTTTCTAAATAAGCTCGACTTGGTTCGTGTCTTGTTTAGAAAGGTGTGGCGGTAATACCCTAGCCTGGGTGATCAAATCCGGGGTGTTACAGGCCAAATACAGCAAAGCGATGTGGACATGGTCCGTAATGACATATGAACCTCCCATATTGCAATGACAATCCTATGGGAATCAGTATTAGAGCCAATCAGGAAAGCGTCAGCCTCCCTGGTAAATAAAGAGAAATGTGCCCAAAAAGCTAAGGTGGTCACTTATGAAGAAGCAGATTCAAGCACTACTTCAAAGGAAACATTGTCGGATACCGACAAAAACGTTGAGCATGAGGAAAGTCACTTTTTCGAAAGCTCAAGTCAACCCACAACCTCTGGGGTAAAAGAGGAAGAAATTAACATTGGACCCATGACAGACACCTCTAAGGTTAATTCAAAGGAGAATGTCATATCTGCAGCCTGGCTGGACTACCAAGGAAAATGGGAACAGCTGGTTTCCAAAAGAGAATTAATCCCAACAAAACAGTGATTGAGACGTCCGGAAGATACAACAGGGTCTGGATGCTCGAGGGATCAAAGCCAGAAGAGGTTCGAAGGTGGTATGATTTTGGAGCTTTAGCATCTGTTCATACCACATCACCAGGGTTTCCACAAATAGAAAAACTTCCGGAATGGATAAGCAGCGCGGTGCATGAATCATGGCAGAACAACCCGCACCTGCAAAGAGGAGATATTATGGAGCTTAAGTTCATCTCAGCAGCACCAGAAATCATTGGAAAAGGTTCATATCCGGTCTTTTATTTTAATTAAATTACAAAGGTCTGATATGATAGCCTTCAACAGAGTCAAGTCTCTTGATGACAAGGCACCATTGGTATCTTCCATCAGCGAAGATGAGATCTCCACCAGACGAGCATGGAGATTCTGGGTCTGTCTCACATAGATGGAAAAGGTCAAATATCCATTTAAAATCTTTTCCAATAATTTAAATAGATCGTTCCTGGTTAAGTCTTTAATAGGAAAAAGTACCGAATTCCCGGAAACCTCTTTCGAAAACAAGAGATTACTTATTTGGGAGAATAAGTTGCCAAGAACCGAGTCTGCCAGAAAGAAGGCACACAATATGATGCATGTTGGCCAATTGGATAACCATATATGGCCATATTGCGCAGAACAGGAAAAACCCTTATTTGGCACAAAAATTCAGGTAACTCAAAAGAAATCCGGACCCGAACAGGATAAGGGGAAGAAACGTCCAAAAACTTTCACAAGCCAAAGTGAGAACAGCTGGATGTAAAAGAAAAATAGGTGTCGGCAATACCTAATAATTAGAAGCCGACAAAGCAAGTATAGTGGGCATATATTGGCCGACAAGAGAAGGTAGAAAGTTGACCAAAGATGCCACACTAGAACAATAATTCAGCAAACAATAATGTAGCAAGCTGGAATCCAAGGCAGGTGACGAACGCAGTGACGTCACAATGAATTAGAGAAGGTGGGAAGTCCACAGCTGAAGTCCGCGGACGCCTATAAATAAAGGAGTTTGAAGCAGATGGAAAGCATTGAAAAATCCTCCCAACTCTTCAAAACATTTGTAATATTTCTCTTTCTGCATATTTCCTTTCGAGTCTGTAAAAGTATGGGGTATTTCCCCAAGAGTCTTATCCTCCATGAGGAACTAAGTGTCAATCTTCTCCATTAGGGAAAATTATGTTTGAATAATATTTTTAATATTTCTTCAGTAAAATCCAGGCTTCCAAATATCAGAAATATCCCGATAATATAGTTAAAACCCTTTACTCATATCTTGATACGTCATAAGGTAGGAAACTTAATAGGACTGTGTTGTTTGTTGCTGAAGGAGCCAAGAATCTGTGAACCATCAGTCACGGCTGCGTGGTTGGAGGAAGTCCGTAAAATCCCGGAGCTTAGGAAACTCGGCTGCAAGGCGGTCAAAGCGAAGGTATGAAGTTTAGTGCTCAATTTAATTATCGGAAGCATGATGGGCGGTCATTGGATTAAATCTAATGAAAAATCTAAAGTTTGGAGTCAAAGTGTAAAAAGGCAAAAGTCGGTAAGTCAACTGAGGGGTCAAAATATAATAAAAAAAAGTAGGTGGGGTAAACTATTATTTTAAAAAGTATGTATGGCAAAAAATTGAACAAAAGTGGTTTGTTATGACCTAAAATCATAACTCAAATTTATTGTGGCTCAAAAGTGGAAGTGACTACTTGTTATGGCCTAAATTGACTATTAACCCTTATCTGTCAATAGACAAATCCTGAATATTCTGATTATATGGAAAATATAATGGAATCACAAGGTAGAGTCTATTCTCGAAAGCAAATCAAATGTGTATGAGCCATTCTGGACAGCTGAAAAAAGAAGGGGAGCGACATGGTTTTCAGTTTACAAAGTGCAATAACAAAACTAATCAAATGCCTGAAGATAGTGTAAATTGGAAAAATCCAATTTTGGCAACAGTCTAATACCGCCTACAGCAAAAATACAAAAACTAAATTAAGCTGAACAAAAGAATTTCGGGGATGGCGATCACAGATGGTTACGAAGACGAAACCGAAATTCATTGGAAACTTCACTATTTTAAATGAAGGCTCATTAAGCTTAATGGGTAGTACGGATTGAAAGGGCCAAGAGCAGTAGTTACCACTGGGATGGCTACCAAGTAATTTGTTGCCAATTGACCAATTACCAATTACTATGTGGTTGTATGCCATCTCTAACTCACATGTCAGTTGGTAGTATTGGCAATTACTTACATTGGCTGTAATTAATTATTTTGGCTTGACCTGTGTTATATAGTATCATTCAACAGAGCAGCTAATTCAATTGCATAGTAGTCTCAAGTATGAAACTCACCAAATGTGGTAAAAAAATAGTAACACCTAATAGGATTAAAAAGTAGCACTAAAAAGCAAATAATATGCTTACCTGCTACTCTTCTAGGCTTGAATGATCATGGCTAGCAAATAGCCAATAAAGTAGTGGATGTATTGTTCGTCTAGGACAATAATCGCACAGTTATGCTATAATGATAGTGGCTGCAAATTCTCAATTTCGAACGATCTTATTTCATAAGTATGAATTGATCTCATGGCTATCATCAGAAGTTTTCGATGACAGAAAGGTCCAAAGCAGGAAGAAATGCAAGATTCATAGTGAAAGAGACAAGGACGCCGCATATCCGCATATAGTGTCATATAGTATCATCTGAGAAGGGATGAGGAGATTAAAAAAAACTTACCCGTGATAGATGGGAGATGGCGGAAACTGACGGAAGAATGAGACCTGGTGTGTAGATATGATGAATTTGATACCCGAATTTTTTCCGAGCGAGAGCCGTTGAAGGGGGGAACGCTGAAAAAAAAAAAAAAAAAAAAAGAGAGAGAGAAGAAATATCGGTACTTTTCAAAATGAGTGCTTAAAAGGGGACCTAAGGTTTTTCCCAAAACTCTTGGGCCTAAAATCATGGAAAGGGAAAATTGAATAATGTATTGGATCCCTAAAATTTGCTTATCAAAATTATTCAAAACATTCAAATAAATTCGTGTTATATTTTGAATGTTTGAATAGGGGCAATGTTATCACCAAAAAAATAAATAAATAAATAAAATTAAATAAACATATTAAATAGACCTACCTGCCTATATGGTCAGGACCGATTGGATAATCAGCAACTAGGTCAATTGACCGGGCCAAAATGATAGTCAATCAAATAGATCTACCTGCCTATCTGGCCAGGACTGATTGGATAGTCACCAACTAGGCCAATTGACCAGGCCAAAAGGGATAGTATATGAAATAGAGTTACCTGCCCATTTTACCATGACCGATTGGATAGTCACCAACTAGGCCAATTGACCAGGCCAAAAGGGATAGTCTAAGAAATAGAGCTACCTGCTCATCTGGCCAGGACCGATGAGATAGTTACCAACTAGGCCAATTGACCAGCCAAGGGATAGTCTCTCAAGTAGAGCTACATGCCCGTCCGGGCAGGACCAAGGGGATAGTTACCCACTAGACTTACCTGAGAGTAGGGGTGGGCATTTTTGTCCGGTATCGGGTACCCGACCCGAACTCGACATGTCGCGTTCGGGTTTTGTCGGGTTTTAATTTTAAAAACATGACATTTTGGGTACCGGACCCGACACTCAACTGTCGGGTCGGGTATCGAGTTTATAGTCGGATACCCGACAAAATAAATTTTACTCCCTCCGTCCCATATTTATCTTCTTACTTTCCGTTTTTGGACGTCCCACATTTATCTTCCTACCCCAAAAAGTGAATTTTTTTTTACTAAAATGTCCCTACATGTCCATATATTTACAGAAAAACCAATCCTTAATTTTATAACAATTGCACTACAAGACAAAAAGAGACAAATTTACCCCTCAAAAAGTACACATGAAAATAATAAAATAAAACTTTCTTAAACTCTGTATCTACAGTGTCGAAGAAGATAAATATGGGACGGAGGGAGTAATATTTTTCCCCAAATATTTATTTATTTATTTTGCTTTACAATATTTATATGTATTTGATAATTAGTATTTTTTATTCTATGTGGAGAAAAATCAAGTATAAACTTGAAAATTTTGTAAGGTCTCATATATTTAAATTTTTTTTGGCATTATTATGGATAATTAATCTTGAATATGACAATAGATTTCAAGATTGAAGATAATATGATGAGTTATATTTTTTATTTTTATTAATAGAATCACCGTAGAACACTAAATTTAATTAAATAATACTAATAAATAAGATGACATTAAATAATACTAATAAATAAAACTGAAATTTATATTTTTTAAATGTAAAAATTGACAGTTATTATTATTTTAAATTAAGAAAAATTTAAAATAAAACTACTAATACCACCATTGTTATTATTACTATTTTAAATTGATAGTTATTATCATTTTAAATTAAAATAAAAATTTTCTTAATAAAGTTTTTAATAACAATATAAATGAATATACCTATATAGTATTTGTTTGAATATTAATAATTTTAGTTTTCTTTTAAAGAATTGTGTAACTTGATTTAATAATTGTATTTTTTAAAGTAAAACTAAATTAATGAATATATTTATATTTTCTAAAATAATATTTTTCGGGTAGCGGGTACCCGACAAACCCGACCTGACAAAGTCGGGTACCTGATATTCGGTACCCACTTTTGTACGGGTCGGGTTCGGGTACCTATTCTAAATACCCGACAGCGTCGGGTACCCGACTTTCGGGTATCCGAACCCAAAAACCCGACCCGACGCCCACCCCTACCTGCCAGGCCAAAAGAAATAGTCCGTGCCAACTAGACCTATTGGCAGGGAAGAGGAAGCGACACCATGAGCAACCGCACAAAGTAGCTAGGCTGAGACGCGTAGACGAGACGGTTACCGGAGGGCCTAGATCATGCAAGGATGCAGAGGAAGGACACCCAATCAACACCCATCGAACATCTGCTCTTTTTTTTTCTTAGTATTATCAATCGGCGTAGTTTATAGTTGGTAGTTCTTAGTTTCTAGATACCAGTCCTTGTAATTGACAGTGCGCAAGAAACTAGTTTCATGTTCATTATTCTTAACTTTATTGAAGGCACAATCCAACAAAAGAGTTTTTATTCAAATTCTATCGTCTTAGCCTGTAAAAAGCTTACTATTTGTTGTTATCCAAATTCGTACAATAACACATCCATACAAACCAATAAAAGGGCAACATCACAACAACGGATGTGGGATATCAACATTGGTCCTGAGTTTGGTTCCATCTTTGGGCCAAATTAGTACGAATGGACCAAGACACTGTTTGGCAAAACAGTTAAACGTAATTAGCTTATTATAGGTAATTTAAAATAAATTAGCTTATTTTAAAAGATAAAATAATTTAAAATAGTATTCAATCATTTTTTTTTTTTGGAATCCACTGCTAGTATTTTGGAATTAGCTTATTGTAGGCAAAAAGTTGGCTTTAAAATTGTCAAACAACTAATTTTAATTAATTTATTACTCATATAATTAGTTAATACTCCCTCCATTTTCAAAAAATCGAAACGGACCCACAGTGCACGCAATCCAATGCACATTTTAAACCATTAAAAACTCAAGTTTGGTTCTAGGCAAAATTCTAAAAGTTTGATATTTAAAAAGTACTCGACGAGAATCTAACAAGATCCCACTTGACTATATTTTAATTAGTATAACTATGATAAAACTTAAAGTCAAAGTGCGTATGTGAATAGTATCCAATTTCTAAACGTTTCAATTTTAGCAAAACGGAGGGAGTATGTAATAGCTAATACCCAAACAAGACCCAGTTCTAATGTATTCCAATTCGACATTATTAATAAATCATTTACCATTCATATAGAAAGGTTTTATAACTATCCAATTAATTGTTTAGGATATTTTACGTTAACTCCGACAATTTGAATTAAAGAAATATGTGTTGTTAAATTTAAGAGATAGCCGGCGTTTGGAATGACCGTTTTTTTTTTAGGTGTTTTTGATTTTTGCTTCTGTCAAAAGTATTTTTGATGAAAAAATAGTATTTGTTTTGGCTTTTGAAAAAAAAGTAAAAGTACCTCGAAAAACTACAAAAGTGTTTGCTTCTTCAAAAAGCAGATGCCAAAAGTACCTAGTAATGTATGCAAAGTCTTAAATGCCCCTACTACTTAATACTCACATATAAAAAACATGTTATATAATTCTAAAATCACTTTTTATTTTTATACATCCAAACATACTTTTTGGAAAAAAAAATTTTCAAACATTCTATCCCAATACAAAAATTACTTCCTTGTGCTCTTGACTATTGGTGATGTTTCGATTTTTGGTATCTGTTTTTGAAACATAAGCCAATCGGGTCACCGTTTGCCGTGAAAAGATGCCCTTATCAAATTACTCCACTTCATTAGTGATATTAACTGTGGAACTGCCGTAGTGCTGCTGTTCCTATATATTGTATCCAATGGTGTTGTGAAACGCATTACATCAAAATTCCCAACTCTGCTTTCTGTCTAATTACCAAAATTCGTTAATGGCGGCGTTGCTGGATGGCAAGCAAGAAGTTGGCGTTGGGGTCTTTCTGCTCAACGCCAAAAGCCAAGTGCTTTTCGGCCGCCGCCGTACACCCGTCGGCTTTGGCACCTTCGCCCTCCCCGGTGGCCATCTCGAATTCGGTCAGTATTTTACCCTTTTTTTCAACCCTAGGGAAAAAATAGTGCTGCTATTACGTTGTTAAACTACGGGAATAGTTGGATTATTGATTGAGCAGGAACAGAGGAATCCTAATCGTAATTTGTCTTATAAGTTTCCCCTTTTGCACGCATTTCTTGTGAATTTTGAATTTAATCTTTTGAGTGAAGTATATGGATTGTATGATTGTAGAATTGTTCTTTCTGTTCGGTTAAGAGAAGTTATAATTGCAATTCAAATATGAGTGTGCCCTAAACCTGTTCTGCAATTCAAATCAAATAATCAATTAGTGTTGAGGGTTCAGAGAGATATATATTCACCAATGGAAACAAAGAGGGCAACTTCTTTTTGTGAAGGTACCTAAGAACCAAAGTCCATCATAATACCTAACTGGAATCCTGAATGTAGTCAAGAAAAGTTAAGCACAAAGATTAAAGTGCTTGGGGGAAAAAATAATAATAATAATAATAATAATAATAAAAACTATTGTTGTGCAAGTGCTGGATTATGTTATAACTTATTTCCTTAACTAGGTTCGGGGTTCGATCCCCTATTCAACCATTATCCCTCATCTTTGTAATTTTTGTAGCATGCCTACTGCCACCAGCTTGTGTGTCATGTACCAAAAGCACTTCAAAAAGTTATTCCAAGATGTGAATTATCAAGTATTGAGAATAGATTCAACAAGTTACAGTCAAGTTTATTAAAAAAAAAATTGTAGTAGTTATAAAAATCTAACTATTAAACACTACCCTGCTTACACTAGACCAGATACGATGTTGAGTTTGCTGTTATATTGTGGGCAGTATTTAGGTGTACTCTTGTTGGTCTTTGGTGCATTTTATGCTAATGTCTATGTATATCTTATGACTTGGTTGGAAATAATTATATGCGACGAACCAATTCCCCAATGAAGGCGTTTATTCAATTTTCAATTATAATAATTCATTTCCTAATGAATATCCATTTGAAAAATTATTGTATGTACCATTCTGTTCCTGCATTATTAAGTTGCAAATTCATTTCATTATCGCTAAATTTATTTCATTCTCATCAAATGCTTTTTATTTGAGCCAACCAACCAATGCATTATAGAAACTACTTTTGATGCATCGCTTTGTAATTCAAGAAGTGCATAGCCCTTCTGCTATGATAACTCTCTGCCTTCCTTGATTTTTGTTATTTTTTCTCTTTTTGGATGAAAATTTATTTTGTGTCTAAATTTGTTTTATATTGGAGTAACTTCTTTTACTTTTATTAAAATTTGTCATCATTAATTATTAAAATTTTACAATTTAAATTTCATAGTTAAATAAAAATAATAAAATCATATGAATTTATGTTTTAGGTGGGGATGAGGACTTAGCCCAAGTGGTTAAGTCCCTTGACTTCCAACGGAAGGTTGGAGGTTCGAATCCTCACCCCCCTATCCCTCCCCTTTGTTCCCTTTGTAATTTGTGTGACATGGGCTCCCACTACTCCTTTATCAGGCCTTTAATGGCTCGTCCAAAAAAAAATATTATGTTTTAGGTATATGCACGCCCATGCTCCTAGAATATGCATTTATATTATTTTCAAGTGTTATGAATCTTCCTTTGCCAGCATAGACTAAAAAGGAATTTTTAAGACATTAACAAGAAGCTAGATGACTGATTTTGTTATGAAGAGTGTAGGTGCGAAAAATTGTTGTCGCTCAGATTTAAAATGATACATCTTGAGCTTAACTTTGTTCCTAAAGCGAATTAGGTTTGGGTACAAGTTCTGTGTTCCATTGATTCATGGCAAGGTATTTCCAAGTTTATATACTTGAATTACTACATTCCTTACCTCTATGTTTTTTTTTTTTTAAACTTGGAAGTGGGATGACTATTCTATCAATTCAACTGGAATAATCCATTTTCGTATTCTTGGTCATCAATGAGAGCAAGCATGTCCGTTAAGTGTGTTTATAATGAGAAAAGCATTTGCCGTTTGTGCCATCATTTGCTACAACAAAATCTGAACTTTGTGTCACGACATATGCTAAATCAGGGGAGAGCTTTGAGGAATGTGCAGCGAGGGAAGTGAAGGAAGAAACCGGGCTTGACATTTCCGGAGTGGAGTTTGTGTCTGTTATGAACTGTGTCTTATCCGAACCAAAACCAATCCAATTAATAGTAATTCTGATGCGCGCTGCATTAGATCCCACTCAGACGCCGGCCAATACTGAACCAGAGAAATGTGATGGCTGGGATTGGTATGATTGGAATGATCTTCCAAAACCATTATTTTCACCTTTAGAAACTGCAATCTCAAAGGGCGTGAATCCCTTTGCTAACCCGTCTGGAATATGAATTTTTTGGCAGAAGTCTTGGCTTATTATGTACGGAGAACTACTTGGTTTATAGAACTTTAATTTGCTTAGAGGTTCACAAATAAATATGGCAGCATTTAAATGCCATACAATAAAGCCACATAGTTCAAGATTCTTGCTCATTTTCTTTGGGACTATTATATCAATGAGTTGTTAAGACTATTATATACAGTATAAGTTTTTTACTAGCAATAAAAAAGGGCAATGATTTGGCATTGGAAATTCCAGCACCCTCACTGTGGATGTGGAGTGGGCTGCTAACATTGCATGTATTTATAACATGAAATGAAGCTTCTAGCGGTGACAACAGGTTTTTTGTCGCTTGGTGATAGATGAAACTTTTGTAGTGATGGAGGGGAAATAATAATTTCATAATTGTTTTCATCTTGCTATTTTATACTATTGAAGATGTATTTCATGGCTCATAATCCCCACAAGCATATTAGTTGGCGACTTTAGTGTAGTTCGAGTTGGGGGCCTAATAAGGATTGGATTGATAATCTTAGGTTGTTTTGAAGTGAAGTTTGGTAGTAATTAGTTTACATCTTGATTCTCCATCATTACCTTAAAAGAATCTCAAACATATGCAAAGCAAAAAATATGTAATTAAATAAAAAGTAATATCGAAGTAGTTGTTAGGGCAGATGATCATTAGGTCATCCATATAATTCTGCACACATTTTACCACTAAATATTTTAAATTTAGTGTAGTAATTGAGAAAAAAAAATGATGATATTAAGACCAAACACTGAAATAATTTTTGTGTACTGTGAAGACATAAAATTCAAGTACTTTGACATTAGGGGAGGGCATCTGTGTGGTGGATATGTAGAGACAAAATCTAGTGTCTTTTAATTAAGATCTAGTTATTGATTTTTGTCTCAAGAAATTCAACAATTGAAACTGCACTTTTTACATTGCTGATAGGGTTATTTTCGAATAATTATTGGACCAGTATTGGTTGAACTAGTGTTTTTTATAGGTGAATACCGGTAGTATCTCAGGCTTTCTAGGATCCAAGAATAATTTATCGAGAATCAAGTGGGCATTGAACTAGTGTTGATTGCTGTTTAAAATTTACACTATTAAATATTATGTTTACCAAAACAGTTTACACTATTATTATTGAAAAAATATATTTTTTTTTCAACAACAATGTATGGGTTTTAATATCAACCAATATTTGTTGAACCTTAAAATATCTGTATATGCTCCTTAATTTAGGGAAAGGATCCCCTCCCCTTATTTTATGGTATGGATAACTCCTTGTTTTATGCGCAAATTACTATACTTACGTAAAAGGTTAAAATTCTCAATAATTTAAGTGTGACAAAAAAAAAAAAAAAGAAAAGATGAAACAAATGAAATAAAATAATAGTTAAAATTAGCGATATACTATATTTTAGAGGGTAGAACATTTTAGAGGCCCTTAGAAAAAAAAAGCCCTATAAAATAAATTATATTTTATTATTACATATTATTTTTCTGAACAACCTATGTAGCTTAGGAAATGGGTGGTGGTAGCTAATACCACACAAATTACAAAGGGAAGAGATATGGAGCCGGGTGGGAAATCGAACCCCAATCTGAAGGTTAGAAGTTAGGGACTTGTCCAAAGTCAAGTACTCATCCCCTATTATTACATACAATTAATTCAATATTTTATTTTAGTAAATTATGAAGTATAAAATAGTAGTAGTATTGTATTTTGTCAAAATATACATTATTTTAGTTAAGATTTTTTTTCCACTAAAAAAGATTGAAAAAATTATCAAGTTATAAGAACTAACTAAAGTGTAAAAGTTAAACTAAATTTTTAATAACCTATAAACATACAATTTAAATATATTATTATAAATTAATTATATAATAGAAGCCCAACATCAATCCAACCTGAAGGTTGGATGTTCGATTCCCACCGACCCCCTATCCCGCCCTTTTATTCCCTTTGTAATTTGTGTGACATGGGTTCCCACTACCTCTTTTCTAGTCTGTATAGGTTGTTCAGCAAAAAAAAAAAAGAGGATGACAAAAAAAATAAGTAATAAATAATAAAATATTATCAAATACTTCCTCCATTTTTTAAAGGTTACACTTCTCATTTGCACGTATGCCAATGCACATTTTCAACGATTAATAACTCAAATTCGGTACAAGTAAAAGTTCTAAAAATTTGATATTTAAAAACTACAAGAGGAGACGAATCCAACAAGATCTCACTTGGCTATATTTTGTCTTCTATAACTACAACAAAAATAGAAGTCAAAATGCTACAATGAACAGTAAGAAAAGTCAAAACTTAACCTTTAAAAAAAACGGAGGGAGTGCATAGTATTTCTAATCTCCTATATAAATATCAATATAAAAACCTTTTTAAAAATAATCTTTCATAAATTTTGTTTAAAAATGAGGCCCCACATAATGTGGGCCCAGAGCAGGCTCCTGCTAATCACCGGGCCTGAACATCATGTTACTCGATCACCCAATTTACCTTCTCAATAATCTCGGTCCCTTTTCTTTTTAATTTTTTTTATATAAACTTACCCATACCTCCTACCATCTAACCATCACTATCTAAATTCTTGCATGTTAAAATATTAAAGAGCCAGACCATATATATATATATATATATATATATATATATATATATATGGTGGCGATTCTAGGAATTATAGTGAGGGTGTGCGAATTTTTTAGAAAAATTGCCGAACAATAAATATGTCAATTACTATACTTTTCGACACAAAAATTTATTGAAAAAAATTATAACTTCATCTAGTGTTTCTTTTTCAACAATATGACAATAATGAATCATGTAACATTTTATCACCCATACAATTTCATAATTCGAATTTGAGAATCATCATCACATGGAAAACTCTTTTAACTATTAGTTGTCGGAAACAAAATTAACAATAGTTTAATAAATAAATACACCAAAGGATAAGCATTGTCCTTATTTTTTTCAACCAACTTTTAAAAGAAGAACACTAGTTCCAAGAACATAAGAGAAATCAGAATCCTTACATCTATAATATAGTTCGTTGATTTTCGAGCATTTCAGGGGCAATATTATCTCACTCATATGCATAAAACAAATAAAGGATAATTTATAAAACCAACTTCATCAGATATAATAGAGAAACAAACTCAACGCAAAAGATATTTCTCAAAAAGAGTAATGACTTAACTACTCCAAGCCAATATTTTCACCACTTTACTCAAGATGTTTTAGTACACCAATAGCAGTATAAAACAAATTAATCTCATCATTGTAAAATAATAAAAATTCAAAAATTTACCACAAAAAGCAAAAATATAAAAAGTATATATATATTTTTTTTAAATGAGGGTGGTCAGCTATTAAAAAAAGTTTGGTATTTAAAAACTACATATGTGATCGCCATTGTATATATATATATTTTGAATAGTCGACAGAGGGAGTAAAATTTGAAAAATGATCAATAGTATTGAAAGATAGCGCAAGGAGAAACTCAAGATTGATTCCATGCATGACTATTTTAACATGAATCATGCAACATAAATAAATAAATAAATAAATAAATAAATAAATCCCAAATTATTATATTGCACACGACGACCATATTAATTTTCTCTATGCCGCATTGCCGCTTTAACAATTGAAAAGTTAAGAAGTCGGAACAAATAAAACTTATATATTGTTGTCCATTTTAAAAAAAACATAGTTGCTGCATATGACATATATCATCATTGTCCCAGCCCACAGAGAACATGACAACATTCCACAGAAACTAACAAATTAAAAACCTTATAATTAACAATGACATAATATATCTACTCTCTTATTACATTAGTTTATATAGAATTTTTCACTTTTTCTCAATGGAAGATGATAATTTAATGGATTAATCTAAAAAGGAAAGAAATTAACATTAATTTATGGGTTTTCATTTGATTACAAAACGATGAGAGCAATATCCTTCTCTCAAAATGATATATACAAAAAGTAATAGGAATATATGGAACTAAAAATAAGATTTAAATTAGAATATCCCTTGGCGGGAAACATAATCCTAAACAATGTTGAAGATTGTTTAATTCACAAAGTGGTTTGTTGAATGAGTGCATCCATGCAGAACTGGACAATGACTAGACAAGAATGAAACCAGAAAAGAAGAAACAAGCTGGTGCACCCAAATTTCAACCTCCCCCAATTAAATTTGATGATGAAAAAGACACTTGTGTTTCACCAATGTCCCTCATGAATATTAATAATAATAATAATAATAATGACAACAATCATAGTGTTCATTCACAATTCACATATCAACCCTACCCTTAAATACCACTGTGTATGAATTGAATGCCCCCTTTTTCTAAAATAAAAAAATAAAATAGAAAATCCCCCATGGTGGGGCTGAGTTTGGTGCAACTTTACCTATACACACTTAACTGTTCCCTATGCATCTTCATAAATCTTCACCCCCCTAACCTTTTCCCCCATGTCCCATTATTATTCCCACATCAATACTCACATTCACTCCTCTCTACTCACTAAGGATTTTGCATCCAATCACTGCTGTTAATTCTCTTTGAGGTCTGCAGATCAAGTTCTTCTAAGAAATCAGGAATCTTGGAATTAGGGTTCGTCTGATTTCAATTATTTGGAGGGTTTTGAATTTTTATTCAATTTATTAATATCCTATGTAGTTTTCCTTCTTGTTCTTGCTCCTTGAGTTCTGCAAGCAAAGTTCTTGTAAGAAAGCAAGAATCTTGAAACTAGGGTTTGTCTCATTTCAATAGTTGGGGCTTTTCAATTTTGATTCAATTTCAATTCCTATATATGTAATTTGCCTTGTTGTTCTTGTGGTTTTGTAATTGCAGAGATCATGAAGGGCTCAATCATGGCGAGAACCCCCCACGAATCATTCTCCTTCTCCCGGCGATACTTCCACTGGAAGAAAAAGGCCATCGAAGACGAAGAAGACGACATGGAGGAAGAAATCCTGGGCTTCAATTCCTCAGCCTCCTCAAAATCAATCCCCGAAACTGTAACCGAAACACCACCGCCGCCGGAAAAACTGGCGATCCCACATTTCCCACTCCAGCATTCGCGCTCCGCCAGGACGCCCCGGAAGAAGCTCCCGGCCATGGCGGTTTCCAAGCTCCGGGCCGCCCTGGCGCTCGGCCGGGGAGCGGCCCGGACCCACTTCTCGTCCGGCCTGGGGACGAAAGTGGTGGGGACCCTTTTCGGCCACAGGCGCGGCCACGTCCATTTCGCGTTCCAGGAGGATTTCAATATCGCGCCGGCGTTCCTGGTCCAGCTGGCGACGCCGACGAGCATCCTGGTGAAGGAAATGGCGTCGGGGCTGGTCCGAATCGCCCTGGAATGCGACAAGAAGGCTCTGAAGAAGGGTTTCAAGCTGCTGGAAGAGCCCATCTGGAGAACCTACTGCAACGGGAAGAAATGCGGGTACGCAATGAGGAGGGACTGCGGGCCTGATGAATGGGCTGTTTTGAACTCAATCGGGCCGATCTCAATGGGGGCCGGGGTGCTTCCTGGGGCCGGGCCTGAGCCCGCCGGGGAAGAGCCCGATGGGGAGATGATGTACATGAGGGCCAGGTTCGAAAGGGTTGTGGGCAGCAAGGATTCAGAAGCTTTCTACATGATGAACCCGGATGGCAATGGAGGGCCCGAACTCAGTATCTATTTGCTCAGGGTTTGATTTTTCTTTCTTTCTTTTTTGGGTATAATTTTTCACTTTTTTTTTGAAAGAAAGATATATAGTTTAATACCTAGTAACTATACTCAATTATTTATATACATATATAATTATGGGGTGGTTTGCGTTTTGTTGTTGTGAGATTATGAAGTATTTTTCAATGTTGATGATATAGAGTTTTCTTCTCTTCTTTTCTTTTTGAATTTGTGTGTGATGAGGAGTTTAAGAATTTGGGAAAGGGAGTGTTTGGCATTTTGCAATTTGGGGAATGGGGGTTTAGGTGGTTGGAAAGGAGGGGCTAGGGTTAGGGTTGCAAACGAACCGAATCGAACCGAATATTGCAGTATTCGATTTGATTTGTTAAGCTTCACGAATACTTTCGAATCGAATCGAATTATTCTATAAGGTAATTTAATATTGAAAAAATTAATTTTTAATTATTAAAATTAAATATTTAGTTCGATTTATATATTAAATTTAGTACTTTAATTTCATATATAAATATATTCATATTAATTAATAAATATATTCACTAAAAATAAATTTTAAATTATCTAACAAAGTTATTTTATATATTTATATATTATTTTATATAAAATAAAATGTTTAATCGAATATCGAATCGAATCAAATATTATTCGAATATCAAAATTTCGAATAATTTCGAATCGAATTACGAATCGAATAAAAAATATTTGATTCTTTTGCAACCCTAGCTAGGGTAGTGTCAAACATGGCATAGCATTTATGATAGTATTTCCCATATTGAAGAAAGAAATAAATCAAATGTAGTAAATTAGTAATTGCCTTGTCTGTCCAATTTTATGGAGTATTTTTATAAATAAACACTGATTTTGTGATTAAGTTTATATCCAGATGACCTCCAGAAGTGATATGGTGTTTAGATTAAAATGCTATGTAAACATATATCATTAAAATGTCAACAAATCTCATTAAACAGCATGTATCATTTCTGTCCTCATTCTGTAGCATAATTAATTAATTATTATATTGCATTTCCATTACAGCAGTGATCATTAAAATGGCAACAAATCTCATTAAACAGCATGTATCATTTATGTCATCATTCTTTATCATATATAGATATCCAGAATTAATCTATTCTGGACAGAAACCGAGTCGCTGATTTAGGATTATTTGGGAGGCACATATCTGTTAACAAATAATGAATAGTACTGAATTGTTTGGGAGGCGACAGATTTGACTAATAGCGAACTGTAGAAGCAGGTTATCTCTCAAACAACCTCTTTGCATTTACATTACACTTAATTAATTTAGTGCTTTTTTTTTTCTTTTTGAGGATTTCATGTTTAGTGAAGTACTCGATATTGGTAGATCCAAATGGGATTTGGGAATTATTTATGACAAATAAATCTAACAATCCTAACACCAAAAGTCCAATTGAATTGTTGTACCTAGATAGCGCCTACTACTACGGGAATGGTTTGCAGGCTGAATTGTGGCAATTCAGCTTGTGCTCCATGTGCTGATTATTAGTTCAGTGTGTGCTAACTTGTAGTGTGTTGTCATAAATTCCAAAATTGAGCATAGGTTAGTTACCGTAATGAAATATTCTCTTTCCATTATATGTAACTTACAAGTTTGGTAAATTTATTACATTCCATGATTTGATTAATGTACATTATTCAGTTTCTAAACATGGATCATATAAATTTTGGAAATCCTAATATATGTAATAATAAATAATGGAGTCAATTAAATTTAGTTTTTACAAATAGGGTTATAAATAAAAACTAGCACATATTGATGACTAAATCAGCACATATATCCATGAAGAGTAGCACATACATCCTACACAACTTAAAAATAACTTAATTATTTTAAAAAAAAATCATCACAGCTCATTCATTTAAGTGCTATCATCATATGCATAATATAAACAAGCACATATATCATATAAAACCATCACACATTTGAATATTGTTAAGCACATACATGGCAAAAAATTCACATACATAAATAAAACCAACTTATTCATTTAAATAAAATTATCACATGTATAATATAAAACGAGCACACAAATTATATAAACTTTCTACTCAACATAAAAAATGCACATAAATTAACGTGGGTGAATAGTAATTAATTGGGGGATTTGTTATAGTTATTTATTAAATTATTATATTTAAGGTAATGAATCCTAGCACCTAAAATTAGATGAATCAGTTCTAACTATATTAAATGTTGATTCTAAATTAAGGGTTCTAATTAAATCTCATTATTTAAGATAATAATCTCTATAAAATATACTAGCACAAAATGTATGTAAATTTAGAAATTCAGCTTGTACTTATTCAGTCCTTAAACCACACCCTACTACTACTTCTAATTACCCCCAGAATCATCAAAACCAGGAGTTGGAATGTTGCGAGTTGGGGGTCAGGGTCCACTAGCTAGTTTGTTATTATTATTATTATTATTATTATTTTTTTTTTATTGAACAATCTATACAAACTAGAAATTGGGTGGTGTGTCTCATACCACACAAATTACAAAGGGATAAAGATGAGGGATTGGGGCCGACTGTGAAATAATCAAACCCCCAACCTATAGATTGAAAATCGAGGGACTTGACCACTAGGCCAAGTCCCATCCCCGCTAGTTTGTTAGTTGTTACTTGTTAGGTGCTAAGTAGGAGCACCAAGTAAAATATTAAATGTAATTATCAATACACGATTAGTATTTTATTTATTTGGTGAAAAAATATAACCTGGGATTCTCTAGAGGTTATATTTGTTCAACTGTCGTCTCTTCTAGCTAGATATATATTGTGCGGGAAGTTCAATATAGTAGTATTATTTTTGGTTTGGGGTTGTATTTTTGGGCATCATATGTGGATTGTGGAACCAATTGAGTGCAAGGCTTGTAGCATATGAAAATATTAATGCATTTTGAATTCCTTTATTAAATTGTTGGGATTTTGTAAATTATAAAAAGAAAAGGACACAGATATCATCTCATCAATTCATCATACATATATAGGAGATGCATGTAAGAATTAAATAAAATAAAATAAAAATAAAATGATTAAGCATGATATAGTGGCACGGGAGGTGAAGGAAATAATGATAGACAATCCATTACACATGTGGAAGTGATCTGAATGGGTGCACAACACAATTATGGGTTCCCAATATACTCAACACGTGCTCATGACTTATTCTTTCATTTTCATTTATTAATTTCACTCATAATTCATATAACTGGCTTTTTTCTTTTCTTTTTTTTTTTTGGTGTACTCAATCGAGATTTTTGTCGTAATTTTTTAACTCTGAAAAATCCTGAATTCAGGAATTCCAAGAGTCCATGTGGATATGGGTAACTTTATATAAAATTCCATTGAATATACATTTTTAACAATTAATTACTCATGTTGTGTACAAATAAAAATTATAAAAATTTGATATTCTAAAACTACAAATGAGATGATTCTAACAAGATTTCAATTGACTATATTTTTTCTTCTAATACTATTGTATAAATATGAATTACAGTTGAATATAATTAATGGTGTCAAAAGGCAAAATATTTTAGATTCACAAAAATGGAAGTAGTATAATTTGTTGACTTTGATAAAATTCATAGAAAACTTTAGTGGTGAGAAATTCAAATTAATAGATAAGTAAAAAATTCATAAACAGTTGAAGACCTAAAGACTTTAAAAACTGCTTTATTTAAAATATGTATAGAATACATCTCTCGAGTCATCAGTGTCTTTACTAAAGTCAAGACTAATATCCAAAATATTTTAGAGATAGCTCTGTATTTATAATTTTTATCTTTAAAAATCAATAATTGACGAATCAACAAAACTAACACTTTGTATATGACAATATAAGATTATATATTCAAATGATCCACAATATACACCAATTCTAAATCCTACGTATAAGCAATTAAATTATTACAGGATGATGGAGTTATCGCTTAACTAATTCCTGGTTAAAATATAAAATTAAGTCTTCAAATTTTTATCCGGATTAAATAGATTTATATAATGTTTATAATTAAATGATCTATTTGGAATGCACCATATTTTATCGATTTCGTGTTGAATATAGATTTGTGGGGCATAAGAAGTGATGGGCCATGGAAAGGGAATTGGGCCATAAAACATGAGCCAATGAAGGATTTTTAAAGGAAGTGGGCTTATAATCAACTGGGCCGAGAAACTAAAGGAGAACGATCCGAGACAAAGAGTCCGAACAGATGAGTATTCTAAAGACAAGAAATTTCGGCCGAAACGAAGCCAAATCAGCCGATTAGGGGAAAACGAAAATCGGCTCAAAGGAATTGGCCGGAGAAGCGGTTACCAAGCTCGGCTATAAATAGGGGATGCCATGCACAGAATCCGAGAGATCAATCCAACCCCCAAATTCCTTTATCAAATTTAATTCTTTGTATCTTTTACTGCTTTCTTTACAGCTTTTCCTAGACTCTAGTTTAGCTCGTAGCGGTTACTTTCCAAATCCGCCGTTGTTCCTTAGCAACCAGTAGTTTGGCTCCAGTTTTTCCGGTGAATTCGCCTTTGTCCCTTAACAACCGGTAGATTCCCCATTGTATCTAGTTTGCCATTATAATTTCAGAGTATTCAGTCAAGTTTGGGTGTACTTAGTCAAGTTTGGGCGCATTATCATTAATCCGGACCCATAATCGGTTTGATCCTTTTCCGATAGCCTCCCTTGAGGAGAAAAAGGTCCTTGGCTCACCACCAGCCAAACAGTGGCACGCCCAGTGGGACTAAAAATGGCATTCGAAACACAGGCAACTCCAGCAGTTAACACGGCGGCAAGGACCGATTTGCCGCCGATTCAGGAAGAACGCACAGCAGAACCAGGTGAATTCCCCCCAGGGTTCCCCGGACCATCAAACTTCCACAATCAGGAGTTTCCGCATAAGGATCTAACCCCGCGGTTCCGTAATCATGTCCAGTTTATGGTGGAAGCGGCGGTTACTAATTCGGTTCGGCAGATAGAAGGCAATATACTGGCAGCAATGCCGGCAATGTTTAGAGCCAAATTAGCGAGGAATATGTATCCGATGGGAACGCAGAATGCACAGATGGCGCAAAATCCACCACCTGCGATGCAAAACTCCTCATAACTTTCAACAGCAGGCCTATCGGCCGCTAGGAGGGCAGGGACCACGGTCTTTCGTCCCTCCGCAACAAATATACGATCAACAGCAGAATCAACCACCTCAGCCAGTAGTGCAACCGCCTGCTCCAGTGGTACAACAACAATTTTTACCACGGCAGCCGAATCCGCCACAACTGGTTGACATGGAACTTATTGCTGAGATAATTCGTACACAATTTGGAAATCTTATCGGCCAGGAGAATAGGCCGATGTATAGGAAGCCTTACCCCGACTACATCGAAGAGCAGTATCCACTGCCTAGAGGAGTGAAGGTTCCAGATTTTAATACTTTCTCTGGAGAGGTCGGCCGATCTACGATAGAACATATTGGCCGATTTACAACTCAATGCACCAGAATCGCGCAAAATGATTTTCATAAGTTGATATTGTTCAGCTTATCGCTCACTGGTCCAGCATTCGAGTGGTACATTAATTTGCCAGCAGGATCGGTTAACACTTGGGCCGAAATGGAGCGGTTATTTCATGACCGATTCTACAACACCAGTCCTGAAGTATCAGTGGTTGATCTAACATCAACCAAACAGAAGGCGGCGGAATCAGTCACTGAGTTCATTGAGAGATTTTATGCAGTTAAAGCTCAAATGGAAACAATGCTGCCGGAGCATGAGTATATCCAAATCCTGAAGCAGAATCTGAAGTTCGCCATCAAGGACAGATTGATGGTCACGAGACCCAGGACTGTGGCTGAATTAACGGCCGAGGCTATAAGAATGGAGACTTATTTGGCGGAACAAGCGGCTTTCAAATCGAGCCGTAGTCAAAGTGGAAGATCACAGCCTATCTAGTCAGCCGCATCGTTTGCAGAATCTCTGGATAGATGTGAAATTGAGGAAGTATCTACGGATGATATTCCTGCTTTAGCCGAAGTAGCAAGGGCCCAATTGGTGATATAGAAGCCCATGACCTGTCCTGCTCTTCGGCCAGTCAGAGGCAAGGATAAGGAGGGAGAAGTCAGGGACGAATCTCAAAGGTTTTATTCTTTCGATCTATCTCAGATAGATGAAATATTCAACTATTGCCAGAAGAATAGATTATTGGAGTTCAAAGGAAATCACCCGCAACCAACCAATGAGCAACTGGAAGCCGGGTGGTGTAGATTTCACGGATCGGCTACTCATTCTACAGCAGTTTGTGGATATTTCAGAAAGCTGATCCAGAAGCACGTAGACGATGGGAAATTGAAGTTCCCGGATAGACTCATGGCAATTGATAAGAATCCATTCCCTGTCGCTAATATGGTAATGGTGCACCCAGATCAGAACAAGTTTGTACACGATCGTTTGGGGGACCAACCATCGACCAGTAAAAGCTCTGTACATGATCGGCTAGGGAGTCAGCCATCAGTCCAGAACAAGACAGGAGTGTGGAGACGATTAGGGTCACCGCAGAAGGGGAAAGAGAAGACTTCAGACGTTTTCGACCGATTGGGAGACTATGAAGTGAAAGAATGGATTAAACAATCGGACAAACCTCAGAAGACGGAATTCAAAGATGAGAGTGAAAGGCCAACATTGAAGATCATAACCAATGGTTGGAACTCAGAAATGAAGCTAACAGCCGATAAGCAGAATGGAAAAACTGTGATTCAGATCACAGTTCCCGAAGATGCTGTGTCCTCAGAAATGAAGAGACTCAGAAGGCCACCAGCTAATACTCAGGTAGGCCGATGGGTGCAAAATTCCCCAGAGAAAAGGCATTTCGGCCAACGCCGATTTGAGAATTCAGCATGGAGGGCAGGGGAAAAGGAGACTCCAAGAGGGAAAGGATCATATCGTACCTTTAAATGGAGAATGCAGCGGCTTAAAGCAGCCGGCGCATTTGAGCAAGAAGAGTACGAAATGATGCATATGGAGGAAGACTTCCCAGACGATTATTCTTTATCTAAAGGAATGATCCTTGATAAAGTGTTTTCGGCTCGACTGAAATCAGCCGAAGGGAAGGAAGAAAGAAAGCCGAAAGAAGGACAAGATCAGCTGAAAAACAAAACTGAATTTCGGCCGAAAATAATGCAGCCGAAAGCCGATAACGAACAGCCGAAAGTAAAAGAGTAGTGGAAGCCTAGACCAGTCCAAACTAGGGAATGGAAGCCGAAGACAACCATTGTCCCGAATAGTGATACGCTTTCGATTGGGCAGTTCAAGTTTGACTTCGGGTCTAGTGCTAATATGATAGGAGTGACCACAACAACCGACGAAGAGTATTGCTCTGATTCTGAACCAGCTGTGGTCTTTTGTCAGAAGGAAGGAGAGTATTTCGGCGAGGAAGAACCCATTTTGGACTTCTGTTTTGCAAACTCGAAGCACATCGGCCGGAGGCAGAAGAAGAGAAAGTTGTGGAAGAAGGGTACGAAGCATTTATCCTCGAAGCTCAGCCAAGCACAATTTTACCTCCGACTACAAAGATGTCTCAGCATGTGAGGCCTTTATACGTCAAAGGTTGGGTCAACGGGAGACCACTCAGGAGAATGTTTATTGACGGTGGAGCAACCGTCAACATTATGCCATTATCCATGTTGACGAAGATAGGCCCTCGAAGGACAATTTATTGCCCACGAGGATGAAAGTATTAAGTTTCGTGGGAGCACCAACGGCTGCCGAAGGGTATATTTTAGTAGATGTAACGGTCGGAATAATCTTAATTCCGACTATGTTCTTTGTAGTGGATGTAGAGGTTCCGTATGCGGCCCTATTAGGCCGATGCTGGATCCATACTGCCAGATGTTTGCCATCAACACTGCACTAGAAGATATGGTTTTGGAAGAAGGATGGCATAGTCGAAAAAGTGGATGGTGATCAACCTCCGTTTCCAGTCAGCACAGCCAGTCGAATTGATGCGGTATTGTATGAAGAGCCCGTACAACCATTCCTAGCGGTGGTAGGGGAACGGTACCCGTAGGTCGTTGAATGCGACTGGACAGACTTGGGGTTCGAGGTCAGATATCAGGCCGATGAACGGCCGAACGAGGAAGAAAGTAAATGATGAACGAAGAAGCTAAAGGAATGGTCGAGTTTGAATCGACCGAACTCGGATCTTCAGGAGAGAAAGCAAATTGGAGCGAACTCATCGATGCTATTCCAAAACGAACAACAGATTTCAAAGCTCATCCCTTGAAAATGGTCAATGTTGGTACAGATGAGCACCCAAGGGAGATCCAATGGAGTGCAAATTTGGATCAGCAGAGGACGAGCCGATTTAAAGAGGTGTTAGTAGAGTTCAAAGATTGCTTCGCATGGGATTACACAGAGATGCCAGGATTGGAACGATCGATTGTGGAGCATACACTGCCAATCAAAGAATGGTTCAGGCAGCATAAACAGCCGGCCAGGAGGGCAACGCCCGAAATAGTCCCAAAAATAAAAGAGGTAATAGAGAAATTGTTTATCGGCCGGATTTGTAAGGCCAGCTAAGTATGTAGAGTGGTTCTCAAATATTGTTCCTGTAATAAAGAAGAATGGAAAATTGAGAGTTTGCATCGATTTCCGAAATCTTTATATAGCCACTCCTAAAGATGAATACATGATGCCTATTGTCGATTTGTTAATTGATTCGGCCACAAAACAGGAGATGTTATCCTTTATGGATGGGTATTCAGGAGACAACCAAATCTTTATGGCCGAAGAAGATGTACATAAAACTGCATTCAGATGCCCTAGAGCTATTGGGATCTATGAATGGGTAGTGATGCCATTCGGGTTGAAGAATGCAGGAGCCACATATTAGAGGACCATGAATTATGTTTTTCATGATCTAATAGGAGACTGCGTAGAGGTCTATATCGACGATGTCATGGTCCGGTCCAGAGATGTGGAAAGTCATTTGGATGATTTACGAAGAGTATTTGCAAGAATGAGGCTACACGGAGTTGAAATGAATCCGGCTAAGTGTGCTTTTGGAGTGCAAGCAGAGAATTTTATTGGGTTCTTGGTACACAACAAAGGTATTGAAGTTGATGCAAACAAAACCAAGGCCATCCAGGAAGCTAGGCCTCCATACGATAAGAAAAGTTTGCAAAAATTCCTTGGACAGATCGGTTTCCTGAGACGATTCTTGGCAAATGCGGCCGGGAAATCAAAACCATTAACCGATTTACTAAGATTGAAGAAAGAAGAGGAGTTCAAATGGGGAATCGACCAACATGAAGCCTTCGAATAACTAAAACAGGCTTTGATAAATCCACCAGTGTTGGTCCCACCGATTTTAGGCCGACCATTAAAGCTATATATAGCGGCGGCCGAGGAGTCTATTGGAGCATTACTAGCTCAAGAAGACGATGAAGGAAGAGATCGGGCGATTTATTATATGAGCCGAATCTTTAGAGATGCTGAGTTAAGGTACTCGCCGATTCATAAACTGTGTTTAAGTCTTTATCACGCATACCAGAAGCTAGAATATTATATCCAACCAAGGCAAGTGATAGTGGTAGCTTCGGTTGATATAGTCAAAATCTTGATGAATGATCCGATCAGCAGCCGAAGAATGGCCAAATGGGCCATGAAGTTAAATGCATATGATTTGAAATATCAACCACTCAGGGCTATGAAAGGACAAATTGTAGCCGATTTTCTGGCCGACCATGCGATATATTCAATGTCCGATAATATTGAAGAACAAGCTCGGCCAAAAGAGATAGACGAAACAGGAATAGTATATTTACATCCGTGGGTGATGATGTTCGATGGTTCCAAAGCCGCCTCAGGGGTTGGGGCAGGGTTCACACTACATATGCCGGAGGGCAAGATATACAAATACTTCGTACAATTGCCGAATTCCTATACCAACAACCAAGCGGAATACAAAGCGTTGATTTCGGGGCTACAACGACTGATAGAAGAAGGAGTAAAAGCTATTATAATCAAAGGAGATTCACAAGTGGTCATTCAACAATTGTTAGAAGACTTTTCGGTAAAAAGTTCTCAGTTGATCAGATTGTACGAAGAAGCAATCGGTTTATTGGAAGAATTCGACGGGTATATATTGAGTACATCCCAAGGGAAAGAACGAGTTAGCCAACGAATTGGCTCAACACGCAGCCAGATATTGGCTAATGCCGATAGTAGGGAATGTGGAAATACATTTGGCCGAAACAGAAAAGGCCGAATGGATTAAAGAGATAGCACGAACATTAGAAGATCAATCCGAAGCTAATCCGGCCGAAAAACGAAAGGCGATGGATTACATAATAATAGGAGGATTACTCTTCAAGCGAGCCATCGATGGAGTGCTACTCAGGTGCGTTGGAGAAGAAGATGCAAAAAGAGTAATGGGAGAAGTGCATGAAGGAATATGCGGCGCACATCGGGCAGGAAAGTCGATGAAATGGAGCATCATTCAGCTAGGATATTATTGGCCGAATATGGCAACAGACAGTGAGAAATATGCCAAAGGGTGCCGTGAGTGTCAGAAGCACGGGCCGATTCAGAAGTTACCGGCCGAAGAGCTACACAGAATGATTAAGCCATGGCCATTTCGAGGATGGGCTATGGACATTATCGGAAAAATTCACCCCGCTTCATCGAAAAGGCAGGAGTTCGTGCTAGTGGCAACGGATTATTTCACAAAATGGGCCGAAGCTCAGGCATATGTTAGCATTTCTCAAGAAGAGGTTATTGAGTTTATTAAGAGACAATTGATCTACAGATTTGGGATTCCACAGACGATTCTAACAGATAGAGGAAAAGTATTTGTGGGAGAAAAAGTCAAGGCCTTTGCAAACGAATACGGAATAAAAATCGTGCATTCGTCGCCATATTATCCACAAGGAAATGGGCAGGCAGAGGCCACGAACAATCAATTGATAGGGATCATAAAGAAGATGATCGAAGATCAGCCGAGGAAGTGGCATGAAAAATTGTCCGAAGCGTTGTGGGCTTATCGAAATACTAAGACCTCAGCCACTGGATTCACGCCATTTCGACTGACATATGGGACGGACGCAGTACTGCCAGCCGAAATAACAATGCCGACTTTGAGAACAAGTCAAGCAGATTCGATATCGGCCCTAACAGTATGATCAATCAATGAAAGATGAATTATTGGATGCTAATTCTGATCGGATACAAGCATTTGAAAATTTGCAGAAAAACAAAGATATTGTGGCCGATTGGTACAACAAGCGAATTCGTGTTAAGCGATTTGAAGTTGGCGATCTAGTATGGAAAGTCATATGGCCACCCAAACAGAAGGATGGCCGATTAGGAAAGTGGAGCCCCAATTGGGAGGGGCCATTTATTGTTCAGATGAAATTGCTAAATGGAGCATATATATTAGTCGACGAAAATGGAGAGCAAATGTCGAATCCAGTGAATGCGAGATATATGAAAAAGTATTATGCTTCAGTTTGGGATTAAACACCAAGCAAACAAAAAGTAAAGATTTTATTGCATGGACGAAAATTACAAAGAGGAGCTATTTCAGCCGAAGACGGCGTCGATAGTCCGAAAGTACAATATACAAGGGAAACATCCTAGTCTAAAAAGGCGGGAAAAGGATGAAGGCCAGTGGGATCTGAAGTGGTAGATGCCCAACATTCATTCCCAAGTCCAAATTCTTCCCGCCGGCGAGATCAGAGATGGCTGTGCCAATAAAGCCAGCTCCCCAACCATGAAGGAAAAGAAAGAAAATAAGTTTCTGCTCCAGCAAGGACACCCCTTTGAACATGCACAATAGGGGTAAAATCCGAGGGGTGTGCCCGTCAGAGTAGAAAAGATGATTCGGTCCCATAGAAAGGCGCGATTATCATTCGACCGCCCAGGACTTTGGAACCGATATTAGCGAGGCTACGACAGGTCATATCAACATTAAGAAACAGGACGTAGCCTGAATATGACCGTCGAAACATATGTTAGGGAAAGTGTTAAGAGATCCTCTTCCGCGTGAGGATGGCAATAGGAAGATTAGTTGAACTCGTATTGCATGAAGGAAGGATTTTTGGGTCATGAATAAGGGTTCAACATACCAAAAGAGCCAAGGAGAAAGAGGAATGGAACACACCGAGGGAATCATGATAAGTATTGCAAAGTGTTGAGCAGAAAAGGGAAAAGACACTGGTATTTATAGAAGACCAACGGAGTGTCATTTATAGCAAAGATAAAAACGTAAAAAAGAAAAGCATTAATCATAGAAAAGACGTTTCAGGAATCCCAATAAAGCTGCAGAGAATATTGCTCTGCCAAAAAAGATATCCCGGAGATTACGGGAAAATGGATACAGTAATTCACAAAAGACAAGCATTTGATAACAGGTCGATCGAGTATACAAAAAAGAAAGGGGATCGGCTAAAGAAAGAGAGAAAAGTCGAGAGTACATCAAATGATACATAAAAAATCCAGCTGAAAAGGGAAAATCCGAAAGAGTCATAATAACCATATTCGAATAACAACAATGATAGAAAAATCTCAATCCCCACTCAAGTCATAAGCAATATCGTCGTCGAAACCGCTGGGCAGAACTACGGACGAATTTTGGGCAGCCGCAGAATGCAAGGCCGATTGAAAGTTCTGAAATGATCGGGCTTCAGCCTCGGCCGAAACTGGAGGATCATCGGGTTGAGATGAAAGAAGATGTTCAGAAGCATCTTGAAGAGCTCCAGACTGAACATCTAAAAGAAAAGAAAAAAAATAGAAGGATAAAGTTCATCAAAGCAGAAGAAGGGCATAATCGCCATACATTTTCTTGGTCAAAAGAACAAGCTAAATATTACCGGAATCCTTCGGATTGTCCCCTACAGAAGAGTCAGCGACAGGGTTATCTGAGACCGTGGAAGTGTCAGGTGCAGAATGGAGTTGGGCCGCAGCAGACCGAATCCTATCAACCACAGCTTGGTTGTCCGACCATAAACCACAGAAAATACCGATGATTTCGTCACTAAAGGAAGTCCTCAGGGAAAGATAACCCATCTCTTGTTGAAGACTGGCAAGCTTATCTCTCGGAGCCCGGGCAGATTTATGAAGCTGCTTGACAAGGCATTGCAGGTGAACCGACTCCTTATCCACCTCAACCAGGGCATCCTTCACGCCTTGTGCCTCACGCTGGAGTCAGCTAATTTCTGAATGATAGCAGAGAGATCGGCCGAATACTTGAGTTTAAGATTGTCATTGGCTGACAATTTATCCATGTATGCCTGATAATCGGAAGCATGTTTATCGAACTCCAGCTTGTGGAGAGTAAGAGAAGCCTGCTCATCCTCAAGTCTTTTACGAGTGGCCAAGTTGTTGGGGAGCTCTAGGTCCATCCGTAAAAGGCAAGTAAACATTGCCTGATGAGCATCTGACAATCCAGAAGCAAGAAGTTCTTCAGAGAAGGACTGCTTGATATGGGAGAGGAGCAGGAGGATAGGCTTGGTTTGAACTGAAAGGGCATCAGATTGGCAGGTAATCAGACGTTCCAACTTGTCTAGACAAGCCCTGAAAGAATTAGGGAATTCCGACGAAGGAAGAGAAAAGGAAGGAGAGAAGAAATCATCCAAAATACTCTTATCCGGAAAAGGAGAAGAAGGAGAAACATCACTAAGAACTAGCCCTTCTTGTCGGACACGAGTAAGAGAGGGGTCAGGAAGAGAAACAGTAGAAGAGGAAGGCAAAGCAGCCACCAAAGAAACAGTCGTATCAGGGGTGGTTAAATCGATATCGCCAACCCCAAAAGTATGAAGAATCGAGTTTGGCTCTAGGCCAGCTGAGGAAGAAGGAAACATATCAGAACCGATGGCCGAAGTCTCGTCAATAGGATCAAGAGCCGAAGGAGAAGTAGTGGAACGACGAGGAATGTCATTCAGGCCAGGCGAATGATCAGGTGACACCGAAGGGCTAGATAAACCTGCAGCTGGTGAGCTAAAAGGAAAGAAGATAAGTATCAGTATAAACAACGATGAATAATTTAAAGGAACAAAGGAGAGGAATCGCAGGAAACCTGATCGGTAGACACAATCGATCCAGTAAGAGGCGAACGAGTCGACCGTCTTCGAGTCTTGGACGAAGGTTCGCCTTTCGACTTTCCCGAATTCGGAGCAGCACGTTTCCGCTTCGAAGAAGTAGCAGGGGCGAATGAAGTATGTGGGCGAGATGATAGAGACGAGACATCGTCTAAAGCTCCTGCGAAATAAAAAAAAATGGAGGAAAAAGCTTGAGAAAAACACATAATACAACAGAGTAAGGAATCAAAAAGACTTACTAAGCAAAGGAAGTAAAGGGTCATCCTCTTGAGAAGAACAGGAGTAATCGGGGGCTGATTCGATAATGGAAAACATCATAATACCTGGGAAACCACGAGAAATTAGGAAGATCCGCAAGTCAGTGCCGAAATTAGCGCAAGAAAGAACTTTTTCCCACCAGTCATCAAAACGCTTTGTCGACAAGCCAGGGCGGATGTCGAAAGAGCGAACTTCAAAATTACAAATTCGGACAGCCCATGTCCGACAAAGATGTCGACTATCCTCTGGACCAAATCCTTTAAAAGATTTATTATACCGATTCGGGTCCCCATGAAGAGGAAGGACTACATCCTGAGCAAAACCAAACTGCCGGCCGACCAAATGAGGGTTATAAACTTCAGAAAGGATAGAATGATCAGGGGGAATGAACAACGAGCAGTTGAAAATGTGACGAGGAATAATACAAGCGTTCCAGATCTGAGCCAACGCCGGAGGGAGAGATACACTGAAAGGAGGAATACCGATAGCCGAAACCCAACTTTTAGGAGCACCAGAGTAAAGACAGCAAGAGGAAGAGTCAAGAGGGGATTTGTTCATAAAGTAGTAGATCCATTGTTCAATACGCATGTCTGGAAAATGGATCCCAAGAAGATCATTGGCCGAAGGAGGGGTGGTGTCAAAAGATTGAGGCTCAAAACCAGAAATATCTCTAAAGTGCCAGGCAAGCCAAAGATGGAGAAACCAAAGAGGGCCGTGAGATCTATTAAGATGACCATCAGCCCATCCATGTACCTGGGACGAAATGCCAGAGTACAAATGAACTAAAAAGTAAGCGGTGAGAGGCAAATGGGTATTATCCATAAGCGATTTCGCCAAAGGATAAGTCTCAAGAATGACATTCTTGGCGGGCGCACACCAGAAAAATCGACTAAGAAAATGCATCATGAAAGCCATGGGTTCCGGCTTGAGAAGTCCTGGCTTGGTACCAAATATCGAGTAATCCATAAGGCAAAAGTGAGTCCCGAAGAGTAGCCGGTGGATTTCGTTGAGGGTTTTTCGGAACCAGTAACACCCAAGAAGTGTTTTCCAAGAGAGGGTAAATCCAGGAGAAGCTTAACATCTTCAATAGTTGGAGTCATCATACCCCAGGGAAAGCAAAAACAGTTAATAGAAGAATTCTAGAAACAGAGAAGGGGTTGAATGTGCCGATATTCAAAAGGAAAGGGTTGAACGCTCAACTCAATCAAATTATTGATACCGGTGGACAACCAAATCGGTTCACATTGAGGACGTACCCGTTCATACCAAGCAACATGTTCAGGGGTCACGATGGGCCAAGTACTAAGGGGACTGAAGAGTTTAGCGGAAAAGTAATCCGAAAACAAAGGGATTGTCTTCAAATCACCGAAAAAAGTAGAAACAGAGGCGGCGGCCTCGACGAAAGTTGCAAGAGGCCCGAGAGTAGTAAAGCCTTCATCAGTAAGACGAAGGGAGGAGGTATCGGCGAAAGAATCATCGATATTCTTGATTTTTAGGGAAGAAGGTGAGAGAGCTGGTTGCGCCATTGAAAGGAGAGGAAAAAGTTACAAAGAAAGTAGAATGAGGAAAAGAAAAGGGCAAGGATTAAGAGATAATATAAGATAAAGAATATGAAAAGGCGTGGCCGGATTCCAAAGAGGAGTTGGCGCACGAAAAGGAGAAGTTGAGAGGATTGAGTTTACTTGGGCTCTTTCTAGAGACGAAAATTCGCCCAAGTAAGGAGGGCATCTGCTGGGGCCATAAGAAGTGATGGGCCATGGAAAGGGAATTGGGCCATAAAACATGGGCCAAGGAAGGATTTTTAAAGGAAGTGGGCTTATAATCAACTGGGCTGAGAAACTAAAGGAGAACGATCCGAGACAAAGAGTCCGAACAGATGAGTATTCTAAAGACAAGAAATTTCGGCCGAAACGAAGCCAAATCAGCCGATTAGGGGAAGACGAAAATCGGCTCAAAGGAATTGGCCGGAGAAGCGGTTACCAAGCTCAGGCTATAAATAGGGGATGCCATGCACAGAATCCGAGAGATCAATCCAACCCCCAAATTTCTTTATCAAATTTAATTCTTTGTATCTTTTACTGCTTTCTTTACAGTTTTCCTTTACAGCTTTTCCTAGACTCTAGTTTAGCTCGTAGGGGTTACTTTCCAAATCCGCCGTTGTTCCTTAGCAACCGGTAGTTTGGCTCCAGTTTTTCCGGTGAATTCACCGTTGTTCCTTAACAACCGGTAGATTCCCCATTGTATCTAGTTTGCCATTATAATTTCAGAGTATTCAGTCAAGTTTGGGCGTAATTAGTCAAGTTTGGGCGCATTATCATTAATCCGGACCCATAACCGGTTTGATCCTTTTCCGATAGTCTTCCTTGAGGAGAAAACGGTCCTTGGCTCACCACCAGTCAAACAAGATTGTAATGTTCAGAACTGATAGAAGAAAGTGAATACTAGTGTTGTAATCAAGTTTAGAGTCCTCAAATTATACCAATCTGATTACTGTGCTGAAGGTAGTAAGAGATATTGCATATGCAGATGTGTTAAATTTGTCATTTAAAAATGTTAAATCTATATTTTCAACCTCAATTGTTAATGTGAGAAATTTTTATTCAATTCAACACTTTTGAATGACATTTTGGCACGTCTAAGTGACAATTCAACACGTCTGCATATGCAGAATCAACATGCAAACCACTTCCTATAAAAAAAAAAGGCAAACATAGGATTATTGCACATGGTCTCATCAACATTCAAACATGCTTCAAGAACTCGTACGTGCCATATGCTAAATAGGTCAAGCTCAAAATTAATTGGTCCTTGGCAATATAAATTGGGGGATATCTTATTATTTTATTGATATACGATATTCAACATCGTATCTGATATTGGATCTGCAGGACCTAATACATGAAGAATCCCATGTTTCTTACATCACTTGTTAAACATGGGCCAACAAGCTTCCAATTCAAAATTAATTGGCTATCTTCAACACCATGTATGTTGACTCAATGAAACTCCTTCACCAAGTTGGACATGTTGATGTTAATTAGAATTCGGAATTGAGATGACTTTTCGCGGGCCTGAAGTCATAATTGAAGAATTTCTCATAGCAGTTTGCTCATTTGATAAATCAAAACTGTTGGATAATTCAAATTTCCAGTAAAGTGCAGTATTTTCGTTTTAATCTTGATCAATCTTTGAATCAATTAGGGTGCGCATTTAAGCAAGCATCTCGAGTTCGAGACTTGTGTATGCAGAGTTCTACTTTGGGAGAGGTAACCCTTCAATGCTCACCAAAGTCGAGTGATTAGTATTGAGCCCAATATGAACTGGGGATACCTGGTATACGCCAAAAAAAATTAATACGCGCATTAGGATTTGGCTTCATTTCAAATCCATAGTTTAAATCATCTATCCTTGTCTGGCTAGATGTGAATTTCAAATCTATTAATTTAAGACGGGGATTGCTACTCCCATTTTTTTTTTTAATGGATTTGAAATACTCCAAAAAAAAACCATGTCATTTTAAATCCTTCATATTTCATATTTGCTTCAAATAAATTTTTCATTTTGAAAGCAGATTGTGTAAAGCCAATAAATTTAAAAGGTGAGCACCCCTGAGTCTGGTAGTAAGCACCTTTGTGATAAGCAAGTAGCGCCGCATTGCAAAGACTGATAGGACTGAAATTCTCGAAAGTTGATGGTATATTTACCTTAGGAATCAAACACAAAAATGTTTCACCTAGGGAAGTTTCTAATCTTCCGGTCCAAAAAGCCTCACCGCATCCAGAGATTATCATCCAGAAAATCCCAATTTCGTTGGAAGAAAACAACGGAGAAACCATCAGGCCTAGGTGCAGAGAGTGGCTTCATGGTGAAAAGGGACCGGGGAAGTTTCAATTCCTCAAAGGAATCCGGCCTATCAATATCATGGGGGATCAGAAAGTAGCGGTTGAATTGAAGGATAGGCAGGCAATGTGTTCCTCTTTGAGATAAAGCGATCACGCCACTAAATAATTTAAGGAAATAGGATGTCAGTGGCCTCAAGCTCGAGAATAGAAACATCATCCATCACAGATGGTGCCATCAGCGAGCTTCAATCACAAAATCTGAGACTTCTTTTAACAATGGTCTGGGTATGGAAAAATTTTGTATTTCTATCACTTTCCTTAGCCCATTCCTCTCTTGACTTTTGGATCTAGATAATTTCCTTTTGATAATGCACATCATTGTAATCCTTGAAAATATTTTCATAGAATGTCATCAAGTTATGATCATGATTGCACTCTAATAGTACAGTTCCCTTTTAGGGTCTTTTCAGCAACTGTAGTTGTAGGTTGTAATTGCAACTGAAGCTCTGGAAAGATTTAGCTTTTAGAAGCTGTGGCTATCAGTTTTACGTAAGTGTTCGTCAATGTTATTATAGTTATTATAAAATTATAATTGGATAAGAATAATATGACATCTAGTTTTAAATGCTACTTGAGGTAGTTTCGATTTGCAAAATTTCAAATCATAGATACAACCCAAAAAACTAGTGCACAGAACATGGATATTATTTTTATATGAAATCTAAAGCTTCTCACAGCTCCCCAAAGCTGCATGTAGAACAGACCATTAATGCCCCTGACTTTGCCTTCAAGTTGTCTCTTGCATTAAAAAATGTTACCAAACAAGTCTTTATTGAACTTGAGAGATACAATCTTTACAACATCGAATTTCGCATGTTTTAATATTAATCTCATATATATTGGAAAATTACAACTACATGATGAGACGGATTTAAGAAAATTCAACTTCACTAATTTTTTTAATAATATATATACTTATAATAAAATTGAATTACTAATTAGTAATAAAAATGTTAAAAACTTAAACAATGTAGAGATAATATCAAAATAGGCCATAAGAAGGAGAGATTTCAGGTTTTGGGCCATGCTAATTTAATTTAGGAATTTATGCCGAGAGATGGAATTTGGGCCTAAATTATAGGCCTGAAAGCCAGAATATTCCATTGTGCAGGCTTTGTGTATTGCACGCGGAAATAAGCCCACGCGCGAGCTAATGTATGTGTATTTGACTTAAAAGAATTGGGTTTAGGGGCATTGAACTATTCCATATCGAGGGTTTACGAACACAGCGATTTGTTCTTCCATTTTACACTAAATCTGAAAGCTGACAGTAATGGAGTGCGATTGAGAGAGGGAGAGTGCACATTCGTTCTTCGATTTTACAGTCATTCTTAAAGACGGAATTGGAGCGAGACATTTGCTGTGAAGAGGCGAGGATAGCGAGTTCGGAAGATCTGAGTAGTGGCGAGTTCAGCCATGAAAGGAAATAGTGCTTTTGTGGGTGGAGGGCTCGAGTCAAAACTTATTGGAAGGCACCTAATGCTGGGTGGAGGTTCTACTGTTGCCCTCAATGGCGAGTAAGGGTAAGCATTATTCATTGTTCATATCATATTTCGAATACTGAGATTCGGTGTTTGAATAGGGCATAAACTTGGAGTGTGAATAGGTTACGGTGTTGGTGGAAGGTTATTTAGAACAACATTTCATTTTGGTTGAATGTTTTTAGTTACATATTTCTTACTGTTGGAACAGGAAGGTGGTTGCGGATTCTTCGAATGGACAGAAGATGAACTGTG
This sequence comes from Hygrophila difformis, assembly GCA_030278955.1. Lineage (NCBI taxonomy): Eukaryota > Viridiplantae > Streptophyta > Magnoliopsida > Lamiales > Acanthaceae > Hygrophila > Hygrophila difformis. The sequence goes on along the minus strand of JAOANR010000002.1, from coordinate 51,359,925 downwards.
TAAAAGGTCCCAAGCATTGGTGCCTGGGCTGCTGAAGAAATGTGATGCCTATGAGAAGAAAATTGCAAAACTGAAAGAGGCCAATGAGTGGCTGGAGAAGGAAAAGTCCTCAGTGGAGCTTGAGAAGTGTAAATTCAAACATTTGAGTGCAGTGGTAGAAGCTGAGAACCAGAAGCTGAAAAAGGAGAGGAAATTCATGTACATGTTGCTGTCAATTTGCATCTTATTGGTTGGATGTTTGGCAAAAGCAGGGATTGTTGGGTCAAGCAATGTCAAGCTTTGTTATAAGCAACACCTGTATCTCATTTCCACAACTTGTGGTAAATATTAATAAATTTCTTTTGTTATCTTAAACATATTTTGTAAAGGATTGTATGAAATTATTACCTAACAAAATATCCGCTCCTGTATCATGAAAGTAAATAGGGAGCGTTTTTACCTTGTACCAAGGAGTACCAAATGCTCATTCGATCATGATATTAGTATGTCGAATACCCTTATTTTGTATTAAGATTTTCTGGGAAAAATCTCTTCCTGCAATAATGGGTAATGTTTCCATAGCTTCGCTAGGGAAAACTCCTGGTTTTGTCGTGCAAATACCTGAGCCCGAATCAATATAATCTACAAAATATTCCGACTTATATTGTTCATACATTATCCCTACTGAGATACAAATGGAAAATGGACTTGTCATTTAATTCTGATGGTATGACCCTTCAGATTAAATTTTATTCCATTATTCTTTCTTACCCAAGGTTTATGACTTTCGAGAAAACTTAATCCCAAAATCATAATCCCATTGTGTTTTCCGGCGGTGCCTAAGACCTTGATTTCGTGTCCCGCTATTTCAATTGTTCCTTCATAGGTTCCAATTGATGGTTGCTGCAAGTAGTATAAGTCATCACATGGAAAACGGTTAATCTTTTCAGTGATGTCAAATATTACTCGTATTTCTTTCCATCCTTCAGGGCATTTAATCTTTATATTATCTACCGCAATGGATTGAGGAGTTAGGTCTTTGATGAACTCCTTCCCTTTATATGCCATATTTCTGTCTTTCGAAAAGGACATACGGCTTGCGTACTCAATTCTAGCACTCGTTGATCTGTCTAGAATTGTATGATCTCTTATTTGTATGTCTACTCCTCATAACCTTGGAATCTGGGTAGGATTTGGAGTCATGACTTTAGCAAATTCCTTGAAAATTCTAGGTATTTCTATATACTCTTTCCTGAGAAATAAGTCAGAATGATGACTATTGGAAAGTGCATAAGAGATTCTATAAGTTATAGAATATGGTATGTTCCCTTCTTTCATCAGATCTTTTCTTTTAAAATCCCGATGAAGGGTTAGAACTCTGCTAAAATCTTGGTCAGCTAAGTTATAGGAAATTTTGGGATGTATGTCAAACATTAACTTCCCAGCATATAAATTTCCTACCATAGTCCCAAGAAGACCATCTCTAAGGTTATTGATTCATCTATCAGTGACTGATAGATGTAATTCAGAATCAATGCCTTCTTTAAAGGTTGCCTTAATTACTACTTCGATGACTCCTACGTGAATCCATTTCATAGTAGTGGCAATGTTCTCCTTCATTCTGCTTAATTTCTCAAGAATTTCTTCTTTAGGAATTAATTGCATATCCATAACATTACAAGTAAGTTCCAAAGGAATTGCAAACTCGCCTGCACTTACCTTGTAGATGATGTTATGTCTTCTCTGGTTGAGTCCCATCTGGTTAAGAACTCGTTCAATCCTTCCAATTCCGAATCCGTCATATGGGTTGAGGTTGGAATCTTGTCACATTATTGTTTCCATGGTTCGATTCGAGATCATCATCCTTGAAAAGAATCCAGACAAGTTTTCAGTGGTCTGAATCTTGTCCTCTTCAGTCAGACTCGGTTGAAGATCCATCTGAATATGAGTCCGAGTCACTTCTTAATTCTTCCTCGTAGATGCTTTCATCCGAAGGGATATCTTCAAACTGATAGACTCGTACCAGCTTTCCATAGTAGACTGCTTGCACAATATCCTCCGTGGCTTCGTACATTCGTATCTCACGATTCTGGGGGCAATCGGGTGAGATATGACCTCTGGCTCCACACTTCCAACAATTGCAGTCCTTAAAACTTTCGTTGCTCGGGTATGGGCTCGTCTGAACGTTCTCTTGGACGTCGTTCTCCCATTGCTCCTTGCTGCTGAGCTAGTTGAGCCTTCGGATGAACTCTTCGTCGTTCCCGTTCTTTGTCCAGTTTTGTATGTTCTGGCCTTGCTCTTGGACCACCATGCTCTTCTTCTTCGGACTGGAGGTCTTCTGAAACTCTTACTGTATGAGCCTCGACTCTTCTTCCTTCTTCTCTTTTCTTCTGATTCTCCTATAATTGTTTGAAAATTGTTATTTTCACAGCAAAGAGGGGCCCTTTTTATTTTACCTCTTAGTCTCTTGATGTTCTTTTGGGTTGCTGCCTGTTGACACCATTCTCTGAACTTATCCTTTAAGAAGGACATTCTTCAGGCTATTGAGTCCACTGTACCAGGGGGTAATGTGTACGATTGGATCAACATCTCTCTCTATGGGCTGCAGATTTTGCAAAGAACATGGGACATGCTATTTCAGTTGTAATCTTACTTCGAAAGTAGTATTTACAAAACCAATAGATATATTCATCTACTGCGCAAATACTTCTTAACTCCATACCCAATAGTGCTTGGGTATAGACCTTGATTGTTTCGGTTCTCCGTTCTTCAAAATAACCATCTCCTACAAAATGGATTTTGAATAAGAGGCCAAATCTTTCGCAGATTGTGCTTTTGGATTCTCCTTCAAGTATTTGCTCCTTAAAACCGTCGTGGAGTTTTTCCAGCCCAGCTTTGCCGATCCTTCGAGACTTAGCTCAATTAATCTGACAAAGTTTTCTTTATCGAGATCCAGGGAGGTTGCTGCAATCTTCATTGAAGCTACCCATTTGTCGATCAGATCTTCGATGTTTCGGAAGTCGATAACGTCGAGGTTCAGTGTTATACCATATGGATTTAATGGTTGTAACATCTTCTTGGCCCACAGTGTGGATTTTGGTGCTCTACTTGGGTTTCGTCTTGCATTGAGATACACCTCAGGATATCTGTTAATGTGGAAGTCTGTACTTTCGCTCATTGGGACATCAGGTGGTCCATCGTGGGTCACGATGGATCCTGATTCTTCCGCATAACCCAATTGAAGAACTTCATTGGGTTTTACAATAACCAGATCCATAATCCCGAGTTGGGAAAATGATTCTGCTAATTCTTGTAGATCTGATAGATCTGCTCTGGAAACACTCATTCGACTGTTTTCAGGAGATCGATCATAAGCTCTTCTTGTGATTTCTGCTTTGGAACCATAGTTGCTTTACCTTTTTGATGTAAAGCTTGTACGGGTCGAATGGATCTCTAATATTGGCTTGGTTATTCTTGGAAGATCCAGGAATATCCTTCTGCCTTTTCTTGATATCCGAAATATTAAATTTCAAATTTAAAATTTCTTTCTTTAGATCTTGAAATAATTTCAAGATCTCCTCTGTTGATTGATTCAAGTTATCTATTTTTCCAGGTAAAATTAATACTCGGTTACCATAATCTTGAATCGTCTTTTGGATTTTTCTTAAGTCTTGTGAGAACTTAGAGCTATCCGGATCAATTTCTTTCCAGTTAGTTCCTCTCATTTTAATGAAAGAAATTACATTTAATAAAATCCTGTCTTATGGACAAGTTCAAGAATTTTCTTTGAAAATTTCTATTTTTTATTTCCAAAATTTGGAAATAACTCGTTGGTTTCAAATTAATTGAATCCATTAAATAATTAAATCTTCTCCATTAAGAAATAAAATATTATAAATAATATAATTAATTCTTAATAAAACCTGGGCTCTGATACCAATTTTCAAGTGCATTGGGTGTCATTTATATAATGAAAAATTAAGTATATTGAGAAAGGACTAAAGTAAATAAAGTCAAACTTTCTTGGGGTTTAAATGAAATAAAGGAAAGGTTGTTAGGTTATTAATTAATTTCAAATTGGTCCTTATGGCTTAATTTCATTCAACATGTGTTTGAAATTTTTTTTCATATACAAGTGATAAAATTGCCCGTAGATGTTTTTTCTTAATCATTAGCAGGCCCAGCTATTAGCCGGCGCACCATGAGCGACCGCACAGGGCCCCCAAATTTTTGGGGCCCATTTTTTATACCTAGACCCATCTTTGTATTGTAGTTTCAGCCCATCTATGTATTATATACTTATTTTGTTATGTATATGCAATCAAATCTGCCTTTCCCTTTTCAAGCTATATATCTGCAATTAAAAAATATCCGTTCTGAAATCAATTCTGATTTCTCGCAATCTGCAAGATCATCCCGATTTCTTCTTCGTCAGCGCCTGATTTCTCTTCATCAGCGGCATGGCTCCCGTTTTCCTCCCAGATTCTACGTTTCCCAACTCTTATTTATTTGTTATATCGAAGCTTTTATGTCTGCCCTAAACCTTCAAATCCACTTTTGCTATCTGAGTTTTGAACTTCAATAACATCTGTATTTTTGCTATCTGCAATAGCATCACTATTTTTTTTTGGGAAGAACTGGTGTTTGTTTGAATCCCCAATAGCTTGGTATTTGTTTGAATCCCCAAACCGCTGCTATTATGAACTAGTATGTTTTTTTTTAATTGATTTCTGGCCAATTTTGGCGTATTTAGTTGATTCTACCTTTTGCAATTTGGTCTGTTTTGCTTAATTTAGGGGAATTTTATGTTGGAAAATGGATAAATGCCCGAATCTGTGAATCCTTCACAATTTTGATGAAGTGTTTGTTAGTGTCTAAATATGTATATTTGTGGCCTTTCTCTTGCATATTAAAAACTTTTTTATTTGGAAAAACAAAAACTAAACCCTCAAGAAATTAGGAATGCTATTTGATTTTTGAAGTCCTTTGGCTCCAAAATCAAGTTTTATTGTTCCTAACTTCCTCCTCTTTTTATTGTATTGTTGAATTTAATTTGTGAGATTATTGTAATATTTGTGTTGATTCTATTTGGTTGTGGTTTCTCAATCTAGATAATGTCTTCTATAAGAAAATATGAGTCGGGATGGGAAAAACGTAAAAAGAAAAAAAGAAATGATGAACTAATTCAATTTCAAAAAGGAGTCATTGATAAATTTTTTACTAAAGGAGTACAAGTGCCTAAAAATAAATATACTAGCGATGTTGGTATTTCTAATGTTGACAACACTAATGATAATAACCCTAATATAAATGATCATGTGCATTTAGTTGATTCTACCACTGATGTTTTACTTGAAAATGAGAAAATTGCTTTAGGAGATGATGTTGTGCCTTCTAGTATTGCATATGTTAGTGATTTAGATGTGTTTGATGACACTGAAGATCATAAATTTAATATATTTGACCCAAGAAATTGGAGTGCTTTAGATTCTCATATGGTTGATATGTTAGCAATAAAGGGTCTTAAGAGAGACTTGTCTATTATGAAATGTGTTAAAAATCAAATTGGAAGACAATTTTCTTCCTCATTCTACACTAGAATATTACCAAATGGGGAAAAATGTGATAGAGATTGGCTTGTATATTCAAAAGAACTTGATAAAGTCTTTTGTTTTTGTTGTAAATTATTTAGGAAATGATGTGGTAAAGGTAACTTAGCAAATGAATGTTTTAGTGATTGGTCACATCTTGGTATTAGAATTAAAGAGCATGAATATAGCTACATGGTATGCATTGCGATTAAGATTCAAGAAAAACACAATTGACAAAATAGCACAAAAACAAATTGAGAAAGAGAAAGAACATTGGAAAAATATTTTGTTGAGAATTATTTCAATTGTGAAGTTTCTTGGGAAACACAATCTTGCATTTTGTGGTAGTAATGAAAAACTGCATCAAAACAGTAATGGAAATTTTTTGTGATTAGTTGAAATGTTAGTTGACTTTGATGTTGTTATGCAAGACCATGTTCGTCATATCACTAGTAATGATATTCATATCCATTACCTTGATCATAATATTCAAAATGAGTTGATTCAACTGCTTGCTTTAGCAATTAAATCCGAAATTATTAGAAAAATAAAAGAGGCTAAGTATTTTTCAGTTATACTTGATTGTACCCTTGATGTGAGCCACCGAGAACAAATGTCTTTAATTTTAAGATATGTTGATATTTCTTCTAATTGAGTTAGTATAGAAGAATCGTTTTTAGGATTTTTAAATGTAAATGACACAACTGGGCAATGGTTTTTTGATGTATTGTTGCATAAATTAAGCATTCTTGAACTTGATATGGATGATGTGCGTGGACAGAGCAATGATAATGGCTCAAATATGAAAAGAAAAAATAATCATGGAGTACAAAAAAAGACTTTTAGATTTGAATCCTAAACTCCTTATGGTGCTCATATTCTTAATTTAATAATGTGTGATATGGCTAAGAATTCTGGAAAGGCTAGGGATTTTTTTGGTATAATCCATCGTATTTACACTATATTTGCAAATTAAACAAAAAGATGGCAGCTTTTAAAAAATAACGCGGTAAAGTTAACTCCTAAATCATTGTCTTTTACTCGTAGGGAGAGTCGTGTTGAAAGCGTAAAGGCAATTAGATTCCAAATTTCGGATATAAGAGAAGCTTTGCTTGAAGTTGCTGAAATTGATAATGATTCTAAAATAATAAGCGTAGCTAAATCTTTAGCTAATAATAGCTTGGTGATTTTGAATTTATAGTGTATTGTCATTTGGTATGATTTACTGTATGCTGTTAATTTAGTTAGTAAAAAATTATAATCAAAAGATATGCTTGTCTCTTTTGCCTTAGAAAATGTAAAAAAAAAAAAATTGATTTCATTTTTTAAACAATATAGAGAAAATGGTTTTTCTAATGCTCTTGAAGTTGCTCAAAAACTTTTAGAAGGAAAAAATAATTTGATGAGAATTTAGACGATGAGAGTCTACAATGTGCCGAAGAGTGTTTTAGAGTTAATTTTTTTAATTGCATAATTGATCAAGCAATTGTCTTATTTGAGAAAAGATTTGAACAATATGAAAATATGTTTGGTTTTTTATTTTCCTCTAATAGATTATACTCATTAGATGATTCAAGTTTAATCTTGTTGTGGCCATTTGGAAGATACACTTAAAAATGGTGATAAACGTGATATTCATGGTTATGATTTATATATAGAATTAAAGATGCTTAAAGAAATTTTGAGTAATGAAAAATTAGGAGCTTTTGATATTTTAAATTTTTTTAAAGTGTTGATTGTTTCCGAATGCAATTATTGCATATAGAATAATGTTAACTATTCATGTTACAGTTGCATCAGCTGAAAGGAGTTTTTTGAAGTTAAAGTTGCTTAAATCTTATTTGCGCAGTTCAATGTTCGAAGAAAGGCTTAATGGACTAGCTTTGGTGGCGATCGAAAACGAGATGTTGGATAAAATTTCATAAGAAAATTTGATTGATGAATTTGCTTGAAAATATGCTAAAAGGACGAGACTTTTCAAATGAAACCTTTGTAAAATATTAAACTTTACTGTTTTATTGCATCTTAATAATATTTATGATTTATTAATAATATATTAATATATTATTATATAGGGCCTAATTTTAATTTCGCCCCGGACCTAAAAAATGTTCGAGACGGCCCTGATCACTAGTTCATGACGGAATTACGTAATGCCTAAATTTGAAGGACTAAACCCACTTCCCGATTACTAATTTATCAACAATCAGGTTACTATGGTGAATGTAAGAGATTTATTATAGGCTATTACTTCTATATGTTAAATTAATGTTGTTCAAAAGTACTTATTATGTGAGTAATTTGAGTAATAAATTAGTTAAAATTAGCTGTTGATAGTTTTGAGGCAATTTTTTTGCCTAGAATAAGTTAATTCCAAAATGCTGCTATTTGCAGCGGTTTCAAAAATAGCTTATTGAACACTATTTTATGGTATTTTATCTTTTTAAATAAGCTAATTTAACTTAAAATGAATAGAATAAACTAATTTCATTTAGCTTATTTGCCAAACATGGCATATATATTCAACACGAGAGTTAATGTGAAAAATATTTATTCAACATTTTTTAATGGAAATTCAACATTGATGAGCAATAGTGGTCCCCCGCAAGACCCTTATACTCTATCCCTAATTTGTTTATGGATTTTAGGAATTTCAAAATTTTATCGTGGAACATTGGGGTTATGGTTGGAGCCCCGACGAGATGGTGTTTGGTGGATGTGTTGCGGTTTCAAAAACCTGACATTATCTTCATATTGGAACCTCAATCCTTGTTTCTCAAATGGAATATGTTGTTACTTCGGGAGGGTTTTACTCCTATTTGTACACAAGAAACTATTGGCCGGTCTGGGGGGGTTTGGATCCTAGGAAGGATTGGTCTTGATAGCAAGGTCACTGTTATTGATGAACGAGATCATCTGATCACCATTAAAATTGAGAAGGGGGGTAGCTTCTGGTATGCCTCTGCTCTATATGCGGCGCCTCAATACTCTGGTCGTCGCATTGACTGGGATAACCTTTCTAATCTTTCTACTTCTATTGAGGGAGCTTGGATAGTTCTGGGAGACTGGAATCAGAATTTGTCCTCCAATGAAGTCAGAGGTGGGCTTCATAATCCGGGAAGAGCTGAAGAGTTAACTTGTTAAATGATGTTGGCTTGATTCCAATTAACACAAACGGTGGCCTGTACACCTGGTCTCTTCCTCGGTCTGGTGCTCCGAACATCTACAAGAGACTTGACAGAGGGGTAGGGAACCTTCATTGGATTTCCCTTTTCCCTTCTGCTTCTATACAACATCTTCCCCGCATTGGATCCGACCACTGTCCGCTTCTTCTTCGGTGTGGACAGTCTCCCTCTTCGGTTTCTCCTCCTTTCCGATGGGAGGCCAGCTGGGCCTTGGATAATGAGTACAAAGAGGTGGTTGAATCAGCTTGGAATTCTAATGCTGAATCTTTCTCTCAAAAGCTACATAATGTAAGTGTAGCTTCGACTCACTTTCATCGGTCTAAGGGAGGGTCATTGAAGTGGCGTAAGTTGAAGATTATTAAACGGCTTGAGGGCATTTCTAAAACTCTTGAGCGTGTTGATTCGATTCGACTCTCCTTGTTAGAATCGGATCTCAGAAGAGAATATGAAACCATTCTCGCCCAAGAGGAAGTCCATTGGTACCAGCGTGCTCGGGAAAAGTGGGTACGGCTGGGCGATAGAAATATTTCTTATTTCCATGCGAAGGTTAAATATAAACATCACCGGGAAAGGATTCATGGCATCCATCTTCCTTTTGGTACTTGGTGTGAGGATAATTCCATCATCCAACCACATGTCACAGCTTACTTTCGCGAATTATTTGTTGCGCCAAATCCTTGGAATCCTTCATTTTCTAATACAGTGGAGTCTGTCCTCCAGTGTCCTCCTCTGCCGGCATTGTCTCGCCCGGCTATTGATAAAATGGTGAATGATGTTACTCCAGAGGAAGTTCGCTCAGTGATTTGTGATATGAACGACTTCTCTTCTCCTGGGCCCGACGACTTTCCGGGAATATTCTATAAACGTTATTAGGATACACTTGGTCCCTCGGTTGTTGGTTTCATCCGCAGTTCATTTGAAGAAGGCAACTTTCCTTTGATCATGGCCAAAACTAATGTCTATCTAATCCCAAAAAAGGACATTCCTGACCCCCTCAAGGATTTAAGACCAATCACTCTTTGTAACGTGACTTATAAAATTCTGACAAAAGTTCCTGTCAATAGGCTGAGGCCATTTCTTCAAGATTATATTTCTCCTCAGCAGAGTGCCTTCTTACCTGGTCGGGTACCTATTGACAATGTTGTTACTCTTCAGGAAATCATGGGGAGGTTGTCAAAGGCTAATAATCGTACTCAGGCCTGTGTTCTAAAAATTGACATTGCTAAAGCGTACGATAATGTCAGGTGGGATTTCTTAAACCAGTGCTTGGTGGAATTAGATTTACCTACTCATTTCATTCGCTTGTTGATGTTCTGTATAACATCCCCTACCTACTCGATTATTTGGAATGGGCGGGCGTTGGAAGAATTCAAACCGGGCAAAGGGCTTAGACAAGGCGATCCGATCTCCCCATATCTTTTCCTGATTGTCATGGAAAAATTGTCCGTCATGATTACAGACGTAGTGGAACACGGTCTTTAGAAGCCTATGAGATTTACTAGGACAGGGATTGGCATCTCCCATCTCTTATTTGCGGACGATCTTATAATAAGTGCCATGACTGATAATAGGAGTGTTGAAACGATTGATCAGGCTCTCCAGATTTTCGACAACATTTCTGGATTGAAGCTCAATCCCCATAAATCTACTTTGTTCATTTCGGCCTCGGTTCCGGATGCTCAGAAGTTGTGGATTTTTGCCAAGCTTAATATCCACACAGTGGACAGCCTAGGGTCCTATCTGGGTTTCCCTATGATGATGGGGCGGCGTAGATGCAGGACTTTGCCTTTCTATTGGATAAATTGGACGCTCGGCTCCATGGTTGGGCTTGTAATCTTCTTGATAAGGCGGGGAGAGTCACCTTATGTCGCTGGTCCTAGCATCTCTCCCCACATACTTCATACAATTAAGTTGGTTGCCGGAAGGGGTGTGTTCTGCGTTTGACCGTAAAATCAACAGGTTCCTGTGGAAAGACAATCGAGGGAAGGGAATCCATTTAATTAGTTGAGACAAGGTGGCTCGTCCCAAAGCTATGGGAGGTCTTGGCTTGCGTAATTCCAGGATGATGAATGTCGCTCTCTTTGGCAACCTTCTTTGGGGATTTTTGCACCATTCCAATAAAATGTGGGTGCGGATCATACATGAGGCCCGATGTGCTGCCAACGTTCTCCACTCCTTTTCCAACCCAAGCAATTCCATCCTTTTGAAGCTATTTAGTAAACTGATTCCTCTCCTTAGAGGTGGCTTTTCACTTCAGCTGGGGGATGGCTCGGCTTCTCTTTGGTTCTCCTATTGGTGGAATGATACTCAGTTAGGCCAGCTTCTCCCTTTTGTTGCTACACAGGATCTTGACCTTACGGTCAAGGATGTGGTAGTTAATGGGGAATGGTCTTGGGATAGAGTGTATTCTCTAGTCCCTCCTGTTTTGCTTCAGTCAATTAAGTCCGCCCCTCCTCCTCCGCTCCATCATGCCGCATGCAATCTCTGGATTTGGAAAGAGAGTAACTCGGGAATATACACGGCAAAATCTGCTTATTTCTATCTCACCACTTATAGCTCCGATGTAACAGGTTGGAAGTGGCTTTGGTCTGTTGATCTTTCTGAGAAAATTTGCTTATTTTTATGGCTTGTTTGGCATGATGGTCTCCCGCTCAATGGGCTTCGATTCAATAGAAAATTGGCTAATTCCCCCATTTGCAATATTTGTGATGTCTGTAGTGAGACTTGGGTCCATTGCTTATTTGAGTGCCCTTAGGTTACTGTCGTGTGGAAGAGGCTGGGGATCAACATTCCTTCGGACTGTTGTGATATCCCAAAAGAAGATATTCGTACATTCTTACAAGGTATGGACCATCACTATGGGGACAGATTTGTGACTACTCTTTGGGCCATTTGGCTTGAGCGTAACGCAAGAATTTTCAGAGACAAGACTAAATCTTTATGGCAGATTCAAAGAGATGTTGGCCGGCTTGTGGAGGATTTTGGTTATGCTCGGAAATCTTCTCCTACTGCTGCTACCAGTCAGCCCAGGCTTGTTCATTGGAATATGCAAGGGGTTCGAGGTACCATTATTCATGTTGATGGGAGTTCTTTCGGTAATCCTGGCCGGTCGGGTTCGGTTTTGTGGTTCGTGATGATAATGGGCATTGGCTTGGAGGAGGTTGTGGTTATCTTGGCATTTCTACTAATATTGTGGCTGAATTATCAGCTTCGTGGAGGGCCTTCAGTATGCCTCTCGTTTGGGTCACAAGACGGTCACGTGCTATTCCGATTCCCGCACTGCGATTGGTCTTCTTGATTCCCAGAATCACTTCCATCCTTTGGCTGCTCTCCTTGGCCGTATTCAGGACATCAGACAATCCTTTGAGACTTGTCTCTTCTTCCATGTGCTTCGGGAATGTAACAAGGTCGCCGACCATTTGGCCAAGCATGGAGCTTCGGAGGAATATTTCTTCACTACTTGGGCCTTCCCCCCCGGATTTTGTCCTTGGGGACTTAGCAGCGGACGCGTCCGGCGGTGGTTCCCCAGACACTAGTCGGCTTCGGATTTTCCTCCTTCCCTTTTCCTTTTTGTTTTGTTTTTTGATTTTTCTACTTGTTTTCTGGCTTCGACTTTTCCAAAAAAAAACATTGATGAGCAATAATTTAACATATCTGCATATAGAACTAGCGTACAAACCGCTTCGCTAATTTATAACCAAATTTCATATTACTTTTTTTTTTAAAACCAAATAAAACTTTACTGAATTTCTCAATTCCAGTTTCAATAAAAACACTAAACCAGTAATAATTCAACTAGCATGCATGATGGCTTTGTTTTTTGTGTTTCTTTTTTAACATAGTAGATAGTCAAATCCCAAACCTAACCATTTAACCAGGCTAACATTTTCTTGATGATTTTTTGTTGATTATATTCTTTATAAATACTAGTATAACGCCCGTCCGAATGGACGGGGATGTGATATCAAAAGACGGAATATTCAATATAATATTATTTCCTTGCAGATTGTAGTAAATCTAATGCATTTATATTGTATTTCCGGATGCACCAACATGTTACATCGACCATTGTATTGGTGGCTTGTAACTCTTTAAAATTTTTCCATAGGACCATTGTTCTTGAGCAATCTATAAAATTATGTACATGTTTAGTCTTTCAAAATTAATATTTCTTGTGCATATACTACACTACAAGAAAAAACCCAATTATCGACCACCATAGTATGGGTCGGATTTACCGACCCCATTACCGACCCCAAAATGGGGTCGGTAATATTTAGCCGTTATTGGGACCCAGGACATTCGACAATCAAAACACCGGCCACAATAAATATGGTCGGCATTACCGACCCCATTACCGACCCCAATTGGGGTCTGTATGTTTTTCGATTTTTTCTTTATTTTTATCGTATTACCGACCCCAATTGGGGTCGGTAGTTTTTTTCCATTTTCTTTTATTTTTTCCTTTTTTATTATTTATTTAATATTTTATTAAATATTTATTTATTATTTTATAATTTAAATATTTATTTTTGAGTCATTTAATTAATTATTTATTTTATAATTAATTAATTAATTAATTACTTTTAATTAATTTTATTTTTAATTTTTTATTTCATAGTATTTTTATTAAAAATAGATTTATGTTATTATTTATATATATTTAATTTTTGAATGATTTTATTATTTATTTATTACATGGATTTCAATTTTTTAATTTAATTAATGTAGTTGTTTTCAATGTTTTTTAATTTTTCTTATTTTTTTCATTATTTTATTATTTATTTTATATTTTATTCAACATTTATGTTTATCGCTTAATCTATTCAACATTTATTTGATTATTTATATAATTTAATTATTTATTTATTTGATCAAATTAATTATTTATTTATTTTATAATTTAATTATTTATTTATTTATTAATTTAATTATTAAATTCAATAATTTATTTAATTAATTTTATTTTTTATTTTTGACTCATAGTATTTTTTATTAAAAAAATTTATGTTATTATTTTCATTTGTTTTAATTTTGAATAGTTTTATTATTTTAATTAATTCATTGATTTTAATTTTTCTTGATTTAATTAATTTTATTTTTTATTTAATTTAATTTATAATTTTTTTATTCTTTAATTACTGTTTTAATTAATTTTACCCATTTAATTTAATTTTATATTTTATTTAATTAATGAATTATTCTATTTATTTATTTAATTAATATCAATTTTTATATTAATCTTTAAGTTATTAATTTACACATTTATATATAAAAATACTATATATATTTAACAAATTGCATATGATAACATGAAAAGTTGTGTATCCGGATGGCACGCGCGCGGGTGAGAAATCTATTTCACCTGGGTTCGAATCCCCTCTTCAGCATTGGGGAGGAATTAATATATATGACACGTGGCGGCTTCTCATTGGTGGTGTAAAGGGGTAGCCCAGCTGGTTAAGTTGTGGCTAAGTGAGGCTGAGGTGGTGGGTTCGAGCTCTCCTGAGCATATTTTATCTCATACTACCTCCGTCTCATTATAATTGTTACGGACCCACCTGACACGTATGCCAATGCACATTTTTATCGGTTAATAACTTAAATTGTGTACAATAAAGAATTATAAAAATGTGATATTCTAAAACTACAAGATTAAACGAATCTAACAAGATCTCAATTGACTATATTTTTTCTTACCTAACTATGACAAAAATTCGAATTAAACTTAAACAGTGAATAGTGTCAAAAAATCAAACGTAACAATAAAAATGAGACGGAGGAAGTATAAGAGATTTACCGACCCCAATTTGGGGTCGGTAATGAGGTCAGTAATTTCTGGACCACAAGGTCCCCGCCCCTAAATTACCGACCCCATTTTTGGTCGGTACTGGGGTCGGGAATTCTACCGACCCACTTGGGATCGGTAATGGGGTCGGTAAAGCCACTGACCACAACCTCCCGTGGTCGGTTTTGGATTACCTACCAGCATTTTACTGACCCGGGTTTGGGGTCGGTAAGGGCCTAAACAACCTGTAAAACCCTGTTACCGACCCCATTTTGGGGTCGGTAATCATGACTTTTCTTGTAGTGCTATATTTTTTACTTGTTGGCATTTGTGGTTGAGATGGTTTTTTTTTTTTTTTGGGAATGCTGGATAGTTGCGGTGGAATGTGACTGAAGAGATTGTGAAATTGGGAGATGCAGCTTTTTCCTTGAGGATCATAATGTATATATAAGGTTAAAATTATGGAAACATAAACCCTATAAGTTTGGATGTGTTATTGGCAGTATTACATTAAATATACCCTACTGTGTTTGTAACGGTTTATGGAATCATAAACACTATAGTTTTGGCTGATTATGAGGACGTGTTATTGGCAGTATTATAGGAAATAGATCTTATTGTATCTATAACATAAACCCTAAATTATCGGCTGAATATGAGGCGGGGTTGTGCTATGTGTTTTGGGCTATCTTTACATTAGTTTTGTGCTTTCTTAAATTAATTTTGTGCAGATCCAATATTTATATTTTTATTTTATAGTTTTGGGCTCCTATAAATTACTTTTGTGCAGACCCAATATTTTTTAATCTATAAAAGATAACATAAAATTACTGTTCATAACATCAACAACTTTATTATAATATAGATTAGTGGATCCCATACCTGCATGCACAATACCAAAAATTTTATTTTG
Organism: Hygrophila difformis; assembly: GCA_030278955.1. Taxonomy (NCBI): domain Eukaryota; kingdom Viridiplantae; phylum Streptophyta; class Magnoliopsida; order Lamiales; family Acanthaceae; genus Hygrophila; species Hygrophila difformis. The sequence goes on along the minus strand of JAOANR010000002.1, from coordinate 51,344,469 downwards.
TCGGAAATCTTTTAACATATTATCTAACTGTAAAAGGTTTCAAAGATTTTTGTCGCTACCTTCTAAAAGTAAATTTGTGGTCAATTTAATTTCTTTCCTAATTTCTTTTCATATATCTTGTCGTAATTGCTGGCAGAATAATACAAGTATATGACAATTGACTGACCGTCCCAAAATAGTAAAGGATTTTGAATATTTTTGTTTCCTTACATTTTTCTTATTTCCTTACATTTGCCCTAATTTCTTTTGACTTATTCACTGACAAATTTAAATCAATAATTTTTTTTGAGATTTTTGTTTGCTATACTTTCTATATTTCCATATTTTTCGATTATGACCAAAAATAATTGTTGTGAATTTTTAACTTATTTCCCGACTATGTCTATATAACAGACGAATTTGCTATCCCAAAACTGAATAAAAAATTTAAAGATATTTCTTTCCTATCTTGTTCATATCTCCTTATTTCCGTACTGTGTCCAAAAATACAATTGTTGCCACCATTTTAACTGATTTTACTATTAATTTGTTGACAAACTTGCTGTCCAAAAATATAAAAAAAAATTAAAGATTTTTGTTTCTTTATATTTCCATAGTACCGTAACTATGTACACAAATAAAGTTTATGTCAATTTTTTTTATTGATTTTACTGAACAATTCTTGACAAACTTGATATCCCAAAAATCAGTCATTGTTTTACTAATAAATCCATCCATCAACTTTTAAAAAACAAAAAACTCCTAATTATCAATAACAAAAATAATAATTTTGAAACATTGTAATTAAAATATTTTATTTCTTAAACAAATTGAACATTCATAGATCTGTTATTTCAATGATCTGTTATTTCAATACATAGCATCATTTTAATACAGACCTACAAAAATATTTATTATTTCAAAAAGTAGATAAACTAATTATAAAAGCACTGCAAATTTTTACATCCAAATCACTCATTTTCGGTCTTTATCCTAACCGATCTCTTCGATTTTGTGGCTGAGAACTCATCATCCAAATTTCTTTTCAATGATTCTAACTCGCAATCTACATGCAATATTGCTTGCTTCCCTCCATGACCCTCATTTGCTTTTAGACTCCCAGTGAATTGACCTGGAACAATGCTCTCCTGTTGCTTGTTCATGAAATATAGAAATATTTCGCATACTTTTTTTTTTTAAAAAAATTTAGTAACAACATCACATTGATAGTTCAATAGTAGATTTGTTGCATGAAATGTATTGCTCAAGTTCACTTTTCCTGCAAGATGGTTTAAATCAAATTTTGAAATCAAGTTAGTAAGAATTATTTTTAATTGCTCGAAGGCACATTGTTATGTTTTTTCGTTTACCTTGATACATTGTAGCCCTACAGAATTGAATAATGAGGATGTCATCCTTTTTATCACTTCTCTCACGAAACATGTCGATAACTTTAATAGCCTAATCCTCCCACATAGTGCATGAGAGAGTGTTTCCACTGCATTGATGTAAAAATATTAGTTTTAGTTAATTTTTGTTTGTCAACTTACCAATCATCCTCTAGGATAAAATCAACAGCTTTGGCATTTTGCCCATTATATTTCGAAATCATTTTTGGGGCTTTTGGGACTTGCAAAACTCTCCCTCATTACATCTTCATATGTAAGCAATAAATATTAAAATTGGTGAAACTATAATTGTTAATACCATGAAGAAGCAAGCATATAAAAATTAGTACACTTACCAAAAGGTATTTCAGTTGCCGGATCTCTCATTCTTGTATTTCTTGAAATGTTTTGAAATAGAATGTACACATTGGAAATTCTGACTTGTTCTCAGACCTCACTAATGTTTTGAATGTGAATTTTCATTTGAATAATTCATTAGTGACATTGTACAAACCATAGTTGTCTGTAAGTACAAACCTTACCACTTCAATTTTTTCTTGATATTTGTTGATTAGGTTTTCCGGAATAAAGAATAAAAATGTTGTGCCCTGCATAACATTGGTTAATTTAAGTATGTTTGTTAATTAGAATATTGTGAGTCAAAGATTTTAATATATATATATATATAATATATATATATACCTCCTCATCTTGAAAAATTGCATCAATACTTGAGTTTGTATTGTATTTCCGGATGCACCGACATGTTATACCAACCATTGTATCTGTGGCTTATAACTCTTTGAATTTCTTCCATGGAACCATTGATCTTGAGCAATCTGTAAAATTATGTACATGATTATTCTTGTATATATAATTTGTAATGTAATTTTAAAACTAATTCTTTTACCTGTCAGCATATTGATGTTCGGATGCTTGATTCAGAATGCTGGTGGACTGCGATAACTAATTCAGAATGGTAGTGCACTGCGATAACTGATTCAGAATGCTGGTGGGTTGCTTAGAAATGTGAATGCGATTGTGAGATGCGACATTTTTTGTTGAGATCCTAATGAATTTATAAGTCTTAAAATGTTTGGTAACATAAACCCTAAAATGTAGGGTTGAAAAAAATATTTCGCCGTAATTTCTACTCTTTCCTAATTTATTTTCATATCTTGCCGTAATTGTTGGCAATAAAATGGCTGACAGTTGACTGACTTGCTTTTCTGGCAAAAAAAGAGGCAGTGTTTTGGGTTTTTTTAAAAGTAATTTGAAAACATAAATCTGGGCTGATGATGGGCTGCAAATGGGCAACTTTAAAATGGTGCAACGGGTTCATTTAAAATTAATTTTATGCAAGCCCAAGTTTGTTTAATCTATAAAAGGCAATAAAAGTTACTGTTCATTAGATCAACAAACTTAATAATATAGATTGGTTGGTCAGTGGGTGACCTTACAAGTTAAAAATAGATAATTGACCGATTAAAATTTTTTGAAGCATAAAACTTACTCTTTATTAATCTATATATTAATAAAACCATTATTGAAGAACCTATCGTACATTTAATGTGGTTTCCATTTCAAATTTTCAATTTTTGTGGATTTTTGCATTTTAATTTATTAATTTTAGAGTTTCTCATTTATTATTTATTTATTCATTCTAGATTTTCAATTTTTGAAATATATGAAATTTTTAATTTATGTGGAATCCCACAATATTGTTCACTTTTAAAAAGATTTGAAAAATTTGACATTTAAAATTTAAAAAGATTTGAAAGATTTTGAATTTTAAATTTATATAGAATTTTCAATTCCAATTTATATATTACATATAATTAATATGTAAAATACTTCTCTATATTCAAATATTTTTTACGGATCCACTTTTCACATAGTACATTTAAATCATGAATAACTCAAGTTCAGTACAAGTAAAAATTGTAAAAGATTGATGTTTAAAAACTACACGACGAGATGAATCTAACAAGATCTCACTTGGCTATATTTTAACTTGTATAACTATGATAAAACTTTAAGTGAAAGTCTGTGTGAATAGTAGCATATTTACAAATGTCAACAACATTTGGCCACAGAAGTAGTAATATGAAACTTATTAAATTTTATTATATTAAAAATTATACAAGACATTTATAATTATTAGGAAAATTGTGAAAATTCGTATTATGTGAATAACTGGTTTACAATAAATTAGTTATTTCCGTAAAAATATTATAAATAAAATAATGGGGCGTATAAAGAGTTATTGAAGTGCGAATATATCCATTATTAAATAAAGTAGGAAAATTAAATTTATTTAATCTATTTTTTAGGAAGAATTCATTAATCTATGTCATTAATCTATGGTTTATCAGATTTGCATTTGACCGAAGAACAAATACAAAATCTAACTTTGTTAAAAATTGAAAAGCTAATTGCTGCAAATTCTATAAGTTTGATCCTTTTCTCTGATGCCGGTACCAGATGAAGTTTTAACGTCTGAAACAGTGAATATACTAATACTAGAAGAGTCATATTATAATAAGAAAAAAAAATAATGACAGATCATACTAAGCTATTACCTTTGTTGATTGATGAGCAAAGAATATTTATAATAAGATAATGTCTGCAGTTGATAGTGGTGAGGGTGGATTCTTTTTTCTTTACGTGGTGGAACTGACAATACATTTATCTGGAAACCATTATGTTCAGCCCTTCGTGGAGGCGTGATATTATATTGCTTGTAGCATCCAGTGGAATAGCATCACTACTTCTTCCAATAGGTATGACTGTACATTCTAGATTTGGTATTCCACTAGATTGTGATAAGAATTTTACCTACAAAAAAGTTGCCACAGAAAATGATTTAACCTCTTTTCTAATTAAAACAAAGTTCATTATTTGTGATGAAAATTCTTGATTGGTATAATGATTATAAGCCCATCTGATTTAACCAAATTTCTCATTCGATTTCAGAGGAGAAAATTCTCACTCGCAGTTTGTTTAGCTATGACTATAAATAGAAGTCATTGTCAATCTTTAAAAAACATTGGACTCTATCTTCTAGAATCATTTTTAGAGGAGATTCAAAGCATTAATATGCAATTAAGATGGTTTGACTCAAGATACAATAAAAATATTGTCTACAATGAAATTCATATATGCCAAAAAAATTGTAAAATGAATACTTCATGAAGGTGATTGTAATTGGTAAAATTGGTATTGATCCGGAGATGTACAATCAAGGTGTGACATTTCAAGATGATTTTCTTATGAACTATACGGGTCGACAATTGTTGAGATTATATATACAAATATAAATTGTACCACTTCAAATCCAGAAATTTTTAAAGATGTTGCTAGACTAGCCCCTACAAATGAGATATTGATACGATCAATGATTACAGCATGGAACATATGTCTGCAAATGAAAATATATATCTCAGTTCTAAAAATATTTGTCAAGATGATGAAAGTAACTATATATAGTGACGATGAAATATTTTCACCGGAATATCAAAGTATGATCAAATTTTCAGGATTACTGAATCATGAAATAAAGTTGAAGGAGTGCTGCATAGTCTTGAATCTTAGGAATATAGATTCATCAAATAAATTATGCAATGGAAGCACGTCGATAGTAAACAAGATGCGGAACCATACAATTAAGGCTAAATAATTTTGTAAAACCATGAAAGTTGAAAATTCTTGATAGAATGATTATAAGCCTATTGGATGTAACCAAATTCCAATTCGATTTTAAATGAGAAAATTCTCACTTTGTTTTAAAATGATTATAAACAAAAGTCAATATCAATCTTTAAAGAATGTTGAACTCTATTTTTCAAAACCAATTTTAGCTTTGAACAATTATATGTTGTGATATCTCGTGTCACTAGCAAGAGGGGAATCAAAGTATTAATATTTAATTAAGATGGATTAACTCAAGTACTACAAGAAATATTGTTTACAATGAAATTTATATATAAAAAAAATTGCAATATGGATACTTGATGTAGGTGATGGTAGAAATGGTATTGATCTTGGAGATGTAGTCATATGTGACATTTCTGAATAATATTCTTATAAACTCTACGGGTGATCATATATAAGCATTTTTTTAGTTTACATATACAAATATAAACTGCATTACTTCATATATAGACATTTTTAAAGATAGGTGCTATACTAGCCCCTTCCAACGAGATGGGTTGATACAACTAATGATTACATCATGTAATGTCTGTCTGCAAATGAAAATGTGTATCTGTAACAACCCTATCCCGGGCTGGGCCTGCAGACCATACACCCCAACCCCTCCCCATGTGTGCATTCAGTGATAAGGTTGCGGCCTATTGGGGCTGATTCCTGCGGCGAACGGTTAAAGAAATCAGGCCGATGGTGCCCCCAGAGGGTCGGCCGATTAGTGGTGGCGGCACCCCACCGGAATGAGGGTCTAACGTGGTTTTCCCCTGGCGCCTCTCGGTGAAAACCATAAAGTTATGGTTAGACGCGTTTTAAAGCCGTGAGGGCGGGTTGGGCCAAAGCGGACAATATCTACAAGTGGGTGTGACTGGGACGTTACAGATGGTATCAGAGCCAGTACCCAGGCCGGTGTGCCAGCGGGGACGCTGGGCCCCTGGGGGGTGGATTGTAACATCCCACATCAGTTGGAGAAGGAAACGAAGCATGCCTTATAAGGGTGTGGACACCTCTCCCTTGTAGACGCGTTTTAAAGCCGTGAGGACGGGTTGGCCCAAAGCGGACAATATTTACAAGTGGGCGTGACTGGGATGTTTCAGTATCTCAGTTCTAAAAATATTTGTCAATAAGATGAAAGCATGGATAAGGACAATGAAATATTTTCATTAGAATATCTAAACACGATCAAGTTTTATGGACAACTGAATCATAAAATAAAATTGAATGAGGGTTGTACAGTCATTCTTTTTAGTTATATAGATCCATCAAATAAATTATGCAATGGAAGCAGGTTGATAGTAACCGATGCGAAACTATATAATTGAGGTTAAACTAATTTTGGGAAACCATGAAAGTAGAAAATTCTTGATTGGTAGAATGATTATGAGCCCATCAACCAAATTCTTCATTCGATTTCAGATTAGACAATTCTCATTCACAGTTTGTTTTGCTATGAATATAAAGAAAAATCAATGTCAATCATTAAAGAAGGTTGAACTCTATCTTCGGAAACCAGTTTTTAGTAATAAATAGTTATATGTTGCGATATCTCGTGTTACTAGCAAGAGGAGACTCAGAGTATTAATATTTAGTTAAGATGGATTAATTCAGGATACTACAAGAAACGTTGTTTACAGTGAAATTTTCAACAAATTGTAAGGAAAATTTTCATATCATGCTTAATACTTATTTAAATTTATTTAATTTTAAATAAAATTTCAAATTAAATAAAATATAATTTTATTATTTATTTTTATTGATCTACTAGGTTTGTACGGGACAAACAACAAGAAGACGGTTTAATATGATTTCTCTATTAGGTTTAAAAATAAATAAATTATAATTATCATATATTCTATATTAGTTTCATATGATATAACTATATATATTATATATAAAATATATAATTATACCCGTTGAGTCTCGACGGGTTAGTTACTAGTAAAAGTTAATTTTCATATTAATCTAACTCATTCCATCATAATACATAAGGGGAAAAAAAAGTGAAAATGAATAATAATAAAGATATTTTTGTTAAAACTAAAATTACCTTTTACTTAGGGTCATTCTCCAAACTTATTTCTCGAACTTATTATTTATTCTTATTAGAATTATATTAGTCTGATCAAATCAAATTTAATCAAGTGTCTCTTTGCCGACGCTTTGATGCGTCATGTCTCATCAAAAAAAAAATTAATCAAGTGTGATTGAAACACTAGAAACATTTCGATCCGTCCAGACAAACAATAAGACCATATAAATTGAATATTTATTGGGGAAATTAAGTGAATTGCAATTTAAATTTCGTCATAAACTTGCATAACATTGAATTTTAAGTAAATACTAAATCTATTTAGATTAAATGAAAAGTGGTGTACGCGAATATGTGCTAATACAATTTATTCTAGTATTATAGGCTGCAAAGTTGAAATTTATTCATTTATACAAGTTACTGTTAATTAAATTTTACTTTGAATTTTTATCACTGAATATATTACTTCAAAAAATATAAATAAAGCATATATAATTTAAATACTCTAAAAATTATTTTAAAATGTGTAATCCTTTTTGTTGGGTAATTCCAGGGTATCCCAGGCCTTATTAGGCCTAAGACTAATCCATCGAAAATCGGGTGAGCATTGGATAGCTGCCTCTCCCAAATAGGGATATCAATGGATCGGAGAAGGGTAAATCTATCCATTAATGTTATATCATCATCCAATCAACCCATCATCCATCTAAAACCCAACCCAAATCCAATCAACCCATCATTCATCTAAAACTCAACCCAAATTCAAACCACTTATCAACACAGGTGAAACGGGTGGATCGGGTGTGTAAAATATTTAAAAAATCCATAAAGTTGCAATCATTTATATTCAAAGTCAATTCATGTTTGAACATAATAAAATCTAGACAACTATAACTGATTTGCGATATATGGAAACGAAGTATAAACGAGATAATAAGATCCAAAAAGTGGAAGAATCGAATACTGAGAACAAAAGGGCCAAATGGAAGAAGTATAAAATATATTGAGCAGTCCTGACATTAGGATAAGATTAGTCGATAATGCTTCCTTTAGCAATGAGTTACGGAATTACAGGGTAATTGGGAAAGGTTGGAACAACGGAAGAGATTGTGGAAGAAAAAAAAAAGAGAAAAAACTATGTTATGTTGTACTCCCTCCGTCCCGCGAAAGTTGACGCGTATTCCTTTTTGAGTTGTCCCACGAAATTTGACACGTTTCCTTTTTTAGATAAATTAAATTAATATAAATATAATTAGAATCTTAATGTTTTCTAAAAATCCATTAAAAGTAATTACTTTAACTATTGTGCACAACTCCCAATACACTTTTATTTTTCTATACAAATCCCTTACATTTCTTTAATTCTTCATATCTCAAAATAGGTACAAATAAAAATTGTATAAAATATATATTCTAAAACTAGACACCTAGACGATTCTAACAAGACCACACTTGAATATTTTTTTCTAATTAAATCATTATCATAATATTAAGTCAAAGTTAAACAATTAGTAAAGTGAAAATTCATTAAAATTTTAAACACAAATACCCACAACACTTTAACAATTAAACCCCACTACATAAACTACCGTGCCCAAAAGAAGCGCGTCAACTTTCGCGGGACGGAGGGAGTAGAATTTATGACTTCAGGTTATTATTTATATGTGTGTATATATATCTATCTACTACTCCTACTATATAAGAACGGTAGGGAAAAAACCATCCCAAACTGAATTCGAATATTGACCGCTGGATTGAGATTGAATTAAAATTGTAACCGTCAGATCAGAATCCCGTGTTCATCTTGTCTTTATTTTATTATCCCAACATCCCAACATCGATCCCGGCCTCCCACATTTCCATCTCTCAAATCCCGCTTATTGCTCTCAAATCCTCTTTCGTCTCGCCCAGAGCTCTCGCCTCCTCTTGCCTCTGCGTCTCTCTCCAACCGTACCCCGTCTTCGTTCGCGCATTCAATTTCGCTTACAATCCTCGGGTACAGATTTTTGTAAATTTTTGTAGGGGTTGTTCGTTAAAGGGTTTAGATAGGTCTCGGAGGGCTTTTGCGACACAAACCCTAGAATTTGAGAGTCAGTTCCTCACCACTATTCCTTGTTATAAGCTGCCGGAATACCGCGCAGCCGAGGGGGCTTGCCGGGTTCGCATTGGGGCGCCAGTGGGAGGAGGAGGAGGAGCCGCCCTCCCTGACGTGCCGTGGTGGGGACGATGTCGTGTCGCTGGCCGACGCCGGGGAGCAGGGCGCCGCCGGGAAACAACGACGCTGCTGCTGCGCTGGTCGCCGGCAATGGGATCCCACTCACGAGGGTGATGGTGGCTGAGGCGATGTTCTGTGGCGGTGGTGATGATGTTTCCGTTGTATAGGTTCCTTGAATTTTGGGGCTTTTAGCCTTAATTGTTCGTTTTCTTGGCTTACAGTAATTCAATTTTCTCAGTATGAGATTTAATCTTCAATTTTTTGGACTCTAGGTTTGTTGCTGGTTCTTGTTTATGGTTTTCTGTGTTGCTACTTCTTGTTGGAATCGGGGAAAGATCTCGAGATTGTTGGTAAGACAGAAATCATTGTTTCACAGTGTGCATCATTGTTCAATGTTCTTCTCAGTTTCTGTGGCCATATTTAATTTATCTTTGTGTATCGAATGCTTTTGTAATGATACGATGGCGTTTTGATCGAGCAAGCTCTTCCTGACATTAATGGTTTGAATACGGTTCTCATTGCCAAGAGTACTTGTGCGTGTGTTGCATCTCATTAAGGCTAAATTAAGACGACGACCTGATGGGAAGCCTTGGATCGTGCTCAATGCTTCACTATTTGTCGCCATACATTTTCTCTTGGAATAATATATTTGATGAGGCATTATATTTTTGAATTCTTTGAGTAAACTCTAAAGATATATGATCTAGCTCTCCGTAGACAAAGCTTAGAAGTTGTGATCTACTACCTTCCAGTTGGATTGCTCTAGCATGGTATTGTTATATTCTCAGACAGCATTTGGTTTTCTATTTACTGTGTAGATCAGAAAGATGAATCATTCTACACTGTCAGCTGAGCTTGCAATACAGATGGAACCCCATTCCTGGTGGCTGGGGGACTAAATGCTCATTCGTGTGATTGATACTGGCAGCGAGAAGATATACAAGGTGCTTTTACTTTTTTTGCTTAAAAGAAAGAATTTATACTCTTCTGGTATTTCATAGATAATCATGGAGTATCCTGGGAATACAGAAAAGATGTCCTTTTGTACATATATAGGTGCTACTGCTACCTTATTCTCTTGTGGAATTATTAGGATTCTTTTATCCGGCTGATTTGCCCACAGATGTTGTTTTGACAGAAAATCTTAATTTTTATTTTGAATGCAGACTTTTGTTGGCCATGGGGATTCAATAAATTAGATTCGGACTCAGCCATTGAAGCCTTCGCTTGTTGTGTCCGCAAGAAAAGTAAGTGTTCTAATGATCCCTGATTTTGTATTCTCTTGCTTAATGTCAATTACAGGTCTTTATAAGAAAATGCAACTCATTTTTCCATGCTTTGAAATGAAGAGGCTTAATCTATTCACTAGTATTATTTTTTTTTTAACAAAAAAATTGAAAAGGACGAATCTGTGCGTCTCTGGAATATACACATTGGGATATGCATTTTGATATTTGCTGGTGCTGGCGGGCATCGCAATGAGGTTCTTAGTGTGGTTTGTGAATGTAATATACTAAAGTGATCCCATCCCCCTTCCCAACCCAACTCACAGAAAGAAAATTGAGTGTGGAGAAATGATAGTGAAGTTGTAATTGTTCATCTTACTTTTCATGTTTTATGGATGCAGGACTTCCATCCTTCTGATATATACCGAATTGCAAGTTGTGAAATGGATAATACAGTCAAGATCTGGCAAATGAAAGGTAAAGTTTCCCCATCTTAAGTATGCCTTTACATGCATGGAGGTTTCTATAGAATCTCTAAGTGTTAAGAGTAGTTTACTCTCTTCGATTGTTTACTTGCATTCTAGCCTATCGTAGAAGTTCCTTAGTGATGTTAGGAGCATCTTACTGGTTGCCGGTATTCTTTGTCTTGTCTTTTTATGTATTGAGAATATGTTTGCATGGTAAACTGATCTGTGAGCTGATCTGGCCTGGCTTCTTCTAAGTATTGAGCTGATCTGTGAGCCTACGCATTGATCGTCAGTGCAAATTTTTCCAAGCTGTGGTAAGCTGTTCGTTTGCCCTGCGCTCTAATGGTAATCTGCGGGATTGTTAAAATTAGTTATGGCATTCCTTATAAATTATGGCAATAACTTAAAAGGGTCAAACAAGAAAAGAGAAGGAAAAAAGAAAGAAAAAACTCAGTGAAATATTGTTGACGATGCTTAAGTGAAATTAAGATCACACATCTTATCAAACATCGCAGGGGACAACTTCAATGATTTCAGTATCAGTGATTTATACATACTGAAGCAATACCTAAAAATAGGGCTCTCATTTGGGCATCTGATATTCATTTGTTTTGTCTTGATGTTTTATATTAGAAAAGGTTGTCTTTTTTGTGTCTGATTAATTGGTTTTCGGTGTAACTATTTTCTATATATATATATATGTCTGATGGGACTTGGATTTGGTAGAGTATCATGATTCCAATATACGGTACTTGACGCTGCATGCCCGAGTCTGCCAATGGACTTGTAGGTCATTCACATATTGCTTTTTTTGCCAATGGATTTGTAGGTCAATTGGAACCTATTTTTTCTCTGGTGGCATTATGGCATATGTTGGAGTTTGAATCTTCGCCTGCATTTCTTAATGAAGTGCAAAATTATTTGCCTCATAATTTGATAGGCTTGACCTGATTCTTTGTTATGGTAACTTTAAGATTTTTGTTATGTAGGATGAACCAATCTGTGCGTAGGCCAATGCAGATACTCACATTCCAGCTCTATATAAAATCATGGATGAACAACCCACAAAATATGCAGTGCCTAATCTTCAAACCATAGCACATCCCTAGAGGTTTATTCTGTGTCCTTATAAATTTGGTTATTCCCACACGATACAATTGTTGTCAGAATATTTACCCTGGTTGTTCTGTGTACTATCAGTGTTTTCCATTCTGCTAGACAAGAGATTGATTATAAATTGCCATTGGAATGATCTTTTGTTCAATAGATTAGCAGGGCCTTAAGTGGAGCTCAAGCTGAAAGGAGGGATCTTATGAAGATACTGACCAAATTTATCTATGATGAAGAAAAAGCTTTGGAGGGACCCAACTTTCCTATCGTCAAGATTAATCTTATCTTTCATCTCTTCATCTTCTTCGAAAATCCCAATGATGGATTATAGTTTACTTGTATACTTGCATTAAAAAGAATTGGTAAAGAAGAATTTGCAAAATAATAAGCTTGCAATCTTTTTACTGAAGTTTAAAGAATTTGTCATTCTGCAACTTTCTGTTAGGTTTCGTAACAAGTGATGAAAACTATACTGTCTATACATTGGATTTAAACATTGGATTTTGGTTCCGTACCCAATTCTACCATCTCGTTTCTGGTAACTAATTCACGTGATGCATTCTTCACAGAAGCAGCGCCAGAAACTAGCTGAGAAGATTGAGCAGCTCAATTGTGCCATAGATAATGTGTCGAGTCAGCTGCGGTCAAAGGATCACCAAATGGAGTAGCAGTTGGCTCAGATGACGTTGAAGCTCTCATCTAATTTATTGCTATGTATTCGCTGAAAGCCTCTTGTCTTCTTGTTAATCTTCACGGTGGTTGAACTTCTATGATAGTTTTCTTCTCTTTTGCTAAAAATGAACTCTGACAATAAAAGTACTTCTTTCCCGTCAGAAACTTAGAATTCTCCTTCTAGCTTCAGATCCACATTTGTTGAAAGGATTGGACTTGTTTTTTCTCATCTGATACGTGTTTTTGCCTGCATAATCTGGAACATATAATCTTCCTGATGACAGCATCACGAAAATCATTGTTGTTTGAAACCACTTGGGCGTATGATTGGATCGAGTTATTTTTATCAATTGCTAACAAAATTGGTTGCGAAGACTAACAAATCTCTGCACTGGCAAGACTAACGAAATAGTTAGACATTCTTCCGGCGCCGTGCAGGCAAGGAGGGCGTCACACGTATAGTTGGACATTCTTCCAAATTCTGGATTGTAAAGGAAAACAAAAGCAATCCAACCTGTGTCATACTTGGTTGCTTCTTATCTAATTTTGCAGGATTTGAGGCTGAAGCTCAGTGTGCATTACTAAGCTCAGAATCATGTGTATGTGCATTACTAGGCTGAACCACGTTCCGCGACAAAATTTTCCATGCATAGCGACAAGGACCAAATGCTTTAAAATTTTCTGAAAATCCTTTGTCGCGGAACACTCTTGTCGCGGAACCACGTTCCGCGACAAAATCCTGCTTAGCGACAAAGAAGCGTTATGCTGCCAAAAATTCTAAAAACTTGTCGGGATACCCATGTCGCGGACCTCGGTCCGCGACAAAATTTATGATATCGCGACAAAGACTCCCTTCTCTCTATTTAATCTCAAACATTCTTCATTCTCTTCCTATATTATATTGCATCACTCACATCATAACCCCATGGGTTAAGGTGTAACATTCTGGAATTGCAATATAGGGTGTTATGCTGCCCAAATTTTGATTCTCCATTTTCATCGCTTAACTAATTGAACCCTTGAGTCATTAATGATTAAAGAGTGAGATTAGCAATAATTAAACATCAATAATCATCATGATTAAAGGACCTTTGTTCAATTGCCATTAAAATACTCCTCTATAAATAAAATCTTGATGACTTAAGCAGATAATCCGGACTGTAATTAATTATGGTATGAGGGATTATTTAAGATCATCAATTGTGGACCCAATCCACAACCTTGCATGAGAAACCAATGTCTCTCATACAAGGAATCTTCTTTTATTTCTTGTTGATTTTGTCTTTGCGTGTTGTGTGTAACAATTAGTAAAGACTACATCAGACTAATGTTGGCGGATATTCCCTCATGGATAACTAGCTCGTATTCTGGGTATTAATTACTAAGTGTTATTTTGCATGGTTTGGATAGCAAATAGAGGAAGCCTTGGCGGTTCGCCCATCCGGGGTTATAATAGCTGCTCAGCTGACTCCTATCCAGATACAGATTTATTTTACTTATATTATTTTCCAAACCCAAATTCTAATCTGTAATAAAACTCTGCTAATGTCTGTCAACATTAGCTGATAAGTACTGCAGAGAGGAAGCATGTAGGTTTTTATCCGAATTCACAGACAGTGGAGGCCCAACTGGCATTGACACTGCTATTATAGGGTCTAAGCTGCCTAAATTCGCTTCATCCGAGTGATTGGGAAATTGGACAGTAGATGTTTACAGTCCACCCGATTATTCTGTCATTGCTTTGGTCTCCTGACCACTTCGTATCTGTGTTTCATCTTCTGTCTAGACCCGCATCTATATTTTGGGTCAAATTAATTTTACACTTCCCTATATCCTTATGCATGATAATATTATGTACTATTGTGGTCTAAAGTATTTTGGGATCCTTCCCTTGGACAATAGAAGTCTAGATCTTAAACAGATATTGCTTGTTAAATTTCCAACAAAAAATCTATTTATAAAATCCGGATCTGAGTAAGGGATAAATTCTTCAGTTGTGACTAATTCATATTCTGTCAAGGGTTGACTTTGGGAAACTAGAAGCAGAGTCAGCGAATAGGTCTCATCTAGACTGAAAGGGTCTGTGTTTTAATTGAGAGTCTAGTACCTGTAGGGGAATGATTTTCATATTTATTATTTTCAAAATTGCTGTTTGTTGGGAATCTAAGATTAAATATTACACCGAGATGGGGTCCACTTGGGCTCAAATACAGTGTAGTAAATAATTTTAGAGGAACATCATCCAGGCCTTGGTTATTTTCTAAGATAGGGTTGAGTTTCTTTCAACTGCTATCCTCCTCTGCCAAAGCCTATTTTTGAGTCCTGAGTGAGTACATCTGGAACGAACTGACTCATTAGTTCGTTTCATTAGTTTGTATCTCATAACCACCCGGAAGGAAGTGAACACTGCGAGCATTTCACCGAGAGCCGGGAATTCGTGATCCATACCCAGTCATCTTGACTGGGTGCTGTCTTTTACTACCAGGGTCAGACCTTCAAAACCTCCGAGTGATAGGTTTTAAATGCTTTCTTTTACCGCTTTCTTTTAACTGCTTTCTCTAGAGGTCACTCGGTTGTATTGAGAGTTGCGTAACTGCTATTAGGATTGACTGTTAAGGGACAGTTCAGAGCTTGATTAGAATCTTTGGGTGTGACATGGGGGAATGATAGTAGTACTTGGCATTCCAATAAATGGTTTGTCAGGTGTTGCTTTTCCACCACAGATGAAGTAACACACCCAGGCCAGGGCAGCTACAAATCTGGTATCTTAGAATTTGCGGTCTTAAGAACATGTAAACTCATATTGTAAGTACCTGTCTGTTAAAGGGAAAACATTATTGAGAGCATGAGAATTAGCTATCTGATAGAATTATCCCAAGCAAAGATCTGTGTATAAAAATGGAAGTTTAATACTGCCTTATCTAAATCTTGTCCAATTTTTATTCTTTTCTTCCTGTCCCTTCTGTCCACATTGTGATTCAGCTTCATAGCTAGCATGATGTAAATCTTCCCTGCTTCCGTAGATAGTGTTTATCGCATTCTTAGAATAATTTTGCCCGTTGCTTAGAATAGATTTGTTTGCTTTGTAGAACAGATTTAAACGCTTTCATAGTTTAGTTTAAATTCATGCCAGTAGTTGTTAATCACTTTTCAAAACCATTGGAGCAATATGAATGGAAAATCCAGTAAAACGACGTGGGCCCTGCTTCTATCGCACATCCTCCAGTGAACGATCCGGTCTTACTATAAATTACTGTAATTTTTGACACCGTGCGCTTTCGGGCCACAGTTTCTTAACACGAGTAATAAAAACGTGACAACCTATAGATGTATCCCTAATCCCAACTCCGCAATCATAAAATGATTTTCATTAAATAAAATCAAGACCGGGGTTATATTATTTCGAAAAATACTCGTGTGGGAAATTGTCAAAAGTTTCATGGCGCCGTTGCCGGGGAGGATGCAGCGCCGTTTTATTAGAGAATTACATTCCTCATTACTCCTAGTTAGCTTATACATATAAATATAAAT
Organism: Hygrophila difformis; assembly: GCA_030278955.1. Lineage (NCBI taxonomy): Eukaryota > Viridiplantae > Streptophyta > Magnoliopsida > Lamiales > Acanthaceae > Hygrophila > Hygrophila difformis. Next base: position 51,328,147 of record JAOANR010000002.1, on the reverse strand, counting down.
ATTCACCCCAAAACCGATTCTAACCTGGGGAATGTGCAGGTACTGTCATAGCTAAGACCTCTGTTCTATGCAAAAGAGGAAGGAGACTCCAGCCGAGATCCCGTTCAACGCAGAGATTGAGAAAACAGCTCGTCGTCTGAGGGCGGAAGCTAGACAAAGAAAAGAACGGGAAAGACAAGCTCTCCTCTCTCCGAGCACAAGCAGTGACATCTCAGACATGGCGGATAACCATGGCAATCCCCCAAACATTCCACTTAATCCACCACTCCAAAACATCCAAGAGGATCCAGAAGACGTTGACGTTGAGAACTTGGAGGACCTCCCACCTCAAGTCATTCAGGGAGGTGAGAATCCCCCAAATCTCGAGCAGCAACCCTTCGAGATGCCTCCACCCAACCCAAACCACCAAAATCCCCAAAACAACCCACTTAACCAGAAAAACCCTAATAACCAAAATTTTCAGAATCCTCAATTTCCAGACCCCCAGTTTAACCAAAACCAGAATCACCCCAACCCGAACAATTTCAATGATCCCAGAAATTACTATCCGAATCAGAACTTTTACCCACAGCAATACCAAGGAGGGCCAGGGAATAATCAACAGGCAGCCGCAACTGACTATATGCAGCCCATTCTGGAACCGTATTTGAACATTCCTGGACAAGCCCCATTCTTGGCCAGGAATTTCGAATTAAAGCCGGCTCTCATCAATCTTGTTCAGAGCAACCAGTTCGCAGGAGCAAATCATGAAGATCCCCACGATCATTTGCAGACTTTCCTGGAACTGTGTGATACGATCAAAAACCAAAATGTATCTGCTAACACCATTCGATTGAGGCTGTTTCCTTTCTCTCTGACTAGCGGGGCAAGGACATGGTACAAATCACTGCCCGTGAATCAGAAATCTGCATGGGAAGACGTTATCAGAAATTTCCTGACAAAGTACTTCCCGGAATCCAAGGTGGATGAATGCCGCTCTAAGATTGCGGAATTCAAGATGAAACCAGACGAATCCCTGTATGATGCAAAGGAACGGTTCTTCAACCTGCTCAGGAAATGCCCCCAGCATGGTTTCCATGAGTGGGAGAAATTGAGAAAGTTCTATAGCGGTTTGACCCCAGCATGGAAGAACATGCTTGATGCTGCTGGTGGTCAACACCTGCTATACATTCCCATGGATCAAGCTTGGGCCAAGATTGAAGCAATGAGTGTAAACAGAACTGTACTTTCTGATGATGTTAATTCCCCTCCCCCTCGTGGTTTATGTGCTGTAGGTACAGTAGGGAAATCTGAACTGGACAAACTGAAAGACCAAGTGGCTGTCTTGGCCTTGAATCAGGAAGCTGGGAGCTCTACACAGGCTCAAAATGCTGAAGCTGTTTGCGGGACTTGCCAAGGCCTGCATCCCACTGAGTCCTGTCAGCAAGTGGTGAATGAAAGTTGTAACTATGCAGGTGGATTCCAAAACCGGCACCCGAACCTCTCATATTCCAACAACAATGCCTTGAATTCCCACCTGTTGACCCAACCTCAGCAGTTCAACCAACCAAGGCCCCAGCACTTTAACCCAGGCTTCCAGCCTCAGATTCTAGCTAGGCCACCTCAAAACCAAAATTTCCAAAACTTTCAGCAGCCACAGAATCAGTTTGTCCTAAATCAGAATCAGTTTGGTCAAAACCAAGGTCAGAACCAGAACTGGAACCAGAACCAGCAGAAACCCCCTTCCAGATTGGAGACCCTCATGACTGACTTTATCACCAGTCAAAAGGAAATCAACACTCAGTTGCAGTCCTCTATCCGGAACGTGGAGACGCAGGTTACACAAATGGCCAAGGAAATGCAGAAAAGAGACCAAGGAACTCTACCCAGCACTGCTGAGAAAAATCCTCAGTGTAAGGCCATCACACTGAAGTCTGGTAAAGTTCTGGAAGGACCCAAGGGCAAAGAGAAACTGGTACAAGGAAATGAACTGGAAAGTGACGTTGAGGAGAATGAAAAGGAAGCCCAAAAAGAAACAGCCAATCTGCAGACTGACGCTGCACCTGAAACGGCTGAAAAAGATAAGGGTACAGGTGGAGGTACAACTTCCTTCCCTTTACCACAAAAACAAGTAGATAATAACAAACACATGCCTAGGATTCCTTATCCTGCACGTCTTAGAAATAAGGAACATGATCTTAAATTCAAGAAATTTCTGGAACGATTAAAGTCTGTATAGATAACCATTCCTCTCACAGAAATGATTTCCGAAATGCCCATCTATGCTAAGTTCTTGAAAGAATTGATTTCAGGAAAAAGGCAGGTTGAGCAGCAGGAGGTGATTATTCTCAACAGCACATGCAGTGCCATAGTTCAGAGGAGATTGCCCGAAAAGAAAGAGGACCCCGGATGTTGCACACTTCCAGTACAATTCGGAAAGGCCAAAGTGAGTATGGGGCTTTGTGATTTAGGATCGAGCATCAATGTGATGCCACTAGCTATGGCAATCCGCCTTAAGCTTGGAGAGATTCAACCAATCAAGATGAGACTGCAGCTCGCAGACAGATCAATCACTCAGCCCGTAGGAATCCTCAAGGATGTTGTGGTCAAAACCGGCCAGGTTCTCTTCCCGGTTGACTTCATTATCCTCGACATTGAAGAAGATTCTGAAATGCCACTTATTCTTGGACGCCCATTCCTGGCCACTGGTGGTGCATTAATTGACGCTAAATCTGGAAAGGTCACATTGAGGGTCGATGGCGAGGAAATCACCTTTGATATGGAACAGCTGCAGAAGTTTCCGAATGAGGGAGCTTGTTCCATGTTTTCTGTAATAGATAGTGGAGAGGAAATTGATTGTGAGGAGAGAGAGCTTGACTCTGGATTTGATCATGAAATGATGCTGGATGAGATTTCAAAGCAGGTACTGAAGCCTGCTGGCGTGGAGCACAAAGGATGCAAAGCCGTTCACTTTGCCGATCCCGAAACAGGGGATTTGGAGGAGTTTGACGGCACAGATTTCCATGACGACGCCGACCAAGAGGAGGCGGTTCCTGTACTGATGCAGGGTCCGGAAGGTAAAATTGATCTTCTCCCATCTAATTCTCGCAAATTACTCCCTTCCGTTGAATGCCCACCAGAGCTTGAACTTAAAACATTACCCGATCATCTCAAGTACGCGTTTCTCGCAGAACATAAAAAATTACCTGTGATTGTTTCGGCTAAGCTCTCCCAAGAGCAAGAAGATGCTCTGGTGGCCGTTCTTAAAAATTATGTGCGTGCAATCGGTTGGACCATTTCTGATATCAAAGGAATAAGCCCTTCTGTTTGTATGCACAGGATTTTAATGGAGGAGAATTTCAAGGCCTCTCGCCAGCCCCAACGAAGATTGAACCCACCCATGCAAGAAGTGGTAAGAAAGGAAGTGATCAAGCTATTAGACGCCGGTATTATATACCCGATTTCTGATAGCAAATGGGTCAGTCCTGTGCAGGTTGTTCCGAAGCGGGGTGGGATGTGCATTACGCAGAATGAACAAGGGGAGGAAATTGCCACGCGCCCAATCACCGGATGGAGAGTCTGCATAGACTACCGGAAGTTGAACGAGGCAACTCGCAAGGACCATTTCCCTTTACCTTTTATCGATCAAATGTTGGAACGATTGGCGGGAAGGGCATTTTATTGCTTTTTAGATGGTTATTCTGGATACAATCAAATAGTGATCGCCAGTGAGGATCACGAAAAAACTACTTTTACATGCCCTTATGGCACTTTTGCCTATAGACGCATGCCTTTTGGTCTTTGCAATGCTCCTGCTACTTTTCAAAGATGCATGATGTCTATATTCTCTGAATTTATCGAAAAATGCATTGAGGTCTTCATGGATGACTTCTCTGTATATGGAGATACGTTTGATGAATGTTTGACTAATCTTGCTAAGATTTTAAAGAGGTGTGAGGACACTAACTTGGTTTTAAATTGGGAAAAGTGCCATTTTATGGTCACTGAGGGCATAGTGTTAGGTCATCGCATTTCTCGTGCAGGCATTGAAGTTGATCCAGCCAAAGTTTCTGCCATTTTCCAATCTCCCTCTCCCCAATTCTATCAAAGCAGTTAGGAGCTTCTTAGGGCATGCCGGTTTTTACCGGAGGTTCATTAAGGATTTCTCTAAAATTGCCAAGCCGCTCACTAATATGCTTTGTAAAGAAAATCCTTTCCTAATAAATGAAGCGTGTGTCCAAGCCTTTGACACGCTCAAAAAGATGTTGGTTTCTGCACCGATAGTGCAACCACCTGATTGGTCAATACCTTTCGAGGTAATGTGTGATGCTAGTGGTCTTGCCGTAGGTGCAGTTCTTGGACAACATAAGGATGGGAGACACTGCGTAATTCATTACGCAAGTCATGCCCTGAATGAAGCCCAAATTAACTACACCACAACGGAGAAAGAGATGTATGCTGTAATTTTCGCGTTTGATAAATTCAGACAGTACCTTATAGGTACGTAGACTATAGTATACACTGATCACTCTGCATTGAGATACTTGTTTAGCAAACAAGATGCAAAACCTCGATTAATCAGGTGGGTACTTCTGTTGCAAGAATTCGACATCATAATAAAAGATAGGCGAGGTCGAGATAATGGTGCTGCTGACCACTTATCTCGATTAGATAATGATAAAAAGGAAAAAGCCGTTAATGAAGAGTTTCCGGACGAACAGTTGTTCGCATTGCATCTGCATAATCAAGCTTGTCCATGGTTTTCCGACATCGCTAACTTCTTGGCATACGGAATAACCCCACAGTTTTCGAACTATCATCAGAGGAATAAGTTCAAACGAGATGTATTAAGTTACTTCTGGGAAGAACCTTATCTCTTCAAACACTGCGCCGATTCAATAATCAGGCGATGTGTGACCGAGCATGAAGCCTATCAAATTGTCAGAAAATGCCATGAATCAGAATATGGAGGTCACCATGGTCCCGCTCGAACGGCCCACAAGGTCCTCGAATGTGGATTTTATTGGCCTCACATCTATGAGGATTGCAGGACATTTGTGAAAGGTTGCGACAAATGCCAAAGATTAGGAAACATCTCCAAGAGGGATGAGATGCCTCAAAAGGGAATGCTCACACTTGAGATTTTCGATGTATGGGGCATTGACTTCATGGGACCATTTCCACCATCTGGTGGAAACTACTATATCTTGGTAGCTGTCGATTACGTGTCCAAATGGGTTGAGGCTGTCGCATTACCGACCAATGATGGTAGCCAAGTCATCAAGTTCCTCAAGAACAACATTTTCAGTCGATTCGGCGTACCTAGGGTGGTGATATCTGATGGAGGAACACACTTTATTAATAAAGGTTTTGAAACTTTAATGAGTAAAAATGGGATCCTCCATAAGATAGGCACGCCTTACCATCCTCAAACTAGTGGTCAAGTCGAAGTATCCAATCGCGAAATCAAACACATACTCGAAGCCACTGTCGGGATAACCCGTAAGGATTGGGCACGTAACTCAATGATGCTCTATGGGCATATCGCACAGCATTTAAGACTCCATTGGGATGTCCCCTTACAGACTTGTCTTCGGAAAAGCCTGTCATCTGCCTGTAGAGTTAGAGCACAAGGCTTACTGGGCCGTCAAAACGCTTAACTTCGATCCGAAAGTTGCTCAGAGCAAACGCAAGTTAGACCTCAATGAAATTGAGGAAATACGAGCATTAGCTTATGAAAGCTCTCGAATTTATAAGGAGCGGACCCAGAAGTTGCACGATCGCAGGATTAAGCCTAAGCATTTCTATATTGGTCAAAATGTATTATTGTTCAATTCTAGGTTGAAGCTGTTCCCTGGAAAGCTTAAATCCAGATGGGAAGGACCACATGAAGTGCTGGAAGTGTTTCAAAATGGAGCTGTCAGGATCCGAACTGACAAGGGCAACATAGTGGTGAATGGACATCGATTGAAGGAGTACATCAGACAGTTCGATCCGGAGAAAGAAAGCCAAGCAGTGGCAGACCCGGGTTACACCCAATAAGAAATAGCATTAAAAACACAAAAATTTCATTTCATATATGTATATATAGTACTTTATTTCATGATGAGAAAGTATCCAAAAATCAATTAAACATTTAGAGTACTAAGACTCTAAATGTGAGGATGTTGATATTTGGAGAAAATCTAATGCGTCTTATTTGTCTGTCTTGCAGAAGTTCGGAACCACCAAAAAGAGGAGCAGAAAAGAATAACATGGAAAACCAAGTTCTTGGTTGGATTAATTCCATGAATCTGAGAAAATATTCCCAGAAACTAAAGCAATTTAAATTCCGGGATAAATTTCACAGATAAGTGGAACTGATCCAACCTAATTTATGCAAGTAGATTATTTAAACATTCTCAGGCCAGTATTTTGAATTTATTTGGACTGAATTTATTTAGCCCAAGTCAAATAAAATGGATTCAGGCCCAACATCACACTTGGGCCCAGTCCAAGAAAATTTGAAAATTCAAAATTCTTTGTCGCGGTAGGTCCTTTGTCGCGATGCCATGCATCGCGACCAGGACCTGTTCCGCGACAAACCCTCTTCTGTCCTTAACTTTCTCTGTTGATTGTCGCGATGCACCTTGTCGCGGAGCATGACTCCGCGACCAAGCCCTGCTCCGCGACACAACCCCCGTTGACTTTGTCTTTATGCTGAATCTTGTCGCGATAGCCCTGTCGCGGAACACTACTCCGCGACCAGACCCCAGCTCCGCGACCTCTCTAATGTCGCTATGCCCTTGTCGCGGAACCTTGTTCCGCGACAAAGTCTCGGATTCCGCGACAAATTCCTTAGTATTTATACCCTCACCCGCTCACCAGTTTTTCCCACTCTCTCTTCATTCTCACTTGTCGTTTCAACTTCTTCTGCTCCCTCCTTCCATTTTCATCTCTTCCGAACGAACACCACCGTGTTCTTCGCAACCAACTCACCCATTTTCAAGAGGAAACCATGGACCGTTTGCTCGGAATCTTCCCAAACCTTAGACCCATGCCTAGACCCGAGCCTTGGAGGGCAGGGTAAACCCATTTCCCCCTTTGTTCATGGCACCCGCTCGGACTCCTTTGTTCTTGTTTGTGTTTTTGATGTGTTTTTAGCATAATATGGCTTTTTTGTGCGTGAGTTCTTCTGTTTTTGGGGTTTCTAAAGACTCTCGGTTATGAGCAGTGTGTTGAAATTTTTGAGAACCCCCAAGAACATGTGTTTTGAAATAATGATTTACAAATTTTGGAAGATAAAACTGGAAAGAACAAACTGATGAACATTTGGGTATTGTTTTGAGTATCTTGATGTTATTGGTTTGTTTGATCTTGATGTGACTTCTTGCAGTGTTGTTTTAGGGCAATAAAGATGGAAGATCTTTTTGGGCATATTTGTTCTCATGTTAGAAATCTCATGGGAATAAATGTTTGTTTGTTTATGGAAACATAGTACAAACACCCAATGAGAAGCTTCCACTTTTTAATAAAAGCAACCCTTTGGAAAAAGACAAAAAGAGTTGTTTTATTTAATGTTTGACTTGAAGTCTTTTGTTCCCAATGGAACACTAGTGTGAGTAAAATAGCAGTATTTTCGTCACCTAACTGCTATCCTTTTTAAAAATAAAAAATGGGACCACTCACATCCCACTTTTATTAAATAAAATGAGTCAACCATCTTAAAAATTAAAAACAGTGTTTGCAAACTTTTTGAATGCTTTAACTGTCCAAACAGTCCAAGCTATCCAGAAATAGCAGATCCACTTCGCCACGTCTTCATTGCACATTCCAATATTCGAGCATTCCATTTCCCTCTGTCCATCTCATACCACTTCCAACAAGTGTCTCGGACTTGTTTAATAAAATTGAAAAAAATTTTGGGCCCAATGGCCCATTAAAAAGATTTTAGGCCTAATGGCCAATTTTATTTCATTTTGGGCTCCTTAGCCCATTTAAAACCAAATATTGTTTACCTATGCTTTATATTAAAAATTCAAGTTGGAAATTTAATCACCTCACATCTAGAGCAAAGCTCTAAATGTGAGGATGTTGGTTTCTGAACTTGAATAATTTCTGAAAATTACATAAAAATTGGATTCATCCTTTCTTATCTTTCCAGAGGCAATCTTCCAAATCCAGACCCAGTGCCCGGAGAAACCCAGCTGCTGGACCTTCCACTAGAACTTATAGGAGAAATTCTCTCCCGAATCGGGGAGGATGACATGAAAGAAGTGTTCAGAGCTAGGAGAACTTGCACAAAGCTGAGGGACGCAGGAAACCTCGCCATCGTCTATAGGCGATGCGAGTTGGATGCTGCTAGGGTAAGGCGCTGGCAGGAGGAGGTACGGTGGCAGAAACAAAGATTTCTGCACACATGCACTGAGGCTGGAAATTTAAATCTCCAAATTGTTCCAGCACTCATGGCATTTGTAGAAAGGGACGAAGAGCAAGCATGTGAGCTGCTACGGCCAGGCATCGAAGACAATCATAAAGCGTCAATCCTCACCCGCGGACTGATGCTCATGAGCAAGATGAATGAAAGCCAGGTCAATCAGGGGATCGCAATGATCGAGAGGATGGTGACCAACCGACAGGTTTTCACCTACACATCCACCAACACCCTCGCGTGGATGGCAGACAATGATGCCCCCTACTTGTTTGCAGGGCAGCCACCCCGAGTTTTCTGCAGAAGGATGCATGCACCCCTGAGAAACCGCGACTGGTGCCTGCGCTGTGAGCTGACCAGCTATGTCCACTGGCTCCGATACATGTTCTGAGGAAAGGATGGAGGAAAGATGAATCCTAGTATGCCCCAGTTCCTTTTTATGCCCTAGTATTGGCATTATATAAGGGATTTCCTCTTTTGCATGCAGGTTTGCACTAACTGCATAGGAATCCCTTAAAATTATTGTACTTTACCGCTTTCCACAAAATTGAACTCATGATTGAGATCTGCAACAATCTTCATTTGCTTCTTTTGAAAAGATGTCTGTACAGTCCAAGATGAATAAGTGACTGTCAGGCCAAAAATATGCTGTTGACATACTCAGTATGCCAGCAGTGCCTCTTTACTGCTTTCAATTAAATAACCAGCAAAATACGCATAAACCTGCTCTAAATTCACATGTTGAATTTAGGCTTGTGATTAAATTTTCAAACTTTTAAATTGGGATAATATAATTGAAGACATGCATGAAATGAATTCCTAAGGTTTTGAGCTATAAAAATTTAATGATGCGATCAGCTTATTGGGTAATAAATCTGCATGTTAGAGATCTCGATTGAATAAATTGTTAGAATTAAGCTTTGATTAAAATTGAGAACAATGTATGACATGAATCAACCCAACCTTGTGAGATTTGAGCCATGAGTCACTCTTACTCATTTATTTTCTTTGATGTGTGAATCATTTTGATTAAAGGAAACTAGAACTTGCAATTGGGGCCGATTCAAGACCATGCCATACTCCCGAAATCGAGCATATGATTGAGGCAATTAGAAAAACCCAAATTTTTGGCCTTCTTTTGAGTTCCAAACCCAAAAATATTTTCCCTTTAGGATCAACCACTTTGAACCTTAAGCCTAATTTTTCTTTGAAGCCCACTATACTATTCACAGCCTTCTAAAAAGACCAAGAAATTCAAACCCAAGTGTGCAAGGATAAATTCTATCAAAGGCATTAAACTTATGATCATCAACCCATGTTAATCGGTATGTTATAAACCGATTCAAAAAAAAAAAAAGAGAGAGAGAGTTGAGATTCATTCAACATAAATAAATTGCAAATGACAAAGCAAATTAGACATAGTCTAAATGTCATGCAATAGAAAAGAAAAGCAAAAGAAAGAAATAAGGGTGATCATAAATTCTAAATAAATATGCCATATCATGATAGAATTAATTCTTGCCACTTCTAGCCCAATATTTCTCTTTCCTACCAAATGTTACAACCGTATGCCCCGTTATAACCTTAAATAAGACCTCCTGATCTCGATTTGAGGGAATGAGCCGGTGGCGAGTTGGTCTGATTGCAAGCTAATGGGATAATTTAATTAAATTTGATTTTGAGCGTTCAATGATTAAACCCCAATTGAGAGTGAGTGAATTTTCCGATTCTCTTATAAGTGAGGCTCTGTTTCATTAAAAATGTTCATGTCATCCTCTAATTCTCATCCTTAATCTTTGCATCTTTCAAACATGATATTCATGAAGGATTGATAATAATGTTTGATTTGTAGGCCCAATGTAGTGAGCAAGTATCATTTCATTAAACACTGCAATCAAGGGAACTTAATACTTGTAGTTTTTGGTTGTCTTATCCCAATCTAAAAAGAATGTGATTTATGAAGCCACGAAAATGAATTGAATATGTATAGTCCGTGTTCTTAGGAACATTAACTCTGACTGCTCGGGGACGATCAGTATTAAATGTGAGGATGTTGATAATGGCCAGAAATGACCATTATTTTCAATCCATTTCCGTGTCTGAAACGGGCATTTGATCGCATTCCGGTCTTATAATAAATAAGAAGGCAGTAGAAGTGGACTGATTTATGCATAATTGTAAAAATAATAAGCTGGTGTGAAAAAGGCATAAATATGTAATTTTATTACATATTTATGTTAGAAAAATCCAAAAACATGAGAAAAAGAAATGAAAAGAAAATGGAATGAAAAAGATGGGAAAAAGAGAGAAGAGCCCACAAAAAGAACATTTTCGGCCCATCTGGCCCAATCCAGCAGGCCCAGGAGCACCCTTGTCGCGGAAGCTCCTTTGTCGCGATGCATGATTCCGCGACCAAGGAATGTTCCGCGACCAAGGAATGTTCCGCGACCAAGCAGACTCAGATGAAGAGGAGACCAGCCAGGATACCTTTGTCGCGATACCTTTGTCGCGATGCCCTGTTCCGCGACAAAGGTCTATTCCGCGACAAAGATGCACTTTTAGAGACACAAGACCCAGTCGAGAAGCTTTGCCACATGCAGTGTGTTCCGCGACCAGAGTTGATGCTCCGAGACAAAGCTGTGATGTGTGTGATGTCTTGAGATACAATGGGCTCAAATCAAGGCCCATGGGCTTAGGGTTACACTTCTATAAATATGAGGTGTTTCCCATGAGCTAGTAGTTGGAATTTTGTTGATTAGAGCTCTCTTGAAGACAAGCTCGGGTTCCAGTTTTAGGTAGTGTAGTTTAGTTTTTATTTTTTTTGTATTATTTAATTCTTGTTCATAGTTTAGCATAGTTAAGTATTTGTTTCCTGTTTTCTGTTTGTCCAGTAGCCTTAAGTAGCCACTTTTATACCATGTTTTGGTTTCTAAACTCTTGTTTTAGGGTTTGTAATACCCAAATCATGGGTATTAACAACACCCCTTCAATAATATGGGAAAACATTCATCATTTGTGTCCCAAAATATGAAATGGGTCTCACACCCCATGGATTTATGCTTTCTTTTTCATTTTGGGGTCATTTGACCCCCATTATGCTATTTTTATGCTTACTGCTTGCATTATTGGATAATGTTGTGTGTATGTGTGGTCAAACCCTAGATTAGGATGTATGCTTTATTTTTAAATTCTGTCCAGTTTTGTTTAAGCATGTTCTTCCATATTTTGAATGTTGCTCGCTTGTTTTTAGCTTAGAACAGCTTTTTAATCTGAAATAGGGTGAGATCACGCTGTTTGCATGCCACTGTTCATTTCTGCTTTTTCTGACTTTTGTCCTGAACCACCTCTGTCGCCAACCGCCTTTTGTCGCGGAACCACGTTCCGCGACAAAATGGTTGTTCCGCGACAAAGGTGTCTAAAGACACTTGTCTTCATATTTTAAAACCCTTTGTCGCGAAACACTTTGTCGCGGAACCACGTTCCGCGACACAACCCTGTTTGGCGACAAAGGAGCCAAACTCTTGCATTTTGTCTGCATGGCTTTCTGTCGCGGAACATTCTTGTCGCGGAACCACGTTTCGCGACAAAATCTCATTCTGAGACAGAAAAATTATGCCATGCCCTTATTTCTCTGAAAACCTTTGTCGCGGAACACCTTGTCGCGGAACCACGTTCCACGACAAAATTTTCCATGCATAGCGACAAGGACCAAATGCTTTAAAATTTTTTGAAAATCCTTTGTCGCGGAACACTCTTGTCGCGGAACCACGTTCCGCGACAAAATCCTGCTTAGCGACAAAGAAGCGTTATGCTGCCAAAAATTCTAAAAACTTGTCGGGATACCCATGTCGCGGACCTCGGTCCGCGACAAAATTTATGATATCGCGACAAAGACTCCCTTCTCTCTATTTAATCTCAAACATTCTTCATTCTCTTCCTATATTATATTGCATCACTCACATCTAACCCCATGAGTTAAGGTTTAACATTCTGGAATTGCAATATAGGGTGTTATGCTGCCCAAATTTTGATTCTCCATTTTCATCGCTTAACTAATTGAACCCTTGAGTCATTAATGATTAAAGAGTGAGATTAGCAATAATTAAACATCAATAATCATCATGATTAAAGGACCTTTGTTCAATTGCCATTAAAATACTCCTTTATAAATAAAATCTTGATGACTTAAGCAGATAATCCGGACTGTAATTAATTATGATATGAGGGATTATTTAAGATCATCAATTGTGGACCCAATCCACAACCTTGCATGAGAAACCAATGTCTCTCATACAAGGAATCTTCTTTTATTTCTTGTTGATTTTGTCTTTGCGTGTTGTGTGTAACAATTAGTAAAGACTACATCAGACTAATGTTGGCGGGTATTCCCTCATGGATAACTAGCTCGTATTCTGGGTATTAATTACTAAGTGTTATTTTGCATGGTTTGGATAGCAATCAGAGGAAGCCTTGGCGGTTCGCCCATCCGGGGTTATAATAGCTGCTCAGCTGACTCCTATCCAGATACAGATTTATTTTACTTATATTATTTTCCAAACCCAAATTCCAATCTGTAATAAAACTCTGCTAATGTCTGTCAACATTAGCTGATAAGTACTGCAGAGAGGAAGCATGTATGTTTTTATCCGAATTCACAGACAGTGGAGGCCCAACTGGCATTGACACTGCCATTATAGGGTCTAAGCTGCCTAAATTCGCTTCATCCGAGTGATTGGGAAATTGGACAGTAGATGTTTACAGTCCACCCGATTATTCTGTCATTGCTTTGGTGTCCTGACCACTTCGTATCTGTGTTTCATCTTCTGTCTAGACCCGCATCTATATTTTGGGTCAAATTAATTTTACACTTCCCTATATCCTTATGCATGATAATATTATGTACTATTGTGGTCTAAAGTATTTTGGGATCCTTCCCTTGGACAATAGAAGTCTAGATCTTAAACAGATATTGCTTGTTAAATTTCCAACAAAAAATCTCTTTATAAAATCCGGATCTGAGTAAGGGATAAATTCTTCAGTTGTGACTAATTCATATTCTGTCAAGGGTTGACTTTGGGAAACTAGAAGCAGAGTCAGCGAATAGGTCTCATCTAGACTGAAAGGGTCTCTGTTTTAATTGAGAGTCTAGTACCTGTAGGGGAATGATTTTCATATTTATTATTTTCAAAATTGCTGTTTGTTGGGAATCTAAGATTAAATATTACACCGAGATGGGGTCCACTTGGGCTCAAATACAGTGTAGTAAATAATTTTAGAGGAACATCATCCAGGCCTTGGTTATTTTCTAAGATAGGGTTGAGTTTCTTTCAACTGCTATCCTCCTCTGCCAAAGCCTATTTTTGAGTCCTGAGTGAGTACATCCGGAACGAACTGACTCATTAGTTCGTTTCATTAGTTTGTATCTCATAACCACCCGGAAGGAAGTGAACACTGCGAGCATTTCACCGAGAGCCGGGAATTCTTGATCCATACCCAGTCATCTTGACTGGGTGCTGTCTTTTACTACCAGGGTCAGACCTTCAAAACCTCCGAGTGATAGGTTTTAAATGCTTTCTTTTACCGCTTTCTTTTAACTGCTTTCTCTAGAGGTCACTCGGTTGTATTGAGAGTTGCGTAACTGCTACTAGGATTGACAGTTAAGGGACAGTTCAGAGCTTGATTAGAATCTTTGGGTGTGACATGGGGGAATGATAGTAGTACTTGGCATTCCAATAAATGGTTTGTCAGGTGTTGCTTTTCCACCACAGATGAAGTAACACACCCAGGCCAGGGCAGTTACAAATCTGTGGTATCTTAGAATTTGCGGTCTTAAGAACATGTAAACTCATATTGTAAGTACCTGTCTGTTAAAGGGAAAACATTATTGAGAGCATGAGAATTAGCTATCTGATAGAATTATCCCAAGCAAAGATCTGTGTATAAAAATGGAAGTTTAATACTGCCTTATCTAAATCTTGTCCAATTTTTATTCTTTTCTTCCTGTCCCTTCTGTCCACATTGTGATTCAGCTTCATAGCTAGCATGATGTAAATCTTCCCTGCTTCCGTAGATAGTGTTTATCGCATTCTTAGAATAATTTTGCCCGTTGCTTAGAATAGATTTGTTTGCTTTGTAGAACAGATTTAAACGCTTTCATAGTTTAGTTTAAATTCATGCCAGTAGTTGTTAATCACTTTTCAAAACCATTGGAGCAATATGAATGGAAAATCCAGTAAAACGACGTGGGCCCTACTTCTATCGCACATCCTCCGGTGAACGATCCAGTCTTACTATAAATTACTGCAATTTTTGACACCGTGCGCTTTCGGGCCACAGTTTCTTAACACGAGTAATAAAAACGTGACAACCTATAGATGTATCCCTAATCCCAACTCCGCAATCATAAAATGATTTTCATTAAATAAAATCAAGACCGGGGTTATATTATTTCGAAAAATACTCGTGTGGGAAATTGTCAAAAGTTTCAATAGCGAAATGTATGTTTAATTCCATTCCAATGTCGTCTTGTAGGAGATGAACTAAATCTCGCTAATAAATTTACTGCAAATGATATATCTGGTCTAGTGCAGTTTGCGAGATACATTAAAGCACCTATGACACTTAAATATGGGACCTCTGGTCCAAGAATTTATTCACCTTCCTCTTGTGGTCTAAATGGATCCTTTTTTATATCAAGTGACCTTACGACCATTGGAGTACTCAATGGATGTGCTTTATCCATATAAAATCGCTTTAATACTCTCTGAGTATAAGCTGTTTGATGGATAAAAGTTCAATTATTTAAATATTCAATTTGCAGACCAAGGCATGATTTGGTTATACCAAAATCTTTGATTTCAAACTCCATTTTCAAGTATTCAACAGCCTTTTGGAGCTCCTCTGGAGTTCCAATCAAATTGATATCATCAACATAAACTGCAATGATTACAAACTCTTGTCCATTTTTCTTAATAAAAATACATGGATAGATTGAGTCATTTGTATAACCCTCCTGTACCAAAGATTCACTGAGTCGGTTATACCACGTTCGCCCGGATTGTTTCAATCCATATAAGAATTTTTGTAATTTGATGGAATGCATATGTTTAGGATTTGATTCATATGTCTCCGACATTTTTAATCCCTCCGGGACCTTCATATAGATATATGTATCTAAATTTCCATATAGATATGCAGTAATAACATCCATCAATCTCATTTCAAGATTTTGATGGACTGCTAAACGGATAAGATATCTAAATGTTATTCCATCCATTACTGGGGAATATGTTTCATCATAGTCAAATCCCGGTCTCTATGAGAACCATTGGGCGACTAATCTCACTTTGTATCTGACAATTTCATTTTTGCCATTTTTTTTTCGTACAAAGACCCATCTGTATCCAACTGGCTTCATATTTTCTGGTGTTTTGACAATCGGTCCAAACACATTTCGTCTAGCCAGTGAATCCAATTCAGATTGGATTGCATCTTTCCATTTTGGCCAATCTTTTCTTTTCCGACATTCATCAACCAAATTTGGTTCAAGATCCTCGTCATCATTTATAATGTCAAGTGCTATGTGGTATGAGAATACATTATCTATGATAATTGCATCTCGGTTCCAAACATTTCTGCTTGTGACAAAATTGATTGATATTTCATTATTTTCAAGTTCATGCTCCTCTGGAGCTGCAAGTTCCTGCTCCTCTGGAGCTGATTGCTCTTCAAGAGCAGAATCATCTTTGGCACTTATAATTGGTCCCTCCGGGACATTAATTTTGATTGGAACATTTGCTACCGGTATAAGAGATTTTGTTTCTTTTTTAGAGTCGCATAATGCGTCCGGCAATTGATTTGCAATATTCTGCAAATGTACAATTCTTTGTACTTCTAGTTAACAATCATTTGTACGAGGATCAAAGAAATCTAACGGTGTTTTCCAGTTGATTTCTTTTTCTTTCTTTGGTTGACTTTTATCTCCCCTAATGTCGGGAAATTAGATTTGTCAAAATGACTATCTTTGAATTTCGAAGTAAATAAATCACCAGTTAATGGTTCAAGATATCGAATAATCGACGGTGATTCATACCCGACATATATTCCCAATCTATGTTGGGGGCCCATCTTTGTGCACTGAGGTGGTGCAATCGGGACATATACTGCGCAACCAAATATTCTGAGATGTGATATATTGGGTTCATGCCCAAATGTTAATTGTATAGGGGAATATTCATGATAATGTGTCGGTCTTATCCGCACCAATTTTGCTGCATGTAATACTGCATTCCCCCAAGCTGTCAATGACAATCCAGATCGCATTAATAATGGTCTGACAATTAATTGTAAACGCTTTATAAGCGATTCAGCAAGTCCATTCTATGTATGGACATGAGCAACATGATGCTCAACTGTTATGCCAATTAATATGCAGTATTCATCAAACCTCTGGGATGAATATTCACCAGCATTATCCAATAGGATATTTTTTATTGTATAATCAGGCAACTGTGTTTGTAATTTAATAATTTGAGCAAGTAATTTTGCAAACGCATGGTTGCGAGATGATAATAATGATACATTGGACTATCTTGTTGATGCATCAATTAGCACCATAAAATATTTAAATGGTCCACATGGTGGATCTATAGGTCCACATATATCGCCATGAATTCTTTCAAAAAAACTAGGGCTTTCAGTTCCCACTTTTGTTGGTGAATGTTTGGAAATCAATTTTTCTTGGGAGCAAGAAACACATATATAATCATTATGTTGCAGCAATTTTTGTCCCTTTAATGAATGGCCATGACTATTTGTAATAATTCGCCTCATCATTGTAGAGCCAGGATGGCCTAGGCGATCATGCCATATCATATATTCATCATTAAGCCTATGGCTTCTAATAGACCTCTGGCCTATTTTGGGATGATATATATTAGTGGGTCTCTGGCCATCAATAAACATCTGGTTTATTTGGGATATTAGACCTGTGGTCTAATTGATAATTTTCAGTTGTATTTATCTTTGTGAAATACAATCCAAAAGACAGAGCTGATAATTTTTCCAATACATAGTTCTTACCATGAGTGGTATTTGTGATTAATAAATATTCGACATTCTCTGAAGTCGATGTCTCGAGATGATACCCATTTTATCGGATATCTTTAAAACTCAATAAATTTCTTCGAGACTTGGAAGATAGGAGTGCATTTTTCACAATTAATTTTGTTCCCTCTGGGAAAATAAGGTTGGCTGTGCCAATTCCTTATATAATATTTGCACTGCCACATATTGTGTTTATGTTTGTATCTCTCATTCTTAAATTGGAAAAATACCTTATGTCTTTTAGTATCGTGTAATAAGACATACATTATCACTTTTAAAATTTCCCGTTTTGCTGGAATTAAAACAAAATATAATTAATATCAAAACAAGATTAAATATAAGTGAGACAACTCAAATGCATAATAATATAGCAGAAAATGAAAAAATTCAAAGCGTAATAAAAATAATATAATAAAATGTAATGCAGTATTTAAATAATATTGTATCATTGAAGAAATTTTTATATCTTTCGATGATATATTTAGCATATCAATAATGACCTTTTGTAATATTTATATTGTCGTACTTTAGCAAGGTTTATTTCAACCTTTATTTGCTTTATTGTATCAATAATTCTCGGTAACTAGTACCAATTCATTAGTTGTACGACAAATTATGAGACTATGTCCTCCTGCCATATTGATAGCATTTTTCTTCAATTGCTTCGCCTTTTAGAGGCACAATTTCTGGCAATTATTTTGCCATTTAAGAATCTGACTCTGTCAGTACACACCAAACTAAAAACCCACGAAATCTGTTGGTATAACCAAACTAAGATTTATGGACTTTGTTGGTATTAATGTCATTTTTATTAATATATTGTCACATATCTCAATCGTGACATTATTCTGAACATGACTGATTTATATCATTTACAGACTTATAGTCTTGCAGTCATTATGAGGCCTCGCGTTTGGGATTTCAGCTAAAAATCTTTATTTTATCAAAGAGCTGTCATTTGCCCCCACATTAAGGGAACTGTCACTATCTCTTATCAAAAATAAGAATTGGCAAGATGATTATTTCCCATATATAGATCAATATGACCTTTTTTTTTCGAGGTCTTGGCATGTGGCCGTATTTTTTTTTCTCTGTGCGGTCTAGGCCTGTGACCGTATTTTCTTTTATAATGGTCTTTTCTAGACCCATTGTTTCTAAATAAATTTTAATATCCATATTTCAGGATAAAATAATTAATCCCGGATCTTTCCAACTGCATAGATTCCTGTTTTGACAAATTAGTCATAATTGATATTGAAAATAGTTGGAATGTATTACCTCAAGTGATTTTCTTCTGGATTTGAAAAAGTTTGGCAGAACTCTGGTATGAATTAAATTTTCAACAGAACTCCAACAGAAACTTGGTAGAGTTGGCAAACTCCAACAGGGCTCGTGCTGATAACGTGTTGTAGAATTTATGACTTCAGATTATTATTTATATGTGTGTGTATATATATATATATATGATGTTTTTGCAAGAGTGTTAGAAGCAAAGAAAATGGAGGAATAAAAGTATGAAAAGAATGAGATGCAGTAGTAGACGAAGGAGAGAGAAGAGCCATCAAATAAATGAATTATTGAATCATATTTTCATCCACACTACAATGTTACTATATTTATACTCAATTTAGTAGCCATTAGGTAGGGAATATAAAAAGATTTTATAAAAGAGAAGGCATCCAACTTTGACTACTTTTGTAGATACATGAATCCATAACATGTTAGATTTTTTAATAAAACATAATTATTATATATGTATATATATTTAATAAAATATAACGGGTGATAAATGGTTTGGATGGTGGGTTGGGTACGTGATGGTCGGGTGGTGGGTTGAATGAGCCTAAATCCATTTCCGACCTGATCCGTCACCCAATCCACCCATCATTCTATAAGAATCCACTTTTGTCGGATTTTCATCTATTTCATTGGGTTGGGTTGGGTCGGATTTTTGTCATCCCTACTCTCAATGCAGAATTCTGTATACATAAAAATGTGTAATACTTCCTCTATCACAGTATATTATATTCATTTTTTGGACACATTATCTAATAGATTATTTTCAAGACTAATATATGAAATTAGGTACCAATATATAGTGACAATTTTCCTTTATATAGTGACAATTTTTTTCCTCTATCAATTTTTTTTTCATAGTATAAAATTATGCAATTAAGCGAATCTAATAAAGCTCAATACATCTATATCTTTCCTTATATAATATAATTATTATAACTAGTAATACTAGTAAGTAACCCGTCGAGACTCGACGGGCATAATTATATGTTTTATATAATACATATACTTATATTATATAAAATAATAATAAATTGTATTTTGAGTAATGAAAAATGTGTAATGATTTTAATTATACCGTCTTCTTTAGCTTTTGTGGCTTGTCCGGTACAAACTTAACAAAACAATAAAAATAATTATTAAAATAATATTTTTATTTAATTTGAAATTAAAATTAAAATAAAATAAATTTAAATATAACTATTAAGCAAAATATAAAAAATTCCATCATCATTTGTTGAAAATTTCATTGCTGAAAATCTTATTGGTAGGGGCTTATACCTTAAAGTTTTATTTAGTTATTAAAATAAAACAAAATCTCTGATTGTAAATCTTCTAAATCAATACCGGCTTTGTAACGTAAAAAAATCAATACCGGATTTACCATCAGCTACATCAAGTATCAATTTTGCAAATTTTGTCATATACATAAATTTGATTGTAAACAACATTTCTTGCGGTATCTTGAGTTAATCATTCTTAATTCCATATTACTACTTTGAGCCACATTTTGTTAGTGACACGAAATATTGCAACATAATTGTTCATGGCTAAAAACTGATTTTGAAAGATAAAGTCCAACATTATTTACAGATTGACACTGACTTTTTTTAATAACCGTAGCAAAACAAACTGCGAGTTAAAGTTTTCTCGTCTGAAATCAATTGAGAATTTGGTTAAATTAGATATGTTTATAATCATTCTACCAATTAAGAATTTTTTACTTTCATGGTTCCCGCAAACTAAGTTAGTTTAACTTCAATTTTATGGTTCCGCATCTTGGTTACTATCAATATACTTTCATTGCATAATTTATTTGATGGATCTATATTACTAAAAGCATTACTATGTAACCCTCATTCAACTATATTTCCTGATTCGGTAATTCAGAACAATTGATCGTGTTTAGACAAATATTGTTAGAACTTATATATACTCCCTTCATTTTTTAATTCTTGCCCCATTGACAATTATGCTACTGTTCACACTTAAAGTTTTATCATAGCTATACAAATTAAAATATAGCCAAGTGGGATCTTGTTAGATTCGCCTCGTCTTGTAGTTGTTCAATATCAAACTTTTAGAATTTTTACTTGTACCGGAGTTGAGTTATTAATGGTTTGAAATGTGCATTAGACTGTGTGCACTGTGGGTCCGAAGCAAGGACAAAAAAAATGGAGGAAGTATACATTTTTATTTGCAGGCATAAGTTCCATGATATAATCATTGATTGTACCAAACAATCTCATTGGTAGGGATTCGTATAACACTATCTTTAAAGATGTCTGGATGTGAAGTTGTGCAGTTTATATTTGTATAAGTACCCTCATCAATTGTCGCTACAGGATCTCCCATAGAGTTTATAAATTTTTCATATGGAAATGTAATATCTAATTGCACATCTCCAAGATCAATACCAGCTTTACCAATTACCATGACCATTGTGCAAATTTCTATCATATATAATTTTCATTGTAAACAACATTTATTGTAGTATTTTGAGTTAATCCATCTCAATTACATATTAATACTTTGGTCTTCTCTTTCCAGTGACACGAGATATTGCAATATATCACTGACATATGGGTGAAAACTGATTATTAAAACAAGAGTTCAACCTTGTTTAAATATTGAATTTGACTATTTTTTTTAGTATTCATAGTAAAATAAAATGCGGGTGGGAATGTTATCCTTCGAAATCAAATGGGGAATTTGATTAATTCAGACGGGCTCATAATCGTTCTACCAATCAAGAATTTTCATCCCAAATAATGAGCTTTGTTTTAATGAAAATAGAGGTTAAATAATTTTATAGGATAAGTTTTTTGCATGTATAATTCTCGTCACAATCTTGTGGAATAACAAATCTAGAAGTAATTCTACCTCTTGGAAGGAGTAGGGGTGATATTCCACTGGATGCTACCGGCAGCACAATATCACATCTTCCATGAAAGTCTAAACATAATATTTTTTAGATAAATTATCGATAAATGTTTTCTCAGTTCCACAACGTAAAGAAAAAAGAATCAACCCTCATCACTATCAACTATATATATATATATTATTTATTATAAACATTCTTCTAAACATCAATCAACAAAAGCAATAGCTTATCATAATCCTTCATTTCTTCCTTATTATAAAATATCTCTTCTAGTATCAATATATTATTTGTTTCAGACTTTAAAACTTCATTCAATACCGGCATTCTAGAGAAAATTTTCAAATTTATAAAATTTGCAACAATTAGCCTTTCATTTTCTAACAAAGCTTGATATATCTTTAATTTGTTCTTCGTCAATTACAAATCTGTTAAATATAGATTAATAAATTACTTCATCCGTTTGTTTTTTAAGTGTTCCACTTTCCTTTTTTGGGTGTTTGGATATAATTGTTATGTTACCATATTTGGAATATTTTGAAGGTTAATAATTTTTACTAATTATACTTAAATTATTAATTTTTTTTTACTAATTAATAAAACTCAAAAGGAATAAAGTCAAATGTTATCCTTCAACTAAATATTAACTTACCTTAAATCATGTGACATTCCTAGTGTTACATTTATTTAAAAAATGGAGGGAGTATTTCTTAAAAAATAGATTAAAAAATTAAAATTTGAATGGAACAAAAAAGCAACATTTCGTTTTCAAACAAAATACAGTATAGCGAATATGAAAGAAGAGTAGGGCAATGTCTGCCAAAATTTGAATGGAACTTGTACGCATAAGAATGAGTGGTATTTATAGGCTCAACAAATAAACAACAATGTGGGAATAAAAAAATGCAAAAGTCTAAAATAAATAACTAATATATGAAAAAAATTGAAGTTTCAAATTTCAAATCTTTTTAAAACTGATATAGTGTGAATTCCATATAAATTAAGAAATCATATCCTTTTAAAACTAAAAATTGGGTAAATTAAAGATTGTGGGATAAAATAATGCAAAAATCTAAAATAAATAAAAAAAATTAATTCAAAATTTGAAATTTGAAATCTTTTAAAAGCTAATAATTGTAGAAATTTCATATAAATTAAAAATTTTATATCTTTTAAAAACTGAAAATTGGGTAAAAATAAAAATTGTTGTAGTAAAAATGCAAAAATCTAAAATAAATAACTAAAAAACCAAAATCTAATATAAATAAATGCAAATATACAAACTTTTAAATTTCAAATCTTTTATAATTGGAAATTATGGGAATTTCATATAAATTGATAATTTCATATCTTTTAAAAAATGAAAGTTAGGATTTCTATATCCAAATCAATATATATTTTAACATAAATAAATAGTAAATACATAACAAATACAAAAATCTAAATTTAATAAAAAAAAAAATGCAAAAATCTATAAAAATCGGAAATTTAAAATGGAGACACCACGTTAAATGTTGACTTGGTTGACCACTAATGGTATTAATACTAATATATAGATTACGTCAAGTTGATCGAAATAGTAAGAAAAGTCAAAACACCCATATTATCTTTGGAGTATGGCATAAAATATCTATAGTAGCAGTATTTTTTATAAGTATTTATTTCTTTGTTAAATTGAAACTACTGTATAACATTTAAAAAATATGAATAATTACATTTTAATTTTTAATGATATTATATACATTATATACATACTTTAATTAATAATACTATTTGTTACTAATTATTTTTAATTTTGATTGTTATGAAATAAATATAATTAAATAAATCATGGAATACATTATACATGTGCCTTTATACAAAAATATACACTACTCCTACTAAATGAAAATGGGAGTTTGAATAACTGTAGTAGGATGTCATTATCTTGTCTTGAGTAAAAGGTGTGCTAATAATGGATGTACAATGACGACTCATGGGTGAAATAATTCAAACACTTCTATAATATGGTCTGTTTTGGAGGGCTCACAAAGATTAGGACAACACCTAAATTATTTATTGCCACTTTGTCTTGTATCTTAATATGATCAAATTACCAATCTCATTTGCACTTTGCCGGCATCCATTCTTAGCACACCAAACAAATCACAAAAAAAGGTGTATATTTAGGGAACAATCATGGGCCAATTCAAATAAAGAAAGGAATTAAATAATTTTTCTTCTTTTGACGGTATAGATAATGCTTAGAACTCCAATTAATTAGCCCACAAATTTAATTAGTTGTTGTTGACACTAACATGGGGAATGCATAAACATAAAATTAAAGAAATAAAATTACACACGATTTGTTATTAAATAGAATAATGATAGCATCGACTGAAGGTTGTCTAGCACTGCACTCTCTACACATTATTAGACAACTGAATCCGAACCAATATTTCTTTTTTCTGAAAAACCATAGTTTAATTTTGGAGTCTGATTTTCTATTTTCTTTTTCTCTCTCTGTCTACGTTGATATTATTTGTAAAAAAACCAGTAGAAAGATTATTTGTAATAAATGTTAAAAGATCATACCATAGTTTAAAGTTTAAACTAATGGATAAGTTTAAAAAAAGATAATCTTGAACTTGGTAACTTAATTACCAAATGGTATATATACACACCCCATAGAGACAAACTAATTAATGGAAAATATACACACCCCAGGCTTGGCAATCACTGCTCAATAGAGACAATACCCACTGAACCACCAAACATGTTTTGTTGCCTATAATGAAATTCAAAGAGATGGATCATGGATGGATAGATGTCTGTTTCTTGTGACAAATTCATCAGGACATGCAGTTTGGCAGAAATTGTGTGAACAAATTTTGTGGGGGGACAAATATGTCCATATAGTTTTGAGGCAGCATCTCATATACTGAGTCAAGTCCAAATGTTTTGATCAGGACATTGCACCATTATTTTCAAAAGGCCTTTATTCTTTTAAGGCATTAATAAATTTGTTTGTCTGTCTGCTCACTGCTCACTGCTGTCTGATGCTGGCTGCTGCTTAATTGCTTTACACTATACATACCTAGCGTTTTTCTCCCACAATTTTTCGTTTTTCTCTTCACAGATTCAATAGCCATGAAATAAAGGGGGAAAATATATTATATTATATCAATAGCTACATTTTCCATTATAATAAGCCCATTTTTTTCTCTAATTCCCATAAGATCTTCACAAAGTTAAAGTTTGATTCCTAATTCTGATGAGTGATGATTCTTATTAATTACAAAAAGAATAAAAATGAAGGAATAATGTGATGGGAATTTGAACCCTAATCTAAGATTGAAAAGTTAAAGGGAATAAAGAAAAGGGTAATGACTATAACCATATAAATATATGTGAAAAGAAAATGAGAGTATTACTCATATCAAAAGAGAGGATTAACTAGGAATAAATGCTTAGGGTAAAAATGGGTAATAAAAATCTTTGCCATTCTGAAATTGTAAAATCTACTTACATTTATGAAGTTTTTTTTGTTTGGATAAGTTTTGAATATGTGACAAAATACAAAGCATTATTTCAGCACTTCAGCACATATGTACTGATTTAGCTCTCGAACCAAATATGTTTTCTTTCGATTGAGTTTGTATCCAGAATTTCTTCATATCCGGAAATGATATAATCTCATAGTTTTGTGCTAAGTTAAATATCTCTTGCAACGTGTTCATTAATACCACCGTGATTTATGGCATATTAATTTTAACATTTCCGGTAATTACTCTACAATAATATGGTAAAGATTAGGTGGAAATCAATCAGCACATTGAATTCAAATAATTTTAAAATGATTGAGTCTATTTTTTAAAAACATATCCGGTAATTTCCGGTAATTTCATATACAATCGGAGGAATGATGTGCTAATGCAATTTGTATGTAATGATATGCTAAAAATAAAATAAGAATTTCTGTGCTAATGCTACTTTTAAATAATGATATGCTAAAAATAAAACAAGAATTTCTGTGCTAATGCTATTTTTAAATAATGATATGCTAAAAATAAAATAAAAAGTTATGTGCTAATCGTAATTTTTATATAATGCTATGCAAAAAATAAGGTAAAAAGTTCTATGCTATTGTAAATTCCATATAATGATTTGCTAAAAATAAAGTAAAAAATTCTGTGCTGCTCTTAAAAATTATTACAATGACAATGATGTTCTTATATATTATTTTAATAAACCATTTTATTTTATGTTTTATATGATATAATATGATATATTGCTATGCTAAAAATAAAACAAAGTTTCTCCCATAATTATAATGACCGGAAAATTCAAAGTTTCTTTTGGGTGTTGAGATTTTTCTTCAAACGCCTGCAATTTCATAGCACAATTATAATAACGCATATATCAATTGGG
The DNA here is from genome assembly GCA_030278955.1 of Hygrophila difformis. Taxonomy (NCBI): domain Eukaryota; kingdom Viridiplantae; phylum Streptophyta; class Magnoliopsida; order Lamiales; family Acanthaceae; genus Hygrophila; species Hygrophila difformis. The sequence continues at coordinate 51,302,066 of JAOANR010000002.1, read as the reverse complement.
AAGAAATTAATTCTCCCATAATTATGGGAGTATAGTAACTGACAGATTGATTGCCAATTATAGATAATTAACCCAATATAAATCAGCACAGCACACTTCTCACCTTTTGTAACAATTCGGGATATGCATAACATTATTTTTCAGGACAGTAACTTAATCGGTTTTCTTTTACTCCTAAAATAACTTATAAATTGAACTGGGAGTGGTAATTAATTTCCCTCTTAACTTTCCTTGTTGAACTTAATAAGGAGCTAGCCTCATCAGTAGTTCTAGTGTTCTACTACTGTTTGTGAAACTTCTTTTGATCTCTTACATACTAGCTAGAGCCCTTGTCACGTACACACTTCTGTTTTGTGACAATTAATGTACCCATTTATAAACCTACACATTTTTTTTTTTAAAAATTATTATTTCTTTTGTGTGACGGTTAAGGAATTATACCACTACATGAAAAAAACCCAATTACCGACCCCAATCACCGACCACCATAGTCCGGGTCGGACTTACTGACCCCATTACCGACCCCAAAATAGGGTCGGTAATATGTAGCCGTTATTGGGACTCGGGGAATTCGACAACCAAAACACCGACCACAATTAATGTGGTCAGCGTTACCGACCCCATTACCTACCCCAAATTGGGGTCTGTAGTTGTTTTTAATTTTTTTTAAATTTTTATTGTTTTTCCCATTATTTTATTATATATTTTATATTTTTATTAAATATTTATTTTATTATTTATATAATTTAATTATTTATTTATTTAAGCCATTTAAATATTTATTGATTTTATAATTGAATTATTTATTATTTATTAATTTAATTATTAAATTCAATAATTTATTTAATTAATTTTAATTTTAATTTTTGACTCATAGTATTTTTTATTAAAAATAAATCTATGTTATTATTTACATTTATTTTAATTTTTAAATTATTTTATTATTTTATTTAATTCACTGATTTCAATTTTTTTGATTTAATTAATTTTATTTTATATTTTATTTAATTAATAAATTCTTTATTATTTAATTCATATAATTTTAGTTTATATTTTGTATTTTAATTTAATTAACTACAAGAAAAAGTCAATTTAATGACCAAAACTTGCGATCGAACATATTGGATCGCTATTGCCGATCGAATTAGCGACCGAATTATTCATATTAATTATTGAATTTAATAATACATATGTTATTTTTTAATTTTAATTATGGAATTTAAATTTTTTATAAAGTTTATAATTTGATTAATATTTAGTCATATTGATTTCTGTTTTCTTAAGTTTAATTAGTGTTTTAATTATTTTTACACATTTAATTTAATTTTATGTTTTATTTAATTAATTAATTATTCTATTATTTATTTAATTAATATCAATTTTCATATTAATCTTTAAATTATTAATTTACACATTTATATATAAAAGTATTATATATATATTTAACAAATTGCATATTATAACATGAAAAGTTGTGTATCCGGATGGCACACGCGCGGGTGAGAAATCCACTTCACCTGGGTTCGATCCCCTATTCAACATTTGGGGAAGAATTGATATATATATATATATATATATATGACACGTGTCGGCTTCTCATTGGTGGTGCAAATGGGTAGTCCAGCTGGTTAGGGTGTGGCTAGGTGATGCTGAGGTTGTGGGTTCGAGCTCTCCTGAGCTCTCATTTTATTTGGGGTCGGTAACTTCGGGTCCCCGAGGTCCCTAGACCTCGCTTACCAACCCCAATGTTGGTCGGTAAGTTTAGTGACCCACATGGAGTCGGTAATGGGGTCGGTAATCTCCCGACCCCAGAATCTAATCTTTGGTCGGTAAAATGAAATTTTCTTGTAGTCTACGGATATTCCAAATATCCAGTGTTCCATGAGAAGAATAAACACTTGCTTGGAGATAAACTGCCATATGAAGACATCATTTTGAAATGGCCGGTTTGGTACTTCCATCTATGTCCCTAGTAATGATCAAGTTGTTGACCTGTATACAAATTGTATCTGCCTGATGCTAATTAAAGCCTAAACCCTAATTCATTAAGCATAATGATCCATATTGTCCCAAGTATACAAGCTTGAATGTCTTTTTTTTTTAGGGCAACAATATTTTATTTCATTCGGAATCAGGCAAACATATTACATCAAGCAATGAAAAAAAAGCCAAAGCCTATCTAAGCTAAGATAACTATCACCAGTGAACAAATGGAAGATTGGATTAGACAAGACAATGACGAGACAGACAGATTGCATCTTCCCATCATCCAATTGTTAGTAGCAGATGACCTCGGCGATAAGCTCCCCACTATAGCTGGCTTGCAAGAATTCCAAATGTGCGAACTCCAAGTAGAGTTTAACAAATTCTCCATTCCCACCACGCCTACCAACAACAATGGCGTGTACTCGTACACTTCAGGTGAGCAATCTATAAGGACCTCAAGTGATTTTTATAATAGACACCCTGTGAGCATGCTTCAAGACGCACATCTCCCCTACTCTAATGGTCAAAACAAATACAACGAATCGGAAGAACTCAAGGAAGCGCAGGGGCAAGGCTGGAGGACGGATGAGGCAACTTGTAAAGGGAACATAGGTTCTATCTATGCATTGCACACAACTTTCAAGCTTGAATGTCTTCGAATTGAAGCTGCAGCTTGGTCCTTGTTCCTCGTGCAAGTGCTTGAGGGGTGGGTGGGTGGGTGTATGATCTCAATTAATTAATTTAATTAATTTCGATTAATTAAATAATTGGGCTCAGGAATTCTAGTACTTGAATTATTTATGTGAAGCCCAATGTTAATGAGATGGATCGAGGCCCAACCCAATCCCTAATTCAACAAGGGGAAACGAGTTGTTGGAAGAATATGGGGATTAAAATGGAAATAGGAGATTTGCAATTGAACCCTTGGATATTAAATTAAATTTGTGACTTGGGAAGTTATGGGTCCGGCTAGAGCTTTTGGCTACACTGTAGACCAATCAAAAACTCTACCATATCCAAAGCCTTGAAAAGCTACTGCTCCTGCATTCAAATGTCCCAAATACTTGGCAGAGAAATTAATCCCAAAAAACAATCGGGAAAATATCACAGAAGGAAAAAATATGAGTGAGAAATGGTAGAACTTTTGTAACACCTAGATTAATTGTTTTATAATTAACTAAATTAATGAATTAAATTAAGGGTGTATTTAATTGAGATTTTTATGAATTTTAAATATTTGGAGATTTTAATGGATTCTCTAAAAATTATAACTAAACAAAATCTCTTTAAATAAATATTTCTAAAAGTCAGCCAAACTCTAAATAGAATTTACATGAATTTCAAAAACTTTTTAAAATCTAAATTGAATATACCAAATTTGAGTAAATTGTGTGTGGTGGAATTTGTAGGAAGCAAATATCACTTGAGAAATAAAGGCCCAACACAAGTGGATTCAACAAGGTGAACTTGGGTTGTTGAATAAGTGTAGGGGCTTTTGGAGATTGTTAACTCATTTGGCAAGGAGAACAAACCGGAGAGGCTTGAGATGGAGTGACTGGCCAAGAGTGAAGTGTCAAAACGGGCCCGCGGGAGCGAAACGGGCCAACCCACGCGGGCCCCCATGTTTTTGCGGGCTTGAATGTGGCGGGTCTATATGGGGTGGATTCTAAATATCCATGCCCAACCCGCCCCACACGCAGGCGCGGATTATGCGGGCCGACCCGCGGACCTTTTAGTAAATTTTAAAAAATTAAATTTTTAGTGTAAAAAGGTAAAAAAATGGGATATATTTTTTGTTGTATAAATTAAGAATGGGAAATAAAGATTTTTAATTGATATTTAAAATTATAAATAGTTAAAATGTGTATTTTTTGGCATAATTATTTACTTTAATAATCGGTTTCTTGAATAATTCTTTATAAAATTAAAGATTTATTAAAATTTGTAATACTAAAGATGTGTATTATATTCTAAAAATATAGTATTGTTGAAGATAAAAAATTTATAAGTAATGATTGAGTTGATAAAAATATTGGGTCTGACGGTTGGAGTTTTTAGAAAGTTAATTTGTTTTGGCATATAGAATTCATTAATTTTATATTTTAAAAATAAGATAACTGACAATAAATTATGAAAATTTACTTGCATTCACAAATTTCAATAAATAAATAAAATAACCTAGCTAAAAAATTTAATAAATAAAATAATAAGGAATTTTAAACTTAAAAAACTAACACTAATAATATAGATAAGAAGAGAAATATTAAAAAAATATGACTATTTGTATTACAATTTACAATTTTATAAGTAACCGAAATAATTATTTAAATATATATTTGATAACTTTATGGTAGACTTTGAATTAACCAAACAATATTCACTAACATTAAATAAATAGAACAAGAGTAAAACAAAAAAGCCAAAGCCCGCGGGTGGGTTGGCCCCACCGAAGGCCCAACCCGCAAAAGCCCGCCCCGCCGCGGGTCAAGCCCGCATCTAAACGGACCTTAAAATTTAAGCCCACCCCATATTTTTTACCTTGCGGTGCGGGCTAACTCAATGGGACCGACCCAAATTGACAGCTCTAGCCAAGAGAAGGGAGGAAGCAATAGGAGAATCTTGCGTTCTCCACTTCATCGAAAGTATTTTTTTAGCACTACATTTATTTTGTTTGAGATTGAAACATCCCGAGATTTACCATCTACAGAGAAAAAAAAAAAAAACACTGGTAATGCTTTTTGGAAATTTGTTTGGCATTCTACTCCTACTAATTTCACATTCACATCACCTTGTGAATCTGACTTGGAATTTTGTTTGGTACTCGTTGGGATACTGAATAGTAAATTTGACTTGTATATTGCATAAACCATGACAGAAAACTCGTTGCATACATTATGTTTGGTTGAGTTGCCAAGCAGGTAGAGTGGCCCCGGGGTTTCACTTTGTAACAATATTGATCATGCTCACTATCATCAAAATGCAAATTTTTCGTGCATTTTTATCAAATTTTAAATTTCATTGTCTAGGTAATTGTTTTACACCATAGAGAGCATGTTTTAGTAAACACACATGATTAAATATGTTTTTATCTATAAAGCGAAGTGTGGATTCATGTAAATGGTATAATCAATTTCATCATGTAAGAAAGCTATTTTAATATCTAGTTGAATCATTTCTGAACTATTAAAAGCTACTAAGGCCAAAATTATTCTGATAGATTAAGCAACTAGAGCAAAGGAACCAGATCCTCGACTCAACGACATCTCTATTGCCTAGCCATCGATCCCCCAAAGAGATTGACAGCAAATCAAAAGCTTACACGTGAAGAGGAAAAACCTATTAGGGGAAAGATAGTCGTTCTTACCTTCTTATTACAACATTAATAAATGATATATATATATATCTAATATATATAAATGACAGTTTGTAAGGAATAGTACTATTTGCATTCTCTCAAATTATGAGTTCTGCCATCATCGCCTTATTTTCACCCAAATTCTCTTCTTCGTCTCATTCCTCCATTGTCGTTCAGCCCTAAATCTCTATCTCCGCCTCCAGCTCCTTCTCCGCTCTCTCGCCCATCCACCGCCTTCAATCGAAAACCCATCCGTTCCTTTAATTCACTCATCGACATTTCTCTTCCCAAATCGATCGTCACCGATGCGCTTGCGAACCAGCCGCCGCTCCGCCCTGCTCGCTCCACGCTCGCCCTCGCCCTGCCCCTGGTCTCTCTCCGCTCGTTGCAGCCCCCGCTATCTCGCCGACCATCGACCCATGGCGAGTCGTGAATACCCAATCCGCGAGCGACTCGCCACATCTGCGACCCACCCGCACGCTCTTCGATTCCCCTCCGCCCCACAGAGCGAGCCAACCACGCCTCGTCCTTCCCCTTCCTCCGTTGAGCTGTCGCCGTCCAGCGCATGAGGCGGTCGCGCCACCACATAGGGGCGATTGGAGTAGCCCCATTCCACATCCAGGTACTGGGATTCCATTTCAGTCGGCTTCGGTATGATTTTTCCCTTTTCAGTTGCTGTTTGAACTATTCCCTGAAAAATGTTAGATTCGAATGGGTGTTCTAATTAGGGTTTATGGAGCTCTGGGAGGAATGTGATGCTCTCTGAAATTGGGAATGACTGATTGCTTCATGTAACAGGTGATCATATATCGAAATTGGCTTAGTTAATTACAGTGATTTTGCATTTGATTGAAAATATAAGGGCCATGTTGGCCTCCAATAGACACCTCATTCCTTGAGATTTTACTTTTCTTCTTTTCTCTTTTCCTCTAATGTTTGAAAGTTGTGGTTTTGATGGTGATTTGATGATTTTATTCTTGGTTGGATTTTAGGGATTTTGGTTCATTATTGTTCCTGTTCTAAATTATGAAAAGATCTAAGCTGCTTATGGTTTGATTGGTTTGGCTTTCACCGATGAATTTAACACCAAATGACAATGGCGTGCTTTACTTATTCTTCCTTCAAATCCGAATGCATTTAGCGAAACGAGGCATTGAATGTTTATATCCTTTGTGTTTTTGTGGATGTTACTTTCAGGGCTCTAATGTGATCTTATTGCAGGTGTTTTTTTTGGTAAAACCATGGAAATTGGACGACTTTTCTCCAAAGATACTCAAGCATTGTTTTACAACTACAAGCAATTTGCCCATTCAGCGGATGCTTGATTTTCACTTCCTCTGTGGTAAGTTTATCTGAATCATTTTCTTCCATGTAACTTCTTCAATTCCATGTATATTCCTAGCTCGGCGGAGACCTAGATTTGCCTCAATTATTTGTCTCTTTCCTTCAGCTTTTCTAAAATTAGCTTCTGCTACTTTTTTCTGTTAATTGACTTTTGAATTTGTTATTTCTGATTCAGGGAGAGAAACACCTTCTGTTGCTAGAATCATTCGCCCAGGTTCTGAGGGTTTCCATAAACTGTTTTTTGGTCAAGAGGAAATTGCTATTCCTGTTCATTCAGCGTGGGTTTTATTTCTATTGTCATCCGTGGTTATTTATTTTTGGTTTCTAAAGCCATGTTTTCTTTAATATACCATCAAAGATTGTGCGCTATATTAAATTTTGGCTTACCAAGACAACGAGAAGCCTTATATTAAATTTAGCGATAGCATAAGTAGTTTAAAAATTTGGACATCCATGAGCCTTATTAAAGTGTAGGTCTATTATTAGTTTATTGTTCTGCGCTATATTAAATTTCGGCTTACCAGGACAACGAGAAGCCTTATATTAAATTTAGTGATAGCATAAGTAGTTTAAAAATTTGGACATCCAAGAGCCTTATTAGAGTGTAGGTCTATTATTAGTTTATTGTTCTTTTTCGTCAACATAATGAAATATTGGGTTATCTCAGCACATTTCTTTGATTTTTTAAGAACTCTTTCATAAAGAATATGAATTTTCCATATGTGAAAACTTTTTCTTTTACTGCAAGTGTGGCATTGTTTTACTGTTCAGTTTGGTTTAAATTCTTTTGAAGAAATCCACTTTGTAGCTCCGTGGGCTCTTGTAGCATGTTCTTTGCGGATATGATTTTCTACACTTTTGTTTTTGTTTTTCCTTTGTAAATATGTTTCATTGATATTAAATTCTGTCGTTGAACCTTTTGGGTTCATTTTTCTTGTTGCTTTACTTTTTCTCTATGGGGCGATGCAATCCAATGATTAGGTTGTATGTGCATAATTCAGGAGGATCTTAGTCAGACCTTTTGATTTGATTAATCCTCTTATGCTATCTGCCCTCTATCTGACTTGAGATTTGGTTGTTTTTTCCTTCGAAGTTTTCAGGCCTTTTTGGTATTTGAGGTTGTTTATTTTGTTGGTTTAGAATTTTTCTCCTTGGGGTTCTAATGTAGTCTTTTTAGAGCTTGCCAATTTGCATGTACACTTTTCATTTTCATTGGATCTTGTCACTGTAGTTTTTTTCAGTTTTCTTGGGTTAGTGTTGGTTCTTGGTTTGCTTGGCTTTTCATTTTTTTGCTCTGCTTGTCAATTCCTTATCAAACAGAACCCGATCGCTGCCTTTACCACGCTCGAGCGCCGCCATCTCTGTCAGTGGCTATTATATGTGGGAATCCTCCTTCTTGCAGCCCATTTACAAGAGTTATCTGATTATTCTATTTTTTTTGATTGTTTGAACAATTTCCTTGAAGTTTTCTTAAATTTTTATCTTCAACTATATGAGTTTTAATCTTTGCTCTCGGTTTTAGCTTTTGTTTCCCTGGTTTTAGAATTCAGTACTTATTTGATATCAACTCCATTTAAAAATACTTGGAAAAAGTATCTTCCTGCAACATGTTTGTTGTAAAGGTAAAATGCATTCTTTTTAATCTACTTGATTTGTGCACATTGCAATTTTGAAATTTATTTAGCTTAAATACTTCAATCCAAATGAGGCCTTAGTTTATTGAAAACTCCCATTAATCATTCTATATATTCAATAATTCTTTTTTCACCATCCTGCGACGTGAGTTGTGTGGAGATTACTATGTTGAATGATGTAAGTTGTTGAGTCTTTGGTTTGGCAACACTATTCAAAAAGTTGAGTTCTTGTGCATCTACGATTTACTATTATGGCATAGTAAATCTTGTCCTTATCCATTGTGTACACGGCCTTTGGATATTTGCCCGTCCGAGTTACATGCTATTCCTAGATGCTAGCTCAAACTGGAGTTTATGCATGTCTCCATGTCTGATGAAATTGTTGTTTTTGAAATGATCAATGAGCTTGTTTCATAAAATGCAAAGTTTTTGCCTTGTAGGTATTGGAATATGAGGGTTATGGTACAATTGTAATGAATAAAATTCCCACAAAAGGCAGTGCTTTATTTGGGACTTAAAAATTAGATGACTGATGAATGCAGATTGTTGTTGGAAGAACCGGCACCGAAATGATCACAAATGAAGCTGGTGAGGTGACTAGGTATTCAACCTCTACTTGTAACTATTAGTACTATTTTCATTACACTTATTTCCGCTTGAACTTTCTCATGTCAAAACAGCCATATTTAGCCCAGACACATGGGCAGTGGCTGACAAATGCTTCCATTTATAATTAGCTATAGGAACGTGACGATAAGAGCAGTGATTTCTATAGATTACTTTCTGGTATAGATTTGTTATCCCAGCCACCATTCTTATTGATGCCTTCAATGTGTTTTCCAGTCTTTTGCAAGGGATGTTCATGAGAACTATCTGACTTTTGGAAGCTGGAATAAAACCTGTGTAATTTGTTTTCTAACCTGCTTGCTTCTGATACTTATCTCATATTCTGAGACGTGGTTGTGTTTAATTTAAGTGCATTTATGTTTGTGACATTAGTTATGCGTTTGATGGAAAGCCCTGATATGAAGAAATAAGAACTTGCAAAACGGTATTTGATGTCCCATATCTGCCCATCTTTGGACTCTGTTCAATTATTTGGCTTGAATGCTTAATTTCATGTACTTATTATTTGTTCGTTCTTTCTTTTTCCCCCTTAAATCTGCATGCAGGTCCTCTACAAGAGCTAGTGCTACCGAGGATTTAAATTATGCTTTGGAGGTTGGTTGCTCCTACCTTGAAATATTTTATTGCCCCCTCTCATCCACCCATTGGCCTTTCACATCATATGCAAATTCCATAATTTGGCTATATTTTTATTTTATTTTGTCTTGCAGACTCGGAACAAGGAAGATATTGAAAATTTCGAATAGTCAAAGTAAGGTTTTGTGTTGTTCCCTATATTATTCTTTGATATCATAAGTCTTCCATGGATTAGTTGTGTAAATCTTGCTGCACTTGCTGTACTAATCCTTATCCTGTTGGAGGATACCTTTTGAGATTCAATTATAGGTTTCAAGAGTGGGAAATGAACTTATGATGCCAAAATAACTGAAAATTTATACCTTTCGATTTTGTGGTGTTTTCTTTTCTTGGTTATCTGCTAATTAAATGCAGTAGTAGTTCGTCTGCTCTGTAAAATGGTTTCTGTCGATTTCAATTTGTTACCAAATCGTGTTGTTGATATGGATTTTGTTAAATTACATAAATTTATTTGGTTTAGTCGATTGATTATGCAAATTCCTTGATTGTGTTGTATGACTTTCTTGGTGAGGCTGAAATTATCAAATGCATTACCTGTTAGAACCTAGATGAATTACTTTTGGCCTACTGATTACTTAAAAAGCATACACAATGTTTTTTCTTTGCGTTTCATCATTCTATGAAAAGGATGCTTGCTGTAGAGTGCTTTGATCATTAATTGTTTCTATTTTATCGGCAGATGGAAACTTTGAGGGCACTATGGTCAACAACATATTCTGATGAGTAGCTTCAGGGTTTGGTATCTGATCAATGGAAACAAATGGGGTGGCAGGGTTGTATGCTTAATTTGATCATTTACTTTTGCTAGGTACGTGGTTCATGATAGAATTGGGGTTTAGAATTTTACCCTGCATATGTAGTCAAATCTAATAGTGCTATAATAGATTGAAACTAATATACACATAAAGATGAATCAAGGTTTTATGAGCATTAAATGCAAATCCACATAAAGAAAGAATATCGATTCATATTGTGAATAGAACAATATTCTTATTTATGGTTATCTGTAAACATGATTCTAGCACTTTTTATTATTTAAGCGAGCCTGTTGAACCTGATCATCTCTTTTTGACTCCCTGCCAAGTTCTTTGACGCTATGATATGCATGCTTGCACTGTTGTTTGGGTCCATACAGTGCTTGCAATTCTCACCCATGTGTTGGTTGTGGCAACTACTTCAAGAAAAATGACAAGTTATAAGCATGCTACTAATTCAAGGAGTGACAGGTGAAGTTTTTCAGTTTCAGTAAACTTCTTATGATTTTAGCTTGAGTAAGCCTGCCACTAATTCTTGATTTAAGTACATCCCTTACTCATTGTATTTGTTTGTTAAAATTTGTTCTGCTACCAGATTGTGAAACCTTCCTCTTAATTAATGTTCTTCAAGAATCTGAGTTCTCTCAGCTATGGAAAGCTCAGTCCATTTCTAATGGGTATAGGAAGACAATACTGGTAGGTCTTACTTTATTCAAAGATAATTTGCTCTGTAGTTTTAGGCTTCCAAATGATTATTTGGGATGCACTTAAAGTATTCAACGAAGTTATTAATTGATTAAGGTGTTTTAAGTGTGCTTTATGGATGTGCATACTTCTATTTGTTTTTTTTTAAAAAACAATTATTATTTGATATAATTCAATTTATGTTTGAGTATTGATGCAACGGAATTTTAATTCACATTGGTTTTTCCTACGGCCTCCAAAGCTTTTGGATTAGGCCTATACAACTCTCTTTCTTACGCTATTTTTTTAATCTGTTTATTTTTTAATGCCTTGGCACCCTCTTATTTCGACTCGTATGTTTATTGTTTATATCCGAGTAGTGAGTCCGCTGATCTATTCCCTCTACTTGATGTGTGATTGCTTCTATTAATATTTTATTTAGTATTAGTATTATTATTATTATTTGTTTGGACAGAAGGAACCTTGTGATGTTATATGCTTCATGAGATTGTAAGCTTCGAGAGTTTCCATTGAAATCCCAATCCCAGTATCCTTGCTTGAGCTCTGTGATGCTTTTCATGTTCAAGGAGTGGAATTGATTTTCTATTTTTTTTCCAGAAGCTTATATTCCCTTTTTAGCATTATTGTTTTGACTCAAATGTTAAAGTTGGTGGAGTGGAAGCTTTGTTGTGTAGAATGAAGCATATTTTTCTTAGTTATGAAACTCGGTTATGTGATTGTCTAGAGCCGGATGCCGATGAAAATCTATAGATGCCAAATTATCTATGTGGCTTGCATAATTTATTCTAATCTTCTAAGCTAAAATATTCTTGAGGTTGATTTCTTCCTAGGTATTCATTTGATTGTTGACATGGTTCCCCATGTAGATCAATGACATCTCTGTCGAAGACCATATCACTGTTACTGCAGCCAAGCATCCTACGTACATGCCTCATACAGTTGGGAGGTACCAAGCAAAATGTTTCAGGAAGGCTCGGTGCCTCATTGTTGAGAGGCTAATCAATTCCCTCATTATGCATGGACGGAACAACAGGAAGAGGCTCATGGCAGTTCGCACATGGAGATCATCCATTTGTTGAATGTCGAAAATCCCATTCGAGTTATTGTTGCTCCAGTTATCAACAGGTTTATACCTTATTTTCTGCTTTTATGGATCTTTATTTGGGTGCGTCGATATGCCTTTGAGATTTAAATCATGGTGCAATAAATTATTATATTTATTTAGAAATTTATAAGTGAGCATTTTTGTTTAGATACTTCAATTGTTGATAAAGATGACATGATTTTACTCAGTTATGTACTCATTAGTATGTAGTGGTCCAAGGGAAGATGCAACCTGTATTGAATCTGTTGGAGTTGTGAGGAGGCAGGCTATTGATATATCTCCACTTCGTCGTGTCAATCAATCTACCGGTGCTCAAAAAATTGCTTTCCGGAATATTAAGACCATTGCCGAGTGTCTTGCTGATGAATTTATCAATGCTGCCAAGGGATCTTCAAATAGGTAATGAACCATCTTGTCATCCAATTCTCGTGCAATAGTTGTGATGCATGTGAGTGATAGGTAAGGTCTATTTTGTGCTACAGTTATGCTATTAAAGAGAAAGGTGAAATTGTCAAGAGTTGCCAAGGCCAACTATTGAACATTCAACTCTTTTTGCTACTTTAAGAAGACTTGATTTGGTGTTTTTGTGCATATTTCCTTTGCAATTAGGGAGTGATTGTGAAACTATGAGAAATGATAATGCTACGGAAGCATGTTCAATATGGGTTGTAAAAAAGGCCATCGACCAATCAAGAATACACATGGATGAAGGTAGTATTTGTCTTGAGACCTTTTGTTATAGGCACTTCCCGTTCGAGCATATTTGAAATCCAATTCAAAGACACGTAAAAACACCTAATATGGAATTGTCACTCAGTTTGTATGACAAAACATACACCATTCATAGTACCAAAACAAAAAACAGTATGGGATAACTAGGCTTCAAGCAACATCTTGCATACATAGTGATAACAGTTAAAATTTATGGCGTCCGCGCGGCAAACGAGTTCTAGTATATATATATGTAGGATTCAAAACCGGAATCCCAACAAAGCCAATAAGGAAAATTCACACACAACATAAAGTTAGAATGAACTACATCTCTACCTTAGAACGGAATCCACACCTTATATAATCAACACACATGCAGCAATTAATGGGGATGAGCTCATAAAACTAGGGCCAAAATTAAATAGAACCCACACAAAGGATTATGGGGGTATGGTTGGGGTTCATCAGTTGCACTGTGCAGAATGTGTTGTTATAAGAGTTTTTTGTGATGTCTTCGGATGGTGTGATGGCCACGGCTCTTTTTGTGATGTGGGCATGTTATGTTAGTTTTTTTTTTTTGTGTGTGTATAGTGATATTATACTCCAATTACGTGATACGTATATATGTTCATGTGATGTCCGCATTCAGTTTTATTATGGACACACCACAATACCGATGTTGTACAACACAACTGCACAGAAACTAAACTGGGATTATGGGTCGCCCAAACAACCCATAAATCCAACAAAGATTCTAGAGATGTTTGTTCTCCCTTCATTGTCCATCTTCTTTGTGTAGGTGTTTGGCTTCTGGTCGAGCCAAGGATCTTTTTCTCCTCAAGGGAGGCTACCGGAAAATGATCAAACCGGTTACGGGTCCGGATTAACGATAATGCGCCCAAACTTGACTAATTACGCCCAAACTTGACTGGATATTCCTTAGAATTTGAATGGCAACAAGATACAATGGAGAATCTACCTGTTGTTAAGAAACAACGGCGAATTCACCGGAAAAACTAGAACCAAACTACCGGTTGTTAAGGAACAACGGTGGTCTTGGAAGTAACCGCTACAAGCTAAACTAGAGTCTAGGAAAACTGTAAAGGAAAGCTGTATAGAAAGCAGTAAAGATACAAAGAAGTAAATTTGATAAAGGAATTTGGGGGTTGGATTGATCTCTCTTGACTCTGTGCATGGCATCCCCTATTTATAGCCGGAGCTGAAATAACTGCTCTCCGGCCGATTCCTTTAAGCCGAATTCTGTCTTCCTCTTATCGGTTGATTTGGTTTCGGCTGCCTTGGTATCATTTCGGCCGAAATATCATGCCTCTTGGACCATTCTTTCGTTTGGTCTCTTGGGTTGTTCGGCCCTATTGATTCTGACTTCACTTTCTTTAAACTCTCTCTCTTGGCCCATGTTTTTATGGCCCAATTCTTTCTCTCGCGGCCCACTCCTTCTCGTGGCCCTAACAGATGCCCTCCTTACTTGGGCGGTTTTTCGTCCTGAAAAGAGCTCAAGTAACTCCCTCTCACTTCTTTGGCGGTTATTTTTCCCTTCTCGAGGGCTCCTGTCATCACTACCCTATTTACGTAGCCTATTCCGCCCTCGTAGTAAACTGCCCTTTCAACTTCCTTTTCTTTTTTTTTTCTTTTTGCTCGTCTTCTCCGATGGATCCTCCTCCCGTCACTGTTCTTTCTTCCGACCTTCTCAAGATTGAAAATACATTTGCCTCTTATTCTGCAATTCGTCTTCTTCCTGAGGGCTACTATTCCCTTGGTCCGCTGGGTCTTCCTGAGGATATTGACGAGTGTACTGCTCGCATCTTCGAGAATCGTTCCATACCCCTATACACCTCCTGGTTTTCTTCTAAGCTTTTCCCTCCATCTCTTGCTAACTGGCCTTCGGATTCTCCTGATTACGTGGCGTGGTATCGTCATCTTGAATCCCATTGCCGCGAATCCTGGTTTAAATCCTATACTCGTCGCATGATCCTTCTTAGTACCATGTCTTTTCCATCGGACCTTCGTCCTATTCAAGCTCTCCTCTGTTTTTGGAATTCCTCTGTAAATTGTTTTTGTTTCCCCTGGGGTATGATGACCCCCACTATCCAGGATGTGAAACTTCTCTTAGGCCTTTCTGTTCGTGGGGATAACTTGGTGTTATGTCTCTGCCTAAGGAGAAAAACGTCAGTTTTTCCTCTGGTGACTCTTTTAAAGATTGGATTATTACTCATCAGAGCGACCCTGTTTTGCCTAATCTACACCCTTCGGAACCTCTTGCCTTTATGATGTATTTTCTTACGAGGTTCTTTTGGTGTACTCCTTCCAACGGAGTTCTCCTTGAGACGCACCCATTGGCCTCAGCGATTCTCAACCTTGTAGCTCTGCCTTTAGCCAATTTCTTTCTTGCCCACTTGTACGCAGGCATAACGGCTACTGTATCGGGCTGGGGAAAGGGTTTCTCTGATAAAGCCCGTTGTCCCTTATGGTTTCTTCATTTGTGGTTGGTTTGGCAGTTTCGTGATATCTCTAAGTTTTCTTCTCAAGATATTTGTCCTGATTATTTTGTCGCCCCTGATCTTCTGAGGACACCCCTTCCTGCCCTGTCGATCCCACATTGGATCAGTTATTTCTTGGGCCGAACTGTCAATCAGTCTTTTTCCCATTATTATTATTATCGGAGAACCGATTTCGCATGGGTAAGGGATATTGCCACTGTTCCTTTCGGGACTCCCATTTCTGTGCCTCTCGCTCAAATTTGGAATAGGTGCATACTACCCCGTCCGATTTTCAATGGTTCTTCATTTCTGTCTACTAAGACTGCTATTCCTTCTGAGATTTACAATCCTCATTTAGTTAGTCGTTAGTTCGGCTTTGGTCAAGACTTAGTAGAAGCTCTCAGGGCCGATAAGCGTCTTTCTGTTTCTGCTAGCCGCACACAATGTTCCATGTATCATAAGCGCTTAATCGAATTCAAGGTGTTGAAATTTAGTGTTCGTCCTGGACTTGCTACTTCTCGCTTTCGGACTTGGTGGGACGGCGTTGCTCGTACTTTTTTCAGCGTCGATCTTAATTCACTCATGCGGCGCGGTGGTTTCTCTCCCATTCTGGCTTTTTCCTCTTACCCTTCGTCTTCGCCGGATTCCACTCCTCAGCGCACTCTTGGTTCGCCTTCTTCTTCTCGTCCAGGTAAATTTCTTTCTTTTTCACCGTCTCCTTTCTTATCTTCACCTTACTCATTTGGTTGTTATTCTTGAATTTAGATGCTCCTCGCTCTTCTACCTCAGACCCTGGTCGGAAGAGGCCCGCTTCGTCTTCAGACTCTCTTGTTGGCTCTCTCCCTCCAGCTCAGACTAGAAGGCGTTCGTCTCGTTCGCCTCTTGGCAGAATCCCTTCTACTCATATTGCGGTTCACTACCTTTCCTTTCCCTTTTTTTATATCTCTTTTCTGTATGCTTTCTTCTTTTGACTAATCTCTTTCTCTTCTTTTCGTCAGGTTTCTACTGCCTTACCAGTGTCCAGCATTCCCCCGATTTCGACTGTGGCTTCGTGTCTTCTCCTAACCGAACTTCACACCTCACCTGACGGAAGTAATTCGGCTGCTCGTGCTGGTTCCTCTTCAGCCATTCCTCTGAGATTGGCCCTAGGCTCTACTTTGACCGATCCTGTTGTTCCTCCCTTGATTAATCCTTCTCAATCTGCTGAGGGTCTTGTTGTGCCTTCATCTTCGGCTACTTTGGAACCCCTCAACCCTTCTCCTGGTGGCATAATTGCTAATGACGCCCCCGCCGATCAAATTCCTTCATCCCCATTTCCTGACCGGCGTATTTTGGATGACTTCTTTTCTCATGTTCCTTCTTCTTCTCTTCCATCAGACCCTTCGACTCATCTTGGAGAATGTTTGGCTCAGTTGTGTAATTTGATCGCCAGGCAAACCGACGTGGAGTTCGCCAATCCAAAACCGATCCTCATTCTCCTGTCTCATCTCGAACAACACTTCCACGCAGAGATGGTTTCCCTGAATCTGAGTAGTCCTCTCCAAATGATCATGAAGTCTGTCCTTTCTTTGGACCAAGAGCTTGTAGCTCATTTGGCTATGCGGAACAAACTTGCCGCTGAGCGTGAGGCTGCGGCTTCTTCTCAAGCTATCTTTGACAATTATTCAGCAGAATACCGAGCTAAAATGAATGTTCTCTCTGAAATGGAATCTCTGGAGCATAAGCATTCCGAAGATCTTTCTTCGATTCGCTCAGAGATAGCCAAGCTCCAACAAAAAGAACGGGAATTGGAGTTGGCTTTGGACCAAACCAGGCGAAAATCGGCTGACTTGAAGCAGTTGATAAAAGTCCTTCGTCAATCGGCCGAAGCCCCTAAGGCCAAGATCTTGGACTCTCAACGGGATGCCGCCTATCTTGCCATGCGGTCCAGTTTCAATGATTATATACTTGGCACTTTCCAAGAAAAATGGGCCGAAACTCAATCTTTAGTCGGCCATCTTGATTCGGCTATCAAAAGCCTTGGTGGGAAAAGTGTTGCTCACGTTCTTTCTCCCCACACTTTATTCCCTTTGGACCCGTCGGAGATGGAGTCTTCCCCGTCGGATGATGCTCCTTCTTCTTCGAAACTTCCTGAAGGTATTTCATCTCCCTCTATTCCTTATTTGATCTTTTCCCTGCATCTTAATCCGTCACTTTCTTTTGTTCATCCAGGGAAATCCGGTGTTGCTTCCGATGCTGGTTTGGCTGCCGATCGTCTACTGTCCAGTGACATTCCTGTCCCTTCTTCCATAGTGGACCCGAATCTGATGATATCTTCTGCTAACCCTTCTATCGCCGCTTTGCAAGGATTAGACGATGATGTTCACTTTGACGAGAGCGCGGATCATTAGTCTTCTTTTCGTTACTTATTTTTGTATATGGGCCAGAATTTCGACCTGTTTTCCTTTGAATATGAATTTCAGTTATTTTTGCCAGCTGTTGTCGGCCTCTTTTCTTTTTGTAAGTTGTATTGGCCGACGGAATGTACTTGGATTCGTATCTTTTTATCTTTCGCAACACTATTCGTATCCCGTCCATCCCATAATTTTTGGTCTTCTTTATTACTGATTTCTGAATGTTAGCAACTTTTTCCGGGAATCAGCTGTAACGTTTTCCCATAAATAACATTTAATATTGACCGCTTCCTCTGCCGAGTACTTATCCTTCTCCTATAAATACCCGGCTTTTGTTGATGTTTATCCACCACTTCTTCAGTTTTTGTTTTTTAGCAATATGACTCTCCTCTTTTCTTTACTCAATCCCCTGTCTCCAGTGCCTCCATGGTTTCTGGGTCGTGTATTCTCAAGGATTTCTAGACGTGATACGAAAACTTTTCGCCCATGCGGCACGAGTTCAGCTAACATCCTTTTCACCATGTTCGTATGGGCGAGGATCTCTATTTGTTATTCCAAATGCAGGTCTCGACGGCTATGCAGACATGCTTCTCTTTTCTACTTTGCGGTTGCATATCCGGTCGGACTTTATCTAATGGGGGAATAACTGCCCTTAGATATTTCTCCATCCTCTCACCCTTCCACCGTTTTGGGTGACTGCCTCGCTGTACTCATCCTACTTCTGTCTGAGATAGTGCGGAGGCTGTACCCGAATTTGACTTCTACCTCTGGGACGTTGTACTATTCGTTCTAGCGTATCCAGGAGTAGAGGTTCGGTGGTAGGACTTAAACCGGCAATATTTTTCTGGGGCAAGCAACTGTGCCCTGTTTCTGTTTTGCCGATAGTTTTAAGCAGCATTTTCACAAGGCTGAGAATCCTTCAAGGACCTTTCCCTTGTATATGCCTGCGTAGGATAGGACGTTTCCCTTGTATATTGTAATTTCGAGCTATCGACGCCGTTTTCGGCCGAAGTAGCACCTCTTTGTAATATTTCGTCTATGAAATAAAATCTTTAGTTTTTCGCCTTATTTGATGTTTAATCCCATACTGATGGATAATATTTCTTCATATATCTCGCATTTACTGGATTCGACATTTGTTCACCATTTTCATCCACCAACATGTATGCTCCATTCGGTAATTTCGTCTGAACAATAAATGGTCCCTCCCAATTGGGGCTCCACTTACCTAATCGGCCATCCTTCTGTTTGGGTGGCCATATAACTTTCCAAACTAAATCACCGACTTCAAATCGCTTTGCACGAATTCGCTTATTATACCAATCGGCCACAATATCTTTATTTTTCTGCAAATTTTCAAAGGCCTTCACCCGATCGGAGTTAATTTCCAATAGCTCATTTTTCATCGCACAATCATATTGTTCAGCCGACATTAAATCTGCTTGGCTTTTCCTTAAAGTCGGCACTGTTATTTCGGCTGGAAGTACTGCGTCCATACCATAAGTCAGCCGAAATGGTGTAAATCCTGTGGCTGAAGTCTTAGCATTTCGATAGGCCCACAACGCTTCAGATAACTTCTCATGCCACTTCCTTGGTTGCTCTTCGATCATTTACTTTATAATTCCTATTAACTGCTTATTCGTGGCCTCTGCCTGCCCATTCCCTTGTGGATAATATGGCGACGAATGCACGATTTTTAACCCATACTCTTTTGCAAAGGGCTTGACTTTTTCTCCCACAAATACAGTTCCTCTATCCGTTAGAATCGTTTGTGGAATTCCAAACCTGTATATCAATTGTCTCTTAATAAATTCGATCACCTCTTCTTGCGAAATACTGACATATGCTTGAGCTTCGGCCCATTTCGTGAAATAGTCTGTTGCCATTAGCACAAACTCATGCCTTTTTGATGAAGAGGGATGAATCTTTCCAATGATATCCATAGCCCATCCTCGAAATGGCCATGGCTTAATCATTATATGTAGCTCTTCGGCTGGTAACTTTTGAATCGGCCCATGCTTCTGACATTCGCGGCATCCTTTAGCATATTTCTCACAATCGATCCCCATATTCGGCCAATAATATCCCAGCCGAATAATACTCCATTTCATCGATTTTCCTGCGCGATATGCGCCACATATTCCTTCATGGACTTCTCCCATTACTCTTTTAGCATCTTCTTCTCCGACACATCTGAGTAGTACTCCATCAATGGCTCGCTTGAAGAGTAACCCTCCTATCATTATGTAATCCATCGCCTTCCGCTTTTCTACTGGATTAGTTTCGGATGGATTCTCCAACGTTTGTGCTATCTTCTTTATCCATTCGGCCTTTTCTGTTTCGGCTAAACGTATTTCCAAATTTCCTGCTATCGGCATTAGCCGATATCTGGCAGCATGTTGAGCCAATTCGTTAGCTAATTCGTTCTTCTCCCTTGGGATGTATTCGATGTAAACCTCGTCGAATTCTTCTAACAAACCAATTGCTTCTTCGTACAATCTGATTAGTTGAGAACTTTTGACCGAAAAATCTCCTAATATCTGCTGAATAACTATTTGCGAATCTCCTCTGATTACAATAGCTCTTACTCCTTCTTCTATTAGTCGTCGTAATCCCGAAATCAATGCTTTGTATTCAGCTTGGTTATTCGTATAGGCATTCGGTAGTTGCACGAAGTACTTGTATATCTTGCCCTCCGGCGTATGTAGAGTAAACCCTGCCCCAACTCCTGAGGCGGCTTTTGAACCATCGAACATCATTATCCATGGCTGTAAATATACAATCCCTACTTCGTCTATTTCTTTCGACCGAACTTGATCCCCGATATCATTGGACATTGGAAGCATCGCATGATCGGCCAAAAAATCGGCTACAACTTGTCCTTTCAAAGCCCTGAGTGGCTGATATTTTAACTCGTACGCATTTAACTTCATGGCCCACTTGGCCATTCTTCGGCTACTGATTGGATCGTTCATCATAATTTTTACTATGTCAACCGAAGCTACCACTATCACTTGCCGTGGTTGAATATAGTATTCTAACTTCTGGCATGCATGATAAAGACTTAAACACAATTTATGAATCGGCGAGTACCTTAATTCGGCGTCCCTAAGGATTCGGCATAGATAGTAAATCGCCCGATCTCTTCCTTCATCGTCTTCTTGAGCCAACAATGCTCCAATAGACTCTTCGGCCGCTGCTATGTATAACTTCAGCGGTCGACCTAAAATTGGAGGGACCAACACTGGTGGATTCATCAAAGCTTGCTTCAATTGCACAAAGGCCCTTTGTTGATCGACTCCCCATTTGAATTCCTCCTCTTTTTTCAACCTTAGTAAATCGGTTAGTGGTTTCGACTTCCCGGCCGCATTTGCTAGGAATCGTCTCAAGAAACCGATCTTGCCAAGGAATTTTTGCAAACTCTTCTTATCATGTGGAGGCCTGGCTTCTTGGATTGCTCTAGTCTTATTCGCATCAACTTCTATGCCTTTATTATGTACCAAGAACCCAAGAAAATTCACTGCTTGCACTCCAAAAGCGCACTTGGTTGTATTCATTTTGACTCCATGTAGTCTCATCCTTGTGAACACTCTTCGCAAATCGTCCAAGTGGCTTTCCATATCTTTGGATCTGACCATGACATCGTCGATGTAGACTTCAACACATTCTCCTATTAGATCATGAAAGACATAATTCATGGCCCTTTGATAAGTAGCTCCTGCATTCTTTAACCCGAATGGCATCACTACCCATTCATATATTCCTATAGCTCCAGGGCACCGAAATGCCGTTTTGTGGACATCTTCTTCGGCCATAAAGATTTGGTTATATCCTGAATATCCATCCATAAATGATAAAATCCCTTGTTTTGCGGCCGAATCAATCAACAAATCGACAATAGGCATCATATACTCATCTTTAGGAGTGGCTATATTAAGATTTCTGAAATCAATACAAACTCTTAATTTCCCATTCTTCTTTATTACAGGAACAATATTTGACAACCACTCTACATATTTAGCTGGCCTCACAAATCCGGCCGCTAACAATTTTTCTATTTCTTCTTTTATTCTTGGGACTATTTCGGGCGCTGCTCTCCTGGCCGGCTGTTTATGCGACCGAAACCCTTCTTTGATTGGTAATCTATGCTCCACAATCGATCGCTCCAATCCTGGCATTTCTGTATAGTCCCATGCGAAACAATCTTTGAACTCGATTAACACCTCCTTGAATCGGCTTGTCATCTGCTGATCCAAATTTGCACTCAATGGGATCTCCCTCGGGTGCTCATCTGTGCCAACATTGACCATTTTCAAGGGGTCTTGAGCTTTGAAATCTGGTGTTCGTTTTGGAATAGCATCCATGAGTTCGCTCCATCCTGCTTTATTGTCTGAATCTCCGAGTTCGGCCGATTCGAACTCGATCGCTAGTTTCGGCTGTGCATCCATCATTACTTTCTTCATCAACTGGCCGTTCGTCGGCCTGATATCTGACTTCGAACCCCAAATCTGTCCAATCGCACTCAACAACCTGCGGGTACCGTTCCCCTACCACTGCTAGGAATGGTTGTATGGGCTCTTCGTATAACACCGCATCAATTGGCCGGCTGAGCTGACTGGAAACGGAGGTTGATCTCCATCCACTTCTTCAACTGTGCCATCCTTTTTCCAGAACCACACTTTCTGGTGCAGTGTTGATGGCAAACATCGGGATGTATGTATCCAGCATCGGCCTAAAAGGGCCGCATATGGGACTTCTGCATCGATAACAAAGAACATGGTCGGAATCGAGATTGTCCCGACCGTTACATCCACTAGAATACATCCTTCGGCCGCTGTTTGAGCTCCCACGAAACTCAATACTTTCATCCTTGTGGAGAGTAGGTAATTCTTTGAGCGGCTGATGGGTGATTTTCACTACTCATATTTTACCACAAGCGGATGGTTGTCATCAAGTAATAAAAACCGGTGAATACCGGGTCGAATCCACAGGGAATTTCAGAATATTATTTCATTCCGGAGAAATTTTAATTGTTCTTAAGTTCATTAATTATATCTAATATGTTTAAAAAGATTTTGATTAATTCTAATGGTGATTTAATTAAAAATAGTGACATTAAATTTAAAATAAAGCAAATTAAAATTATATTTAATGAGAATATAAATGGGAGATGCTTGTAATATTTTAAATATTGCCATCTTTATATAAAATAGAAATTGCATATTGATTTAGCATTTTCCAATGTCTAAAAAGATCAATTTCTTAAAATTAATTATTTTATAAAGATTAAAATTATTATAATATGCTAATAATCAAATTATGCTTAAACAGATTTCATGGAAGTTAGTTAAATTATCTAACATTCTGCAATCATTATTCTAGGCTTAAATCTGAGTCTTTCCCAAGCTTACAAATTTTTCTATAGCAATTAAAAGGCACTTTTCATTTCCCAAATCATTGTGCACATGCTAGAATCCATTTATAATGTAATTTATTCCCAATTCCGGTACTAAAATATTAATTCTACTTTTTATCTCCCGATTTAGCAAAGCAGAAATCACAGAATTGAGTTCTAACATTTAATTATGCATAACAGTGTAAATAATTTAACAATTATGGTAAAATAATAACAAAACATGGTAAACTGGATTTAATTAATAATATTAAATTGCAGACAGATTAGACTTAATGCCAGATTACTAAAAATAGGAAATTAAATATGATCGATCAGTCAAGTTTTTAACAGAGTTGATGATTTGAATAGCAAAATTGTAATAACTCAAAACATCGATCAATTTAATAGCATCTAACATATAATTCTAATACAGATTTTCATATCATTGCAGATTACTCCAATTTGATCGATCAAAACAGATTTCACCAAATTATGAAATTTCATTTCTATCATTCAGGCAGAATGGCGCTCAAACTAGAGTAAAACATAATCTGATATTTTAATCATAATTCAAACAGATTAATCCAGATTACAGAATCAAACATCGACATATTATATTACTTCCATAAAAGATGAATTCGTACTTCAAAGTGATTCTGAACTCCCGTTCTAGAACACTTCTAACACGAACATTACAGAAATCCGTCTACAAATTAAGAACATGATAGCAGATTACATTTAGAGGCAAATTCAATTCATTACAAAGCAAGAAAAAGAAAGGCAACACCTAGAATAAGAAGAACACGCCCAGAACAGCGTTCTTGATGCATTCCTCCGGCATGGATTTGTGTTTCTGGCCTTCTTCTCCCATTTGCAGATGTTTCCAAGATGTTTCTGTCGATAACTGTGTATCTGGTTGTGTAGAATGAAGAGAAAACGGTGTTTAAAACTGAGTTCGGGAGGTTAAGAAACTGCTCAACCGCGAATGTAGCGCAAAAAGTGGCGCTCGGAAGAGGTTTTCGGCGCCACCAAGGAGCTGCGGCGCATACGGAGATTTTCCGAATTTTTGGAAATGGCGCAAAAAATGGCGCAGAAGAGCACTTTTATGCGCCGCCAAGAAGGTGCGGTGCATTCTGACAATTTCCCAAATTTTACCCTGTGGCGCATAAAATGGTGCTTTGGAGCAGTTTTAGGCGCCACCAAGCTATTGTGGCGCATCCTGAAGCTTTTTCAATCCGAAATTTTCCCAAGTGTTGAAGTGGCGCATAAAATGGCGCTGAAGAGCATTTTTATGCGCCGCCATGCCTATGTGGCGCATTCTGAAGCCTTCCAGTGTTGAAAATTCCGAATATTGCATCATTTGACCTCCGAACATCTTCTTTCTTCCTTTTAATGCCTGAAACACCATTGCAATGTATTAGAATTGCCAAAGTCTTATTAAAAAGCATAAAACAAGGTAAATTGGGCTCGAATAAGCTCAATTTAACCGGTCTTATTAATATTTACAAATTACATGAAATATACACTAAAAAGCAGTAAAATAAGGCCTCATGCACGCAATTTAGGTTCATTTTATCATAATTTAAGCTTATTTAAATGTGGTTTCATAGGGTGCATCAATATCCTCACACTTAAATATTGCTCGTCCCTTGAGCAATGAGATCAATTAGCACATCGACTTGCCAATCAAGATAATAAAGATAAAGTCCTTATAGTTCTGCCAAATCATAGATTTCAACAACAAAATGAGATAAGAGGGTTCAAAGTTTAATGTACTAGAACTAGGCAAATTGATATGCATCAGCTATTAGAACCAGATATCCAAAGCACTTACAATACAGAAAACAGATTAATTATACCTAGCACTTAATATGGAAAAGTGAATAATGTAAATATGCTTTTCTATTCCAGTCTTTAAATATGCTCAATCTATGGCTAGGTTTCACTATATTCTAGACACTTTGGCTGAGTTGTAGACGGTTGAATTCCAAAAGCTACTCGTGTCACCGAATATGTGCCAGTCATCCAGTCAAGAGTTTATGAATTTTTATTTGATCACCCTTTTTCCTCTTTTTTTTAATCTTGCATTCTTTAATTTTTCTTTTCTTTTTCTTTTTGCAAGATAATATTTTTTTTTACAGGGTTCTCACTCTGACTTTATTTTAATCAAGCATTTAAAAAGACTTAGAACGAGCATATTTATTTATAAATAATGATAACTCTCCACATTTCAAATAACTAGTCTAATTAATCAAATAGTTTTCTGCAAGGCAAATAGAATTGTCATCAATAGCCCAAACAACTTACAAAACAATTTGACAAAGTCTAGAACTTTAAACTAAGAAACCTAACACTCATTAAATTGTAAAATCGGATTAAAGCAGAACATTTAGAGTTATTTGGATTTTCTCCAGATTGTCAATGATGTGATAATCTCTAAATACTAGCACCACTGGGAAAACACAATTTAAATTTAAAATAACTAGTCATGCATGTACCATTTTATTTAAAGCATAGCAAATAGTAAAATAAACTAAAATTAAATCAACTCAAGCTCATACCATATTCTTCATGCAAATTGATAACATATAATATGGAAAGATCACACCTGGAATATGTAGATCCTAGAAATTCTTTCACCGTATTGAATGTCCCCCTTTTGCTTGCTTCTTGTGGTATATCCTGCTGCTTTATATATTTATATGGTATTTGCTCATACAAAAGATAATTGTTAGAACACATGGTAATTTATAGATTCAACAATTAAAATTCTATCCTTTATTTATTTAATTCAGATTTTTACTATTTTATTTTATAAGTTTCAGATTTTTGATTTTTAATAATTATTTTCATCCATTAAATAAACAAGGACAGATTTAATTAAAATATTAAATTCCATAAATTTACCAAAAGCAAAATACCACAAATTCTAGCAACTATTACATAAAGAAGCTAATTAAATAAGCAAGATAGTATCAAAATAATTCTAACTATTACAAATTAAACCAAAAAGGGAGCAATCCTATCTAATCAAAAATCTAGATTTCTAAAGATCCATCCGAATCACCTACTTCATTTTCCCTAGGAACATCATCATTCCCTGTAGAGCTCGAACTAGTAGTAGGAGGAATATATCGATCACCTAGACTTTCAGACATGAAGAATTCAAGTCTACTAGAAAGTTGTGAAATTTGTGCTCGTGTACTATCCTCCTTCCTCTTCATCTCCTCTCTAAGCTGATGAATCTCATAGGTCATCCTATTGATTGCAACCTCTGCAGGCTCTACCTTAGTACCAGATGTACTAGGTCTATCAGGATGACAAGTGGGTTTCCCACGGGATGTAGTAGGGTAACCAAGCTCTGCACACTTTACTCCAGGCTTATTATAGAAATTCTTGAAAGAGATAGGAGGCTTTGGCTTCACATCATGAGCATAGGCCGTCATATTCACTCCAGCTCTCTCACAAAGTGTCCAGATCAGTGCAGGAAATCCCAGCACAGTCCGTGCAGTGTCAGACGCCATTTTATCCAGCTCATATGCTATCATATCCCCAATGTCAATAGGTAGCCCGTTCTTCACACAATACACAAAATAAAGCTCCTCTGCATTCGGTTGTGAAGTGTGCGAAGTAGGAAATACCTTATGCTTGTAGAGCAGGTAGATCTGATAAAGCGGTGCAGCCATTAAAGTGGCTACAACATTCTCCTTCTTCTCCCCTATCTGTCTTTTGAGTTTCGAACATCTCTTTCAAGATTCTTTTCTCCAATTCTGGTCCTCCTTCCTCTTCATGAATAGGGTCATGAAAGTGCTTCTTCTTCGTAGCTGGGCAAGAGACATCCACAGTACCATAAAGTTCATTGATTACTGCGGGACCATATGGCACAGGCACTCCCCTAATCCATGAGGTATAACGATCATACTGAGCATTGCACAAGAACTGTCTGGTAAGCTCCCAAGAATAAACTCCTTCTGGATCCGCAGCAAATTTCATCCATCCTCGACTCATGAGAGCATCATGAACCGAAAATCGCTCCATGTCAGCTTCAGTGAACCCTTTGTCCGGAATAATCCATCTTTCCACCATTTTCTGATAATAAGAATATGCAGTTTGATTGATGAAAATAGCCGGATTAAAAGTATCTCCTGTTAATTCTTCCAGAGGGGTAGTATCATTCTTTCTATTGTGACTCTTCCTCTTGGTTTTAGAATCACGAGGAACTTCTGGTGAGATTTCCTCCGGGGATTCAGCGACATCTTCTTCTTGCTGTGGATCATCCTCCGTCGGTTGAGCAGAATTGAAAGAAGTATCGTAACCATTATATACATCGGGAACCACCAGATTGTTCACAAATACGTCTTCAGCACCCACAGCAGCCGGCTCCGGAATAGGTTCATTAATTTCTGGTGTCTGTGATGGGGCAGGCTCTGTGGCTTTCAATTTCTTTCCACCGTTGTTTCTTGGGTTATTCTTTCTCTTTGATCTCATGGTGGCAGAATTTAGGAAGAAATGATTGAGATTGGAAAGCTAATTAAACTGGAAGAAGAGAAAAATTGACAGATTTGAGAGTGAGAGTATGACCGATCGGTCATGTCCCTTTTAAAGGTGGTGAAATCTTGATTTTGTTGAGATGTTGCGGGATTGATTTAATCTAGATCCAAATATACACTAAACATATGATTTGGAGTTAGTATAATGCTGTTTAGGATCCTGAAAATTGATTAGATATGATTTGAATATTTTAGATTCGCGAATTTTTGAAAAATTTGCGTCGATGGCGCAAAAAGTGGCGCAGAAGGTCACTTTTAGGCGCCACACAGCACAGATGGCGCATTTTGAAAATAATATAAATTTAAAAATAAGCCATGGCGCAAAAATTGGCGCAGGAAGGGAGTTTTATGCGCCACAAAGAAGGTGTGGCGCATCCTGAAGCAAACTTGGAAAAATTTTAATTCTGCGGCGCAAAAAGTGGCGCAGAAAGGCAGATTTAGGCGCCACCAAGCACGTGTGGCGCATTTTGGAAAAACTTAGAAAAATTTCTAAGTTTTCTGGCGCATAAAATGGCGCTTCAGGGCGTTTTTAGGCGCCACCAAGCCTATATGGCGCATTCTGTGCCAATTCGAGCAGAATGTGTTTTTCCTAAGTTCTTCCCCATGATGTCCAAAATCTCCAAATCACTCAACAATACCAATTTCATTCCATCTACACCTCACTCTAGTCCAAATAAACTTCATTGATCTTTTTACCAGTTCAAAACAACTCAATTTAGCATGCTATTGGTAAGAGCTACTTTATTGAATTAAAAAGCAACTAAAAACCTTATAATCTAGGTAAACACTATCTAATACTCCATATAATCAAAAGAACATGACTAACAGAAATAGTATATTTAAGATAGCAAAATAATAATAGAAAATAGAGTTAGGACAATTACAACCCAAAAGAAAATAACTAAAATGTAGCAAAATAGCAATAGAGTCAAATACATAGGCCTATCAATACATGTCATCTATAACGATCACAAGCCTATCTATCGCTCATCTCTCTCACTCAGTCAGAGTCCTCAGAATCATCATCATCATCATTGTCCCCCACTTCTTCAGATCCATCCCCAGCATCAGCATCCTCAGCATCCTCATCTCCCTCATCGCTACCATCTCCAGAACCGACATAGTCCTCATCATCATCGTCCTCAGAAGGTGTCTGAGGAGCGACATAACGCTGCCCTAGGCTCTGGGACATAAAATACTCCAGTCTAGCTGCATGGTAAGCCTGGGCTCTAGCATTCTTGGCTATCTGGTCAGCCAAGAAATGGTGTCTCTGAGCTGCAAGTAGAGCATGCTCATTCACTGTGTTCAGCAAGTTTTGCTGGTTCATCAATAAGGTCCTTGTAACACCCCGGATTTGATAACCCAGGCCGGGATGCCACCGCCACACCTCTCTAGCAAGACACGGTTTCTCCGAGCTTACTATAGAGATGTAAGGCTATGGTTTTTCAGGATTTAAAATATTCAAGTAGCCCATTCATAGATAATTTAAAAATACTACATCAGAGTTGCAGCGAGAATATATAAAATAGCAGCGGAAGTAAAGTGTATGCAGCGGAAATTGAAATATAGGGCCGACATGGCCAAACCACGGGTTAAACAGACCCGTTCATGCAAGTCATGTAAAATAAATAATTAAGTGTCCAAATGATCCCCCAATGAATGATCATGCTTCGTACTCTGTAACAGAAAAAAAAAATGAACAACGGATTTTATCAGTATTATAAAATACTGAGTAAGTTAATCCTTACATGACAATCAAGGGGTTAGATTTTTAGTAATTAAGATAAAACTCTTTGCCATGCTTAAAAACACTTTAAAAAGATTGCGAAGATAATGCATACTTTAAAGACACATTTAAATTTCGTAATTTAAAACTTAAGCATGGGCAATTATTTAAGACATGATTTAAAAACATGAATAATGCCGTAAGAAAGTAATTAAAAATTTGAGCTTTAAAAATTCTTCCCGATACGCCTTCATCAAAACGATATTTAAATTTAGCCGGCAATCCGGCGGCCGCAGCCAATTTCGTAAAATCTCAGCTTTTTAATTTATTTCCCGTTACGCCATCATCTCGACAATATATAGCCGGTGATCCGGCGGCCTCAGCCAATTTCATAAGTAACATATCATCTAGCCGGTGATCCGGCGGCCGCAGCCGATACGCCATACCCAGTACCACTCCGTCGAGCCTCGAGTAACCCATACGGATACACTCGAGAGGGTAGGCAGTTGGTCTCTTGTGACCAAATACGCCATATCCAGTACCGCTCCGTCGAGCCTCGAGTAACCCATACGGATACACTCGAGAGGGTAGGCCATAATAATAACGGCGGATATCAATAGTAACAGTTAGCCGGTGATCCGGCGGCCTCAGCCAATTTCATAAGTAACATCTCATCTAGCCGGTGATCCGGCGGCCGCAGCCTATACGCCATACCCAGTACCACTCCGTCGAGCCTCAAGTAACCCATACGGATACACTTGAGAGGGTAGGCAGTTGGTCTCTTGTGACCAAATATGCCATATCCAGTACCGCTCCGTCGAGCCTCGAGTAACCCATACGGATACACCCGAGAGGATAGGCAGAATATAAGTTGCCGTTTTGTTGATTTTTCGCGCGTGATAGTCATAGCCGTTTTGGCACAAATTGCACAATTAGGAGGGCACCCTGCAGAGCACTCACCCCCTAAATTTTATGTAACCGATATTGTTTCAACTTTAGTATAACGGGATTTTCAAAAATATAGCTTTATCGTATCACAAGATTTCGATCGTTGTTTAAAAGATTTCAAAAGTCGATCGATGTCACAGTTTACGCCTTTTCAGTTTAAAAATCCATTTCTTAGGCGATTGATCTGAAATTTTCACAGTAGCTCAAAAACATCCCAATGAACAACTTTCATGTTTTGAGTTTTTAGTAAAAACGATGGGAAGTATGTCAAAAATCAAGTTTTCTACTCGAATAGTATGCTGTCAGGATTCAGGTTTGACACATCTCAAAGATTTGACTTTTTAACATATCAAATGAGCTTCAAAAATTCTGCAATTTTATATGCACATACTAGACAAGATTATATGCAACTTTTGTTTAGAACTCAAAGATTGGATCGGACTAGAAATGATAGGAATAAGCTCATCAAGTTCGGTTAAGAAATCTGTGAACTTTGGAAAATTCTTTAAAACGCAGAATATGTCCGATTCGATTTGGGGTTTCAAAACTTGATGAAAATGCATGAAATTTTACAGAGGTATTCAAGACTCATAGATCTATAACTTTTGTTTAGATCATGAAGATTGGTTCGGACTAGAAATGATAGAAATAAGTTCATCAAGTTCGGTTAAGAAATCTGAAAATTTTTGAAAAGCCTAAAAACGCAGAATATGTCCGACTTGATTTGGGGTACCAAGACTTGATGAAAAATTCTGAAATTTTTACACAATATAGCTTAAGATCTTAGGATCAAAATCTTAGTTTTGAGTTTTCAGGTTTGAACGCTCGAAGTAAGAGTTTTGTTCGGATTTCAGAAAATACGTAGATTGGGGTTTTTAGGTTCGATTTTAACGTTTCGTTTAAGATTCAATGTTTCGGATGTCTTCAAACCACCCGTATTGATATGTAAGTTATCAACTTACAGAGAGTGAGTTCCTTGAACGTTCTAAGGTTGATCGATTTGTCCAAAATCGCCACGAACGAATCTACGCAACACGTTCTTCTTCTCCTTTGGCTACGAACGTGTTTGCAAGTAAAGATCCGTAAGTTAGAAGATTGATTATGATCTTAAAACAATAAGGAAACTTGATTGACACCTTACCAACAATCCAATGTCTGCAAATCCTTGATCTCTTCACTACCTTGATAGGATTTGGTTGCCGGAAAGTTCACCGGAAGTTCGCCGGAAGGTGTTTGGCTTAGAGAGAGTTTTTGGAGAGTTTGGGAGTGAATGATTGCTTAGAATGGCTGAGAATGGAGGTATGATTGATTACATATCGTCCAAATAATGTTCCCTCCCGTGATAGATCGGATTCCCAGCCTTGGGGTCAAGGAATATGGCAAGAAAGTCGCCAAAACGCGACAATGGCTGTTGTCAGGACGTTGGCGCGGGGTTGGCGCGCGAATCGGCCAAAGTCCGCGCCGGGTGCGCGCCACCGGACGCGACAAACGCGTCTGTCGTCCCCCGCGGGGTTGGCGCGGGAATCCCCCAATTCCCGCGCGGACAGTGCGCCAAACTCGCCTGGACTTCGGTCCGGGCGGGGTCGTGCGATCCGTCGTGCTTTTCCTCCTCTCTTTCGGACTTCTATCCTCCTATATTTTCGGGCTCGATTTTTCGGGTCATTCTCGAGTCATAAATTCTTATCTTAAATTTATCTTGACTCAAATGAACTTCATGTTTGAGATCTTAAGTCCGTCGGTCTCGGATTCGTCGGCTTCTAATCCGTCATCTTTTTTATTCCCGTGTAATTCGACTTCACGGGTTCTTGGAATTAAAATTCTTTTCCTTTATGAACTTAACTCCAATTATTTCTACTCAATTCATGGAATGTCTTCGGGCTTCCTTTCCCTCTTTTATTCCATTTTGAATTTAAATTTATCGGCGTTTTATTTCCGAGCAATAATTTATTGTGATAAATTATTTTCTTCTTCTCGGAAATATTTCAACATTGATCGGAATAAATTTTTATTCCCTTGGACGTTGATAAAAATCTGGGGTGTTACACTCTCCCCCCCTTAAGAATCAACTTCGTCCCCGAAGTTGTGCTTCGGCTTTTCTCGCGCGAAGAGTTATGGTCCTTTTTGTTTACTATTTGCGATGTTGTGTTATTGAATTATTGTTCGATTGTTGATCGTCGTTTGTTGTTTGATTGTTGTTTGATTATTGTTTGATGTTTGATTATTGTTTGATTATTGTTTGATTATTGTTTGACTGAACCCAGAATTGAAATTTCCAAGTTGCCTACGTACCCTGTGAAGGGATCAAGTCATTACGTAGTTCAAAATAATTTGAATTTGGTTTTCCTCGGGTGTTACAGCCTCCCCCCCTTAAGAATACAGTTATGTTCCCATAACTGTGGTCCGGTCGTTTTTGAAGAGGGTAGGGTAACGTTGTCGCATGTTGGCTTCCCATTCCCAGGTTGCCGTCTCCATTTCGTGGTTAGACCACAAGACCTTGACTAACCTTACAGTTTTGTCCCTCGTTATTCTCTCCTTATCATCGAGTAATTGTACCGGAATTTCCTCATAGCTCAAGTCGTCATCCAATTTAATTCCTTCCGGTTGGAATACATGGGTCGGATCGTGCACGTACTTCCTCAATTGTGATATGTGGAACACATTGTGAACT
Source organism: Hygrophila difformis (assembly GCA_030278955.1). Classification (NCBI taxonomy): domain Eukaryota; kingdom Viridiplantae; phylum Streptophyta; class Magnoliopsida; order Lamiales; family Acanthaceae; genus Hygrophila; species Hygrophila difformis. The sequence goes on along the minus strand of JAOANR010000002.1, from coordinate 51,269,030 downwards.
CTAGCCAATTGTGGCGGTAAGACTAGAAGATATGCTAGATTCCCGACTTTTACTAGAATTTCATAAGGTCCTATATTCCGTGGACTTAGCTTTCCTTGTTTGCCAAAATGCATCACCCCCTTCATCGGTGATATCTTTATCATGACCTTATCTACGACTTGAAATTCTATGTCTTGCCGTTTCACACGCTTTAGTGCACACGTATTTTGCAGAGCAGAGGAGTAAATAAATTATTATTATTTTTTTATTTTTATTTTTATTTTTTTTTTTTTTTTTTTTATTTTTCTTGACCCGCGCGGGGTCCGCGCGGGGTTTGGGGGTTTACCGCGCCGGGTCCGCGCGGCGCCCCCAGGGGCAGAAATAGGGCTCGCGCGGGGCGCGAGCCATTTTGCCCCTTTCCCCTTCCGAAATTCTTCCCAACTTCCTCTCAAATTCGTCCCCTCGTGCTCGGATTCTCCTAGTTCCGACTTCGATTTCTCTTTGTAAGGTATGTATCTTCTATTTTCACTTGTCAATTTCTAGTTTTATGCCTTGATTTGTTAGAATTTGGTTGAATTGTGGAATTAGGGTTTTGGCATGTAATTTGGGGTTTTGACATTTTCGGCTTAATTCTCGCGAATTAATGGTTGTATGTAGTACTTTGGTGCCATTTCTATTGTTTAGGAAATATGGGTATGTATATATGTGCACAAGTTGTGGAATTTCTTGCTAGAACTTGGATTTTTAGTGGAACTATGAAATTTTCGATTTTGTTGGTGTTATTGGTGTAAAAGTGGTTTCGTTGGTGTTGTTTGTTGACACTTGTGATTATGATTTGTTGTTTAAGCAATTGTTTGGTTTTGTGGTTAGTTGCCATGTGTTTACAACATATTTTTGAACTTAATATATTGCGCACACAAGGTGTTCGGCAGAATGCCACAATGGGTTTTTTGAATTTGTTTGGGCACATTCCTTGGTTTGATTCTCTCCCAATATGTATTGGCAAACTATTGGGTCTAAATTCCTCCTAGATTTTCCCCGTTGGAACTTTATATTTATGATGTCTTTATGTATTTTTGTTTGTGAATTGATGTGTTGAAAATTAGTCTTACCCTTAATATTGGGTGTTCGCAGGATGTTTCTTTTTCTGTGGTTCATCTTGGCGTTCCTTATGGTCCTTCCGGGGGCCAAGAGACGGGCTTCTCGACTTGATACTGCTGGCCCTAGTACTGCCGCTCCGGGGATGCCGGATGGTGATGATAGCGACGGCGATGACGGCAGTGAGTCCGAGGAGGACGAGGAGCGAGAGCCGAGGCTCAGGGGTCTCCCTTACGAGGTACGTCCTCGCCGGCATGATCGGTTCCGTTTCCATACGATGGCCTCCCAGGACTTCTATTTCGACGAGCTTCGTCGAAAGAGGGCTTACGTTCCCGAGCGAGGCTTGTATCCCGATCATATGGGCGATGACCGGATCAGTGCCGTGTTGGGGCATCTCCAGTGGACCGGTCTTGCACATCCTCCCGAGGGCGTTGCCTCCGGCTATCTAGCCATGGAGGTTATCGCCAACATCAGTGGTCTTGGGGTAGACGACGACCTCTCTCGAGTCTGGGTTCGTGGTCGCTACTTAGACTTCAGTGCTCGGGCGATTAACACCTATTTCGGCCTTCCAGATGATGGCGTGTTCCGTCCGCAGCCAGAGGGTCGGGTTTATGCCCCTGCCTGGGGTGTCTTGTGTACCGTGGTACCCCCGCGGACTGGGGAACCCCACGAGTTGCGACTGACCTCTTTGGATGCCCATTGGCGTGTACTTGCCCAGCTTTGGTTAGGACGCATCCGGCCGATCACCCGTAGTCATATTGTCATAGATCACGTCTTTGAGACTATCTGCTTTATCGCGCGGGGCGGCCGGGTAAATGTGGGCGCTTGCATTGCGGACAACCTGAGGGGGTTACGACGGGGGCGAGGGAGTAGGGTGATTACTCACGCACACCTCATTTGTGGCTTGTGTGCTGCCCAGGGGATCCGCACGTCTCCTGAGACGGACCCCTATCCCTTAGCTCCAGGTGAGCACTACCGTGTTCCGTCTTATGCCGCCCGTCGCAGCACCTTGCGTCGTGGAGCGCCTCGGGCTATACTGCACCCGCATCCTGAGGATGGTGGTTTGATCTTAGTTGTTCCTCCTGAGCGACCACTTCCTCCTCCTGTGGTTCCACAGCAGGGTGTGGTTCCACCGCGGGGTCAGGACATGACGCAGATGCTCCAGATGATGCAGGAGATGCGCATCGGTATGGATGCCGGGTTTGCAGCTGGGCAGGCTCGCTATGACGCTTTGGATGTTAGGATGGATCACTATCAGGATCGCTTTGACGCCTTAGATGCTAGGATGGATCTGTATCAGGATCGTATGGACACGCTTACTGTGAGACAGGCGGAGCAGCAGGCCACCTTGACGGACATGTACGCCTACATGCGTCAGATGGATGACTACATGCGTCGCCGGTTTCCTCCTCCTGATCAGTGACTTTATGTTTCCCGTTAATGTTTTACCTAGACTCGTGTTAGCAGTGGTTGTTTTAGTACTTCCTATTTGCGTTTTCAGTTAGACTTGGTTTGGTATTTATTTTAAGATGTAGTATTGTGACGTTATTCTGATTCTGTGCATGTCTCTGTTTGCACTGCATAGTTTGGTGTATCGTGTGTTTTTATGTTTTTATAATTTCGGATTTAAATTTATCTAAATAGATAAATCTTGCATTTTATTTCCTTAAAAGGAATTTTTAGTACAAGTGATAGGATATACCAAAATAGGTTCCTCCTATCGTTTCTAGGCGTCCTCCGGCACAGTGGTAGGATCCTCTTCCGGATCTTCCTCCACTGGACTTGACGGTAGTAGGTCATCGAAAATGCGGTTCAAGTCATCCCCATGAGCATCAACAAGCTCTTTTAAACATAGATTTTGTGTAGTAAGGGTTTGGATTTGGTCTTCGAGCTGGTTTATGCGGTGGTGGTCCGCCTCTCTTAAGTTTCCCATATGGTGCAGATTTGCCTCCAATTGGGCCATACGATGTTCCATTTGTTGTATGGTTTGTTGGGAATCAAAGTGAGCGTTCATCATTTTGATCATTAAGTTCATCATGTCTTGGTTAGCCATCTAGCGCAAGGAAAAGATCTAGGTTACAACATAACGCTTCTAGGTTCTCTAAGGTATAGAAATGCAATATGCACATGTAGTGATGATCCCCCCCCCCCCCCCGAAAAAAAAATTTTATGCATATATTTATTTATCCATGGGTTTTAAAAGTAAATTTATTCCATGGATATGTTAAAATAAGGATAAAAGGTTTGGACCGCTATATTGGGCCGAAATAATTTCTTGGGCTTAAAAAAAATTTTGGGCTAAAAATTTGGGTTTTAACTTCAAAATAATAATTGGGATCTTTAAAATATATTACTAGTTTAGAAATGATAACTTTAAAAATAATAATACTTGAAAATAATAGTTTAAAAATATTCCGAACTCTTTAAAATAGTAGTTTTAAAATAGTCTGGGTTCTGATACCACTTTGGTATCAGATATTTTCTTTAAAATAAATAGCTTTAAAATAGGCTGGGCTCTGATACCACTCTGTAACACCCCGGATTTGATAACCCAGGCCGGGATGCCACCGCCACACCTCTCTAGCAAGACACGGTTTCTCCGAGCTTACTATAGAGATGTAAGGCTATGGTTTTTCAGGATTTAAAATATTCAAGTAGCCCATTCATAGATAATTTAAAAATACTACATCAGAGTTGCAGCGAGAATATATAAAATAGCAGCGGAAGTAAAGTGTATGCAGCGGAAATTGAAATATAGGGCCGACATGGCCAAACCACGGGTTAAACAGACCCGTTCATGCAAGTCATGTAAAATAAATAATTAAGTGTCCAAATGATCCCCCAATGAATGATCATGCTTCGTACTCTGTAACAGAAAAAAAAATGAACAACGGATTTTATCAGTATTATAAAATACTGAGTAAGTTAATCCTTACATGACAATCAAGGGGTTAGATTTTTAGTAATTAAGATAAAACTCTTTGCCATGCTTAAAAACACTTTAAAAAGATTGCGAAGATAATGCATACTTTAAAGACACATTTAAATTTCGTAATTTAAAACTTAAGCATGGGCAATTATTTAAGACATGATTTAAAAACATGAATAATGCCGTAAGAAAGTAATTAAAAATTTGAGCTTTAAAAATTCTTCCCGATACGCCTTCATCAAAACGATATTTAAATTTAGCCGGCAATCCGGCGGCCGCAGCCAATTTCGTAAAATCTCAGCTTTTTAATTTATTTCCCGTTACGCCATCATCTCGACAATATATAGCCGGTGATCCGGCGGCCTCAGCCAATTTCATAAGTAACATATCATCTAGCCGGTGATCCGGCGGCCGCAGCCGATACGCCATACCCAGTACCACTCCGTCGAGCCTCGAGTAACCCATACGGATACACTCGAGAGGGTAGGCAGTTGGTCTCTTGTGACCAAATACGCCATATCCAGTACCGCTCCGTCGAGCCTCGAGTAACCCATACGGATACACTCGAGAGGATAGGCCATAATAATAACGGCGGATATCAATAGTAACAGTTAGCCGGTGATCCGGCGGCCTCAGCCAATTTCATAAGTAACATCTCATCTAGCCGGTGATCCGGCGGCCGCAGCCTATACGCCATACCCAGTACCACTCCGTCGAGCCTCAAGTAACCCATACGGATACACTTGAGAGGGTAGGCAGTTGGTCTCTTGTGACCAAATATGCCATATCCAGTACCGCTCCGTCGAGCCTCGAGTAACCCATACGGATACACCCGAGAGGATAGGCAGAATATAAGTTGCCGTTTTGTTGATTTTTCGCGCGTGATAGTCATAGCCGTTTTGGCACAAATTGCACAATTAGGAGGGCACCCTGCAGAGCACTCACCCCCTAAATTTTATGTAACCGATATTGTTTCAACTTTAGTATAACGGGATTTTCAAAAATATAGCTTTATCGTATCACAAGATTTCGATCGTTGTTTAAAAGATTTCAAAAGTCGATCGATGTCACAGTTTACGCCTTTTCAGTTTAAAAATCCATTTCTTAGGCGATTGATCTGAAATTTTCACAGTAGCTCAAAAACATCCCAATGAACAACTTTCATGTTTTGAGTTTTTAGTAAAAACGATGGGAAGTATGTCAAAAATCAAGTTTTCTACTCGAATAGTATGCTGTCAGGATTCAGGTTTGACACATCTCAAAGATTTGACTTTTTAACATATCAAATGAGCTTCAAAAATTCTGAAATTTTATATGCACATACTAGACAAGATTATATGCAACTTTTGTTTAGAACTCAAAGATTGGATCGGACTAGAAATGATAGGAATAAGCTCATCAAGTTCGGTTAAGAAATCTGTGAACTTTGGAAAATTCTTTAAAACGCAGAATATGTCCGATTCGATTTGGGGTTTCAAAACTTGATGAAAATGCATGAAATTTTACAGAGGTATTCAAGACTCATAGATCTATAACTTTTGTTTAGATCATGAAGATTGGTTCGGACTAGAAATGATAGAAATAAGTTCATCAAGTTCGGTTAAGAAATCTGAAAATTTTTGAAAAGCCTAAAAACGCAGAATATGTCCGACTTGATTTGGGGTACCAAGACTTGATGAAAAATTCTGAAATTTTTACACAATATAGCTTAAGATCTTAGGATCAAAATCTTAGTTTTGAGTTTTCAGGTTTGAACGCTCGAAGTAAGAGTTTTGTTCGGATTTCAGAAAATACGTAGATTGGGGTTTTTAGGTTCGATTTTAACGTTTCGTTTAAGATTCAATGTTTCGGATGTCTTCAAACCACCCGTATTGATATGTAAGTTATCAACTTACAGAGAGTGAGTTCCTTGAACGTTCTAAGGTTGATCGATTTGTCCAAAATCGCCACGAACGAATCTACGCAACACGTTCTTCTTCTCCTTTGGCTACGAACGTGTTTGCAAGTAAAGATCCGTAAGTTAGAAGATTGATTATGATCTTAAAACAATAAGGAAACTTGATTGACACCTTACCAACAATCCAATGTCTGCAAATCCTTGATCTCTTCACTACCTTGATAGGATTTGGTTGCCGGAAAGTTCACCGGAAGTTCGCCGGAAGGTGTTTGGCTTAGAGAGAGTTTTTGGAGAGTTTGGGAGTGAATGATTGCTTAGAATGGCTGAGAATGGAGGTATGATTGATTACATATCGTCCAAATAATGTTCCCTCCCGTGATAGATCGGATTCCCAGCCTTGGGGTCAAGGAATATGGCAAGAAAGTCGCCAAAACGCGACAATGGCTGTTGTCAGGACGTTGGCGCGGGGTTGGCGCGCGAATCGGCCAAAGTCCGCGCCGGGGTGCGCGCCACCGGACGCGACAAACGCGTCTGTCGTCCCCCGCGGGGTTGGCGCGGGAATCCCCCAATTCCCGCGCGGACAGCGCGCCAAACTCGCCTGGACTTCGGTCCGGGCGGGGTCGTGCGATCCGTCGTGCTTTTCCTCCTCTCTTTCGGACTTCTATCCTCCTATATTTTCGGGCTCGATTTTTCGGGTCATTCTCGAGTCATAAATTCTTATCTTAAATTTATCTTGACTCAAATGAACTTCATGTTTGAGATCTTAAGTCCGTCGGTCTCGGATTCGTCGGCTTCTAATCCGTCATCTTTTTTATTCCCGTGTAATTCGACTTCACGGGTTCTTGGAATTAAAATTCTTTTCCTTTATGAACTTAACTCCAATTATTTCTACTCAATTCATGGAATGTCTTCGGGCTTCCTTTCCCTCTTTTATTCCATTTTGAATTTAAATTTATCGGCGTTTTATTTCCGAGCAATAATTTATTGTGATAAATTATTTTCTTCTTCTCGGAAATATTTCAACATTGATCGGAATAAATTTTTATTCCCTTGGACGTTGATAAAAATCTGGGGTGTTACAGTCCTAGCCCAGTCAGGCTCTCCCTGATACTGCTGTGACTGCTGCGAGTGCTGTGGCTGCTGTGGTGGAACTCTCGCTCTGCCTCTACCTCTGTCTCTACCACCTCGTGTACCCCGAGTGGACTGCGAAGGAGCCTCAGAATGCTCCTGGCTAGCATGTGAAGGTGCAGGTGGTGGTGACTGCCTGGGTAACTCTCTCGGAAATATCATAGGCTTGCACCTTATGCCAGGCAGCTTGAAATTCCTCTTCCCAAATGGAATAGGGGGCCTCATCCTCCAGTCTCTATCAAACTGCCCCATATCCACTCCTGCCTGTGCACACAGCTGCCATATCAAGCTGGGAAACATAAGAGTTGATCTCTTTGACACCCCCGGTGTCTGTCTCAACTCTAGTGATATAAGCTCTCACATGTTAATCGGGCTCCCCACCTTGATGCAGTATGGGACATACATATCCAAAGCAGTAGGTCCAGAGGTGTGAGTCGAAGGACTCAATCTAGATCTATAGAACATGAGCAGCTGATACATGGGTGCATCCATATCAGGCCCATGTAGCCTGCTCATGTCATCGTCATCATATGTGAGGACATCCTCCTGACCCTCAAACATCGACATCAGTACAAGCTTCTTGAACTCCTCCCTATCTTCAGCTCTCATAACTGGCTCCCAAAAGTCTCTGCCGTAAGGCACATCCACTACTCCGAAAAATTGGTTGATGTGCTGAGGAGTGATGGGTACTCTAACCCCGAAAATCCAAGAATCCTCCTCCTCAGCGTTGGCTAGAAACAACCTAGTCAACTCCCACGAATATAATCCCGTTGGATGTCTAACGAATCTCTCCCAACCTCTGGATCTAATAGCATCACGGAGTAGAGGGTGCTGCAAATCTCTGTCTGAAAATCCCCTATCAGCAATAATCCTCTTCTTGTGAAACCTCTTGTACAACTCGTAGGCTCTGGCACTCCTAAACACAGTGGCATCAAATATGCCCGGGCTGACATAAAACAACTCGGGTACATAAGCTCTCGGATCTTGCTTTTTCGGTCCTCCCCTATCCTGCTGCTCCTCCTGCTCCTCCTCATCTTCCTCTCCTCCTAAAGCCTCAGGGACAGGCTCCTGTATGACTAGTGCTGCAGATCTCCCCCTCCTAGGTCGAGAGGAAGTGGAACTCGTGACAGGTGCCTTCCCCCGAGAGGCTCTAGAGGGGGCCTGTGAATGATCGGACGTCTCAGGCTGAATGGTCTGATCAGGCTGGTTAGGCTGGTCAGGCTGATTGACCTCCTGATGGTCATCAGCTGGTACTATGGTATGTATAGAAGATGCACCACTCCTGGACTTGTTCCTCCTAAAATAGGAGAGAAGTCCCTTGGACTTGGAGGCACCACCTGATCCCTGTGGATGATCCATCTGTACCAAATTTTTAGTGCGGAGTCTGCGATTTTCAAAAATATGCTCATCAGGAATAGGAGTAGGAAAGCTATCCGGTGACTGTGGATCATAAATCCCCATTCTCCCCTCGGGCATGGGTATATACCTATAACCCGATTTCTTAGGGAGGTTTGGAGGATTATACATTATTTCAGTACCTGGTTGTACAAAAACTCCGGGTTAGTATCATATATATGCATTGCCTCCCATCCTCACACTTAAGTTTAAACCAAAGGTTTAACTTAAGTGTTAAGTATAAAGCAAACATATACATCAACCTAGAATGTGGGATTTAAATAACTCAATGACCAAGATGTTGCAGTTTAAAAAATTATGAATCCTAAACTTCGTTTAAACATAACACTCATTTTCTTTTAAAGTTTAAAATTCATGTTCAACATGTCTTTTTAATAAGAACTCCCTATTTTATTAAATTTTCACATTTAAAAACTAAAACAACCTAAACTGTCAAACTAATGCATTACAAATGGTTTAAATTAATATTTAAATCCATTACAATTTATTCATATAATAAATCAACCTATTTAAATTAACTAAATTACAAATGAGAGAGTTTTTATTAAAACATGGTTCAATTATCTCATATTATGAAGAACATGGAATTTTTGCCAAGAAAATAACTTTATATTTTTAATATAACTAAAATGACATATTCTAGTAATGTTTCATCCATTTAATTAATCAAAAATGTCATTTTAATTAATTTAAAAATAATTTTCAGATTTAAAAATTCTCAAAAATTCCAACTTTTAATGTTAATCCAACAATTTCACATTATGCATTCCAACCATGTTCAACAACACTTGTTCATGCTAAAACTAGAATTTAGACAATCAAAATCAAATTTTATCCCACATTCTACAAAAACCCAAAATTCAAGTAACAACACCAATACCAAAATTAATGCATTCCAAAGCACTAGAATATGATAATAATTGAATTAGGATAGCCATTCTTACCTAGATTGAAGGATTGGAACACTTTGAAGAGGAATCCCCAAATTTGAAGAACTAGGGTTGAAGAACCCTAATTTGATTCAAACAAAACAAAATTTGGGTTTTGGAATGAGAATTTGAACAATGTGGATAAAAATTGATAGGAAGAAACAAGATTTGGAAAAATTTTACCTAAGTGGCGTGGATTGTGTCGCTTGGAGGAGAAAAGTGGCGCTCGGTTGGAGAGGAAGAACAAGGCTGTCGAGTTCGAATGAGGAGAAAACAAGGGATTTTTGGGATTAAAATCCCGATCGAACCCGGGTTTGGAGCCCTTGACCCGCGGGTCGGCGCCATTTGTGGCGCTTGAGTGGTGTTTTCGGCGCCACACAGTTGATGTGGCGCCTAGGCCTTTTCAGAAAAATTCTAAGTCCAAAAATGGCGCCGAAAGTGGCGCTCCGGAGTGATTTTATGCGCCACAAAGAAGAAGTGGCGCATTACCTGACTGCAACTTTTTCCAAGTTTAAAAGTGGCGCATTTTATGGCGCTAGGGAGCAGTTTTATGCGCCACACAGTGTATATGACGCAAAAACTGACTTAAAATTTTTTCAGGATTAAAATTGGCGCATATTATGGCGCCTGAGCATGGTTTTAGGCGCCGCCAAGAAGGTGTGGCGCCTAAACTGAGTCTGTGGCACTCGAATTTCAGCTCAAACTTAACCAAAATGATAGTCAATACACTCCCTAAGGTTAGCAAGTCAGATTTAGCATATATAGACTTTTCAAATCCTTCCGGATCATAATTCTCCTCAATTAAATCAACTAGTCCATATAGATCCTCCTTCTTAACTCATCACCGAGTCAAAAATGCACAATTCAAGATCAATTCTCCATGCACACACAAGTCTATCATTTCTCAACATTTTGCTACTTATTCCAATTCAAAAGCAATGTCCTACTCAGTTTATTGAACACATACAACTAACATAGCATGAAGTTTAAACAACATAATTAAAATAAAAACACAACCTAAATTAATAAAAGCCGTAAAGCAACTAAAAGCACATAAACAATAAAATGCAACATATTTTTGTCTTTTTCTGTCATTTTATAATTTTTATTGGTTTTTATAAATGTAATAAATCAAAACTCAACATAATTAAAATGCAATGCACTTACTTCAATAAGCAGATTTAAACAACCAAAGGCTTAACATTAATTTGTTCGATGAATTTAACTTCATCTCCAAAATAATGTTTAAGTCTTTGACCATTTACAGTAAATTCCCTTTCATCTTCAGCTTTTTAAAACTACTGCACCATTATCCAACACCTTAACAATCCTGAAAGGTCCTGACCATTTTGTCTTCAATTTACCAGGAAATAGTTTAAATCTAGAATTAAATAAAAGCACTAATTGTCCAGCTTCAAATACCTTAGGTCTAAGCATCTTATCATGATAAAGCTTTGTTCTCTCCTTATAAATTAAAGCATTATCATAAGCTTGACGTCTAATTTCTTCTAATTCAGTGAGATCTATTTTCCTTTTTTCTTGAGCCTCCTTAAATTCAAAATTCAATTTCTTCATAACCCAGAGTGATTTAAACTCAAGTTCAAAAGGTAAGTGACAAGCTTTACCATAAACTAATTTAAAAGGAGTCATACCTATAGGTGTTTTAAAAGCTGTCCTATAAGCCCACAATGCTTCATCTAACTTAAAAGCCCAATCTTTTCTAGATTTTCCTACCGTGGCTTCCAAAATCTTTTTAATCTCACGATTAGTGACTTCTACCTGACCATTGGCTTGAGGATGATAGGGTGTTGTTATCCTATGATGAACATGAAATCTAGATAACAATTGATTAACAGCCCTATTAACAAAGTGAGATCCACCATCACTAATGATTGCTTTAGGCACACCAAAACGAGTAAAGATTTGCTTTTTCAGAAATTTAATCACTTGTTTAGCATCATTTAAAGCACATGATTCAGCTTCTACCCATTTTGATACATACTCTACAACAACAAGAATATACAATTTCCCATTAGATGGTGGAAAGGGACCCATGAAATCAATTCCCCACAAATCAAACAACTCAACAGGCATAATTCCTTTTAATGGCATTTCATCCCTTTTAGTGATATTACCAGCCCTTTGACATACATCACATTTTAGCACAAATGATCTAGCATCACGATAAATATTAGGCCAATATAAACCACCTTCGAGTACCTTATGAGCTGTCCTATTTGGTCCAACATGTCCTCCTCCAAGTCCTTCGTGGCAAGCCTTTAATACTTTTTCAAAATCTTCATCAGGGATGCATCTCCTTACGATTTGATCTGAACAGAGTCTAAACAAATAAGGTTCATCCCAAATAAAATATTTAGCATCAGTTTTAAATTTTTGTTTCTGGCTATGCCATTTTAAATGATCAGGAATTACACCACATGCTAAATAATTCACAAAATCAGCAAACCACGGATCAGAGGAAGTGTTATTTATTAAATACAAATTTTCATCAGGAAATGCATCATTAATTAATCTTTCTTCCCCTTTTTCATGCTCAAGTCTAGATAAATGATCAGCTACAGGATTCTCATCTCCTTTTCTATCTTTAATTTCCAAGTCAAATTCCTGTAACAATAATACCCATCTAATTAACCGTGGTTTAGCATCTTTCTTTGCAAACATATATTTAATAGCAGCATGATCAGTGTAAACTACAGTTTTTGAGCCTATCAGATATGGCCTAAATTTTTCACATGCATAAACAACAGATAAAAGTTCTTTTTCAGTGGTGGCATAATTTCTCTGGGCTGTATTTAAAGCCTGACTAGCATAATAAATAACATGAAGTTTCTTATCCTTTCGTTGACCCAATACTGCTCCAACAGCAAAGTCACTAGCATCGCTCATGATCTCGAATGGCAAACTCCAGTCAGGTGGCTGAATAATTGGTGTTGTCACCAATGCTTCCTTGATCCTATTGAACGCCTCAATACACTCATCAGTAAAATCAAACTCAACATCTCTACATAGCAGCTTAAACAGAGGTAATGCAATTTTTGAAAAATCTTTTATAAACCTTCGGTAAAATCCAGCATGTCCCAGAAAACTTCTCAAAGTTTTTAAATTATTAGGAGGTGGAATTTTTGCAATCACTTCTACTTTAGCCCTATCAACTTCAATGCCATTTTTAGAAATCCTATGTCCTAAGACAATACCTTCATTAACCATAAAATGACATTTTTCCCAATTAAGAACTAAATTTGACTCTTCACATCTAATCAGAACTTTTTCCAAGTTAATTAAGCATTTTTCAAAATCAGACCCGAATACAGAAAAATCATCCATAAATACCTCAATGCAAGTCTCAATTAAATCAGAAAATATAGACATCATGCATCTCTGAAATGTAGCTGGAGCATTACACAAACCAAATGGCATTCTCCTATATGCAAATGTACCGTAAGGACATGTAAATGTAGTTTTATCTTGATCCTCAGGTGCAATTGGAACTTGATTATAACCAGAATAGCCATCTAAAAAGCAATAAAACTCATGACCAGCTAAACGCTCTAACATTTGATCAATAAAAGGCAGTGGAAAATGATCTTTCCTAGTCTTATCATTCAATCTCCTATAATCAATGCATACACGCCATCCAGTAGTAGGTCTAGTAGGTACTAATTCACCATTTTCATTTCTAATTACAGTCATACCTCCCTTTTTAGGCACTACTTGAACTGGACTCACCCACTGACTATCAGAAATAGGATAGATAATACCTGCATCGAGTAGTTTAATAACCTCTGATCTTACAGCTTCTTGTAGATGTGGATTCAATCTCCTCTGGGGCTGTCTCACTGGCTTGTCATCCTCCTCCATATAAATCCGATGTGTACACAATGCTGGACTCAGTCCCTTGATGTCAGCTATTGTCCAACCTATTGCTCTAACACGCTTACTCAACACTTGGGTTAATGCATTTAATTGATCATCATTTAATTTATTACTTGCAATAACAGGTAAAGTATCATTCTCACCAAGAAAAACATACCTCAAATGTGATGGCAGCTCTTTCAATATCAATGTAGGTGGCTTTTCAACAGACGGGACTAACTTGGATTCTTCTATTGCACATGTTACTTGCATAGGTAATCCTCCCTCACACTTACTTTCAGCTAAGTCCTCACAACTCTCCACTTACTGCTCAAATTTCCTATAGGGATCGTGTCTAGCAAAGAATTCTCTCTCAATCACCTCATCCTCCTGATAGATAGCTGTGACTCTATTACACGGGTAGGTGTCAGAACTAGCGTGTTGTGTTTTAGTTGTCTTAGAAATGTCAAACGACACTTGTTCATTACCTACTTTAAGTGTAATTTTACCATCATCCATATCAACCATAACCCTACCAGTTTGCAAAAATGGTCTACCTAAAATCAGAGGAATATCAATGTCTTTTTCCATATCAAGAACAACAAAGTCAACAGGAAAAATGAAGCTCTCTACTTGAACAGGAACATCTTCTACAATGCCTAAAGGAGTCCTAATAGATCTATCAGCAAGCTGTAGCTGCATCCTAGTAGGCTTCACAACTCCTACTCCTAGTTCTCTAAAGACATGTAGAGGCATCAGACTAATACTAGACCCGAGATCACACAAAGCTTTGTTGAATTCTTTAGTGCCAATAATGCATGGAATAGTATAACTCCCAGGATCTTTTTGTTTAATAGGTTGCCTTCTTTGTAAAATTGCACTGCATTCCCCTGTCAGTGTCACTTTCTCTTCATCATCAACACTCCTCTTTTTTGATAGAATTTCTTTTAAAAACTTAGCATACACAGGCATTTGTGCAATGGCATCAGAAAAAGGAATATCAATTCTTAAATTTTTAAAGACTTCTAAGAATTTAGCATAATCTTTATCTTCCTTAGCCCTCTTAAGACGCTGTGGATATGGAATAGGTGGCTGATATGGCTTGACTGAGACAACAGACTTTCCTTTACCCTTATCTTGTTCAACTCGAAGTTTCTCACTCTCCTTAGGCTCATCAGTGTTTTTATGCTGACTTTCTTTCTCTGTATCCTCATTTTGATCATCTATAGCATCAGCTAAAACCTCTGGATCATCTAAGGTAGGGTAAGGATTGGGTAATTCCTTTTTGTTCCTTAAAGTGATTGCTTTACATTGCTCTTTTGGATTAGGATCAGGCATGCTTGGTAGTGTTCCTTGCTGTCTATTTAAAGTGTCCCTAGCAATTTGACCAACTTGTACTTCTAAATTTCTCATTGAGGCTTGCATTTGCTGAATTGTTTGTTGTTGAGACACGATTGTGCTCATTAACTCTTTTAAATTGACCTCATCACTTACTTGATTTTGTTGCAGCTGTTGTTGAGGTTGAAAGTTCCTAGGCTGTTGGTTAGGGTAAAAAGGTTGATTCTGATTTCTGTTTTGATTATAGTTTTGGTTTTGATTTTGGTTTTCAAAATTCTGGTTTTGATTTGGGTTTTGATTTGGGTAATTTTGATTTTGGTTTTGTGGATAAGATTGACGGTTGTTTTGCGGATAGGTGTTTTGTTGAAATTGAGAATTCTGATTTGGATAAAAGTTTTGATTTTGAGGACGGTTTTGGTTGTAGTTTTGCTGCCTATTTCCCATGTAGTTCACATCTTCCACTTGCTCCTCAGTCCCCTCACACTGCATAGTCTCTTGAAGTCCTTGATCAAGCAAGTGACAAGCTGATGACTCGTGAGGTCCATGACAAATACCGCATCTCACAACTTTAGCTTGACCTTTCTTAAGCGTAGAAACCTCCCTCATCAAAGCATCTAACTTAGAATCTATAGCAACTGCCTTTTCTACCTCATAGATTCCCCCTTTTGTTTTATTTCTAGCATTTTTCTTATCAGGAAATTTTTTCATATTAGAAATCTTTTTCTCTATGATTTCCTTAGCTCTAGAGGGTCCTATAGACAGAAACGAATCTCCAGCTGCCGCATCCAACAAGTTCCTCCAATGATCAATCAACCCATTGTAGAAGAAGTGCATCTGCTGCCAATCTTCAAAGCCATGATTCGGGCATCTCGCCAATAAAGTGTTATATCTATCCCATGCTTCAAGTAAAGTTTCACCCTCATCTTGCACAAATTCTTTGATTTTTTCTTGTAATTCAATAACCTTGGATGGTGGGAAGAATTGTTCTAAGAAAGCTTCTAACATTTTATCCCAAGTAGTGACATCCCTTAATTGAAGTGAGTTATACCAAGTTTTAGCTTTATCTCTGAGTGAAAACGAGAACAATCTCAACTTAATTTCATCACTAGTAACACCATTTATTTTCACTGTGTCACAATAGTCCAGAAAGTTCCTTATGTGCTCTACAACATCATTAGTAGGTGCTCCATTATATTGATTAGCTTGAACCATTGTGATTAGTGCAGGCTGAAGGGTAAAGCTTAAAGCATCTACATCTGGCCTAGGAGTTCTATTAAGCAGATTTCCACTAGTTCCTTGTAAGTGTTCTTCAATGGTCATTTCAGCTTGATCATCGTGCTCCAAATCACCACCGTTACCTCCATTATTACCCTGATTATCATTATTATTCGCTGCCATGTTTAACCTATTGAACTGAGCAACTAATTGATTAGTTTGAATTGTTGAAATTCCAGTCGTTGTAGAATAGTCTTCTTCATCAGATGATGAATTAATTAAAATTTTCAACTGAGCTGGTCTCCTACGTTTTCCTAATCTAATAGCTCTAAGAGTACGCTTAATTTCAGGATCATAAGCTATTTCTGCTTGTTTGCTTCGCACTGCAAATATTAAATAAAATAAAATAAAATAAAATAAGTAACAGTTAAATTAATATTTAACTTAATAGATTTAAATTAATAAACTAAAAAAAATCAAAAATTCACAACAAATTCCCCGGCAACGGCGCCAAAAACTTGATGGGTGATTCTCACTACTCATATTTTACCACAAGCGGATGGTTGTCATCAAGTAATAAAAACCGGTGAATACCGGGTCGAATCCACAGGGAATTTCAGAATATTATTTCATTCCGGAGAAATTTTAATTGTTCTTAAGTTCATTAATTATATCTAATATGTTTAAAAAGATTTTGATTAATTCTAATGGTGATTTAATTAAAAATAGTGACATTAAATTTAAAATAAAGCAAATTAAAATTATATTTAATGAGAATATAAATGGGAGATGCTTGTAATATTTTAAATATAGCCATCTTTATATAAAATAGAAATTGCATATTGATTTAGCATTTTCCAATGTCTAAAAAGATCAATTTCTTAAAATTAATTATTTTATAAAGATTAAAATTATTATAATCTGCTAATAATCAAATTATGCTTAAACAGATTTCATGGAAGTTAGTTAAATTATCTAACATTCTGCAATCATTATTCTAGGCTTAAATCTGAGTCTTTCCCAAGCTTACAAATTTTCCTATAGCAATTAAAAGGCACTTTTCATTTCCCAAATCATTGTGCACATGCTAGATCCATTTATAATGTAATTTATTCCCAATTCCGGTACTTAAATATTAATTCTACTTTTTATCTCCCGATTTAGCAAAGCAGAAATCACAGAATTGAGTTCTAACATTTAATTATGCAGAACAGTGTAAATAATTTAACAATTATGGTAAAATAATAACAAAACATGGTAAACTGGATTTAATTAATAATATTAAATTGCAGACAGATTAGACTTAATGCCAGATTACTAAAAATAGGAAATTAAATATGATCGATCAGTCAAGTTTTTAACAGAGTTGATGATTTGAATAGCAAAATTGTAATAACTCAAAACATCGATCAATTTAATAGCATCTAACATATAATTCTAATACAGATTTTCATATCATTGCAGATTACTCCAATTTGATCGATCAAAACAGATTTCACCAAATTATGAAATTTCATTTCTATCATTCAGGCA
Organism: Hygrophila difformis; assembly: GCA_030278955.1. Taxonomy (NCBI): domain Eukaryota; kingdom Viridiplantae; phylum Streptophyta; class Magnoliopsida; order Lamiales; family Acanthaceae; genus Hygrophila; species Hygrophila difformis. The sequence continues at coordinate 51,251,695 of JAOANR010000002.1, read as the reverse complement.
GAATGGCGCTCAAACTAGAGTAAAACATAATCTGATATTTTAATCATAATTCAAACAGATTAATCCAGATTACAGAATCAAACATCGACATATTATATTACTTCCATAAAAGATGAATTCGTACTTCAAAGTGATTCTGAACTCCCGTTCTAGAACACTTCTAACACGAACATTACAGAAATCCGTCTACAAATTAAGAACATGATAGCAGACTACATTTAGAGGCAAATTCAATTCATTACAAAGCATGAAAAAGAAAGGCAACACCTAGAATAAGAAGAACACGCCCAGAACAGCGTTCTTGATGCATTCCTCCGGCATGGATTTGTGTTTCTGGCCTTCTTCTCCCATTTGCAGATGTTTCCAAGATGTTTCTGTCGATAATTGTGTGTCTGGTTGTGTAGAATGAAGAGAAAACGGTGTTTAAAACCGAGTTCGGGAGGTTAAGAAACTGCTCAACCGCGATTGTGGCGCAAAAAGTGGCGCTCGGAAGAGGTTTTCGGCGCCACCAAGGAGCTGCGGCGCATACGGAGATTTTCTGAATTTTTGGAAATGGCGCAAAAAATGGCGCAGAAGAGCACTTTTATGCGCCGCCAAGAAGGTGCGGTGCATTCTGACAATTTCCCAAATTTTACCCTGTGGCGCATAAAATGGCGCTTCGGAGCAGTTTTAGGCGCCACCAAGCTATTGTGGCGCATCCTGAAGCTTTTTCAATCCGAAAAGTTCCCAAGTGTTGAAGTGGCGCATAAAATGGCGCTGAAGAGCATTTTTATGCGCCGCCATGCCTATGTGGCGCATTCTGAAGCCTTCCAGTGTTGAAAATTCCGAATATTGCATCCTTTGACCTCCGAACATCTTCTTTCTTCCTTTTAATGCCTGAAACACCATTGCAATGTATTAGAATTGCCAAAGTCTTATTAAAAAGCATAAAACAAGGTAAATTGGGCTCGAATAAGCTCAATTTAACCGGTCTTATTAATATTTACAAATTACATGAAATATACACTAAAAAGCTGTAATACCCGAGAATTTTCCAACATAAAATAAATGCAATAAATAAAATAAATAAATAAATAAATATAATAAACATGATAAAGGGATAAAGAATCATAAAAGATGAGAAATGAAATTTAAATTAAAAAGGAATCAAAATTCCAAGAACCCGGGAAGCCGAAGACGATTTAATCGAATAAATGGTTACACGGAAACCCAACACCGATGGACTCAATAACTCGAGTCCAAACATAAATTTAGATCCGAGTAAAATTAAGATGGGAAATCGGAGCCCGAAGATACCCCGGAAATCCGAATCCGGGAACATAGGGGGATAGAAGTCCGAAAGAGAGGAGGAAACGCCCGACGGATCGCACGACCCGGCCCAGACCGAAGTCCAGGCCAGGACGGCGCGGTGGCCGCGCGCCCAATGGGGAAAACCGCGCCAAGAGCGCGCCACATGACAGATTTGCTTGTTGCGTGAATCTCTCGCCCGAACGCGGATTTTTCGACTTTCGGTTGAACATCACTCGACCTAAGACCTTTAGGTCAGATGTTGGACGCCCTAGGGATTGAGAATTCTATAAATAAGCCCCTTGGGAGCCCCAAACAAGTTTACAAAACCCTACAACCTTCTATACGTTCGAAACCCTAAATTCGGAGTCGACGGAAAGCACCAAACGGAGGCAGCAGCTTTGGACGAAAATCCAAGGTCTCCAAACGTTGTGGTAAGCTCTAGTCCGATAAATCTTTTCACGTTTCAATCCGAAAACGGATTCTAACTTCGGTTCTTCTCTTTCTACACCCCGTATCGAATCTAGATCGTAGAACCCGACGAACGGAGAGGAGAAACGGTGATCTGGAAGCCACGCCTCCGAACTGGACATCCCCGACGTTCATAGACACTGTAAGTTAACGCTTACACGGTTTTGGGAGTAGTAAAAATATTCAAATCTAGAAACTTGAGCAAATCTTTCGTAAATCTGTCCGTATGTGATTCTTAACGGCGCAACAGTTTTGTCTAATTTTTTCGAACCTTAAAACGACTTCAAACGGAAAAACTTAAAACACGAAAAACGTTCCTAAGACATAGATCTATCTACTGTAAAATTTTCATAATTTTTCATCGTGTTTAGATATCCGAAAACGACCACAAACAGACCCGCCTTGAGTTTAGATCTTGAAACGGTGATAGAACTTTAGTTCGAACTTGTTGGTGATTTCTACCTTGGATCTAGACCGATCTAGGCTTAGCGTTGAACATAAAAGTTGTAGATCTATGCGTTAAGAACACCTCCGTAAATTTTCAGAATTTTTCGTGTTGATTTGATATATGAAATCCACCCGAAACCGAACTGCGAGGATGTGGATCTTGAAATCTTGACAGATTCTTGGCCCGAACTTGTTGGCGTTTTTGACAATAGAAATAGGATGAATTAGATCTTTTGCTGAACATAAAACTTGTAGATATATGTCTTAAGATGATCTCTGTCAAATTTCGTTAATTTTGGAGTTGATTTGCCATGGTAGAATTCAAAATCTCTAAACTGTGACCTAGGAAATTCGGACAGATTTATACTTCTGTGGAAATTAGTGTTTTTGACCTATTTAGGTATCTCGGATTGAAAAAGTTAAAACACAAAAGTTGTAGATCTTGACGTTTTGGAGTAAGATGCGAAATTTCGGAATTTTTGAAATTAAATCTGATTTTAGACACATTTTTGATTAAACTGTGGTTGACCGAGTCAAATCTTGAACTCTTGATGAAACTTGTGAAATTTGCGAAACTTGTTTGACCTGTGGGTTCGATTCCCCAGGATGTCTGTGTCAAACCTTGCGGGTTCGATTCCCCAGGGTGTGTTTGAGTTCTTGCGGGTTCGATTCCCCAAGGGCGATTGTATGTTCTCCTGCGGGTTCGATTCCCCAGGATGTCCGTGTCAAACCTTGCGGGTTCGATTCCCCAGGGTGTGTCTTTCTGCGGGTTCGATTCCCCAGAATATGTGTTGATTCCTACGGGTTCGATTCCCTAGGATGTATGTGAGTTCTTGCGGGTTCGATTCCCCAAGGGCGATTGTTTGTTTTCTTGCGGGTTCGATTCCCCAAGAATAAATTATACTAGATTATATCGAATAAAAGAGGAAGAGTGAAATCCTGAAATACGTGAATATTTCCTTTATTTAAATTGTGCCTTTAAATTTGTCTTGCGATTATTTTATCATGTTGTTGGATTATGATCCTATGGAAAGCCTTATCTTTTAAATTATGCAATTAAATTATTATTAGATGGATAAAATTTAATCATGGATATTCTGCACATGTTTTCTTTAAATCTAATTAAAGGCTTTGAAACCTCATGATCATGTTTGTGTTAACTTACTCAGCACGTAGTGCTGACCAAACCATTTTTATTTCCCTGTTTATTTCAGAGCTGAAGAATATGCATCATCATATGCACTCATGGGAAGTTTTGGGAAACAATTTATTTTTAAATGTTACGTTAGACTAGAAATTGCATGAACGGGCCTGTTTAACCCGTATTCTGGCCGTGTTGGCTATATTTAAATTCCGCTGCATTGTTCTTATGTAAATATTATTTTCCGCTGTAAATTTGATGTATTAATTTTTAAATTATATACAAATGGGCTGTTTGAATGTTTTAAATTCTGAAAAACCATAGCCTTGCATCTCCTTAGCAAGCTCGGAGAAACCGTGTCTTGCTAGGGAGGTGTGGCGGTGACATCCCGACCTGGGTGACCAAAAACCGGGGTGTTACAAAAGCAGTAAAATAAGGCCTCATGCACGCAATTTAGGTTCATTTTATCATAATTTAAGCTTATTTAAATGTGGTTTCACAGGGTGCATCAGCGGCCTATCTTCGTCAATGTAGACAATGGCATGATATTGACGGTTGCTCCTCCGTCAATAAACATTCTTCTGAGCGGTCTCCCATTAACCCAACCTTTCACATACAAAGGCCTCACATGCTGAGACATCTTTGCAGTCGGGGGTAAAATCGTGCTTGGTTGAGCTTCAGGGACAAATGCCTCATATCCTTCTTCGACCACTTTCTCAATTTCGGCCTCACATGCTGAGACATCTTTGCAGTCGGGGGGTAAAATCGTGCTTGGTTGAGCTTCAGGGACAAATGCCTCATATCCTTCTTCGACCACTTTCTCAATTTCGGCCTCAGGCCGAAATGCTTCAAGTTTGGCGAAACAGAAATCCACAATGGGTTCTTCATCGCCGAAATATTCTCCCTCCTTCTGAAAAAAGACCACAGCTGGTTCAGAATCAGACCAGTATTCCTCCTCAGTTGTTGTGGTCATTCCTACCATGTTCGCACTAGACCCGAAGTCAAACTTGAACTGCCCGATTGAAAGTGAATCACCGTTCGGGACGATGGTTGTCTTTGGCTTCCACTCCCTAGTTCGGACTGGTCTAGGCTTCCACTCCTCCTTTACTTTCGGCTGCATTATTTTCGGGCGAAATTCGGTTTTGTTTTTCAGCCGATCCTGCCCTTCTTTCGGCTTCCTTTCTTCTTTCCCTTCGGCTGATTTCAAACGAGTCGAAAATACTCTATTGAGGATCCGTCCTTCAGAGGACGAGCAATCGTCTGGAAAGTCCTCTTCCATATGCATCATTTCGTACTCTTCTTGCTCAAAAGCGCCAGCTGCTTTAAGCCGTTGCATCCTTCGTTTGAAAGTACGATACGATCCCTTTCCTTTTGAAACCTTTTTCTCTTCTGCCCTCCAAGCTGAATTCACAAATCGGCGTTGGCCGAAATGCCTCTTCTCTGGGGAATTCTGAACCCATCGGCCTACCTGAGTATTTGCTGGTGGCCTTCTGAGTTTCTTCATTTCGGGAGTGACAGCATCTTCAGGAACTGTGATCTGAATCACAGTCTTTCCATTCTGCTTATCGGCTGTCAACTTTATCTCTGAATCCCAACCGTTAGTTATAATTTTCAACGTTGGTTTCTCATTCTCATCTCCGATTTCGACCTTCTGATGTTTATCCGATTGCTTGATCCATTCCTTTACTTCATAATTCCCTAATCGGTCAAAAAAAATCTGCAATCTTCTCCTTCCCCTTCGGAGATCCTAAGCGTTTCCACACTCCTGCCTTCTTCTGAGCCGATGGCCGATCTCCTAGCTGATCATACACAGAGCATTTACTCGACGATGGTTGGTCCCCCAATCGATCATGCACAGACCTATTCTGATCGGGATGCACCATCACCATGTTCGCGACAGGGAACGGATTCTTATCTATTGCCATGAGCCTATCCGGGAACTTCAATTTCCCATCATCGACATGCTTTTGAATTAGCTTCCTAAAATGTCCACAGACCGTCGTAAAATGAGTAGCCGATCCATGGAATCTACACCATCCGGCTTCCAATTGATCTTTGGTGGGCTGTGGGTGATTTCCTTTAAATTCCAACAATCCGTTCTTCTGGCAATAGTCGAATATTTCGTCCATCTGAGATAGGTCGAAAGAATAAAATCTCTGAGATTCGTCCCTGACCTCTCCTTCTTTCTCCTTGCCTCTGACTGGCCGAAGTGCTGGACAAGTCATAGGCTTCTTAATGACTAATTCAGCCCTTGCAACTTCGGCTAAGGCAGGGATATCGTCCGTGTTGTACTCTTCCTGGACTTCGCATCTATCCAGAGACTCTGCAAATGAAGCAGCTGACTGGATAGGTTGCGATCTGCCACTTTGACTTCGGCTTGATTTGAAAGCCGCTTGTTCTGCCAAATAAGTCTCCATTCTTATGGCTTCGGCCGTTAATTCGGCCACAGTCCTGGGTCTTGTAACCATCAGTCTGTCCTTGATGGCAAACTTTAAATTCTGCTTTAGGATTTGAATATATTCATGCTCCGGCAGCATTGTCTTCATTTGAGCCTTCACTGCATAAAATCTTTCAATGAACTCAGTAACTGATTCGGTCGCCTTCTGCTTGGTTGATGTCAGATCGACCACCGATACTTCAGGACTAGTATTATAAAATCGGTCAAGGAATAACCGCTCCATTTCGGCCCAGGTGTTAACCGATCCTGCTGGTAAATTGATGTACCACTCAAATGCTGGACCAGTTAACGATAGGCTGAACAATATCAGCTTATGAAAATCGTTTTGCGCGATTCTAGTGCATTGAGCTGTAAATCGGCCAATATGTTCAATCGTAGACCGGCCGACTTCTCCAGAGAAAGTATTGAAAACTGGAACCTTTACTCCTCTAGGCAGTGGATACTGCTCCTCAATATAGTCCGGATAAGGCTTCCTATACATCGGCCTGTTCTCCTGGTCGATGATATTTCCAAACTGAGTAAGAATTATCTCAGCAATTAATTCCCTGTCAACCAGTTGTGGTGGATTCGGCTGCTGTGGTAAGTATTGTTGTTGCACCACCGGAGCAGGCGGTTGCACTACTGGTTGAGGCGGTTGATTATGTTGCTGATCGTACCTTTGCTGCGGAGGGACGAAAGGCCGTGGTCCCTGCCCTCCTAGCGGCCGATAGGCCTGCTGTTGAAAATTATGAGGATTTTGCATCGCAGGTGGTGGATTTTGCGCCATTGGTGCATGCTGTGTTCCCATCGGATACATATTCCTTGCTAATTCGGCTCTGAACATAGCTGGCATTGCTGCCAGGATATTGCCTTCTATCTGGCGAACCGAATTGGTAACCGCCGCTTCAACAATAAATTGAACCTGATCTTGGAACCGCGGGGTTAAATCGTCGTTCGAAAACTCCTGATTGTGGAAGTTTGATGGTCCGGGGAATCCTGGGGGGAATTCTCCATTTTCTGCTATGTGTTCTTCCTGAATCGGCGGCAAATCAGTCCTCGCCGCCGTGTTAACCGCTGGAGTTGTTTGTTCAAATGCCATTTCTCGTCCCACTGGGCGTGCCCCTGTTTGGCTTCTGGTCGAGCCAAGGACATTTTTCTCCTCAAGGGAGGCTACCGGAAAAGGATCAAACCGGTTACGGGTCCGGATTAATGATAATGCGCCCAAACTTGACTAAATATTCCTTAGAATTTGAATGGCAACAAGATACAATGGAGAATCTACATGTTGTTAAGAAACAACGGCGAATTCACCGGAAAAACTAGAACCAAACTACCGGTTTTTAAAGAACAACGGTGGTCTTGGAAGTAACCGCTACAAGCTAAACTAGAGTCTAGGAAAACTGTAAAGGAAAGCTGTAAAGAAAGCAGTAAAGATACAAAGAAGTAAATTTGATAAAGGAATTTGGGGGTTGGATTGATCTCTCTTGACTCTGTGTATGGCATCCCCTATTTATAGCCGGAGCTGAAATAACCGCTCTCCGGCCGATTCCTTTAAGCCGAATTCTGTCTTCCTCTTATCGGTTGATTTGGTTTCGGCTGCCTTGGTATCATTTCGACCGAAATCTCATGCCTCTTGGACCATTCTTTCGTTTGGTCTCTTGGGTTGTTCGGCCCTATTGATTCTGACTTCACTTTCTTTAAACTCTCTCTCTTGGCCCATGTTTTTATGACCCAATTCTTTCTCTCACGGCCCACTCCTTCTCGTGGCCCCAACAGTAGGTGAACCCCTTGTGACCGGTGGAGTGGCAAGCGGAATATTGGCAACTATGGTGGCCGGAATCTTGGCATTGTGGATCGGAGCAACTCTTTTCAAATATTTATACTTCAATAATAATGTAACTAAAAAATAGTCATTCGGTTAAACTGATGACATCATTTGATTGGTAACAAATTCGATTTTTTATCATTAAACATTCATTCTGTCATTACAATGTAATAATAATGAATCTATAACATTGTTTTATCTATTTCTATGAATCAAGCATTATATATTTATTTATATGTATATTTATATTTAAGATAATGATAAAAATGACTTGGGTTTAGTGGATCGTTGAATTGCTAACACGATAACAGCAGAGACAGAAGACCTGATAATGCCAATGGGGTGGGGTTTTGCGTGTGGACAACGATTTGAACTCTATTGATTTCTGCAAAGCCGCGTATAGACGGTTACCATTTTGACTTTCCCATTTTGTAATAGTAATAACGATAAAATAAATAAAGATTATTGTAATAATAATAATAATTTCGAACTGTTGTTGTTGTAGATGTGGTCAAAGTGCACAGTGAGACGGTGTGATCTATTCAAACTTCAAAGTTCAAACCCACCCCTCCCTCCTCACTTCAGTCCATTGACCAAGTCTAGTTTTCCTTATTTTTATCACACACAAACACACACAAACACACATGTATGTCTGTGTGAGACTGAGTAAAGATTTCCAGACCTTTCCAAGGAAGCCAACTTTGCTCCATAACCCCTCATGGCTCATGTTGGTCTCTGGAAATTCGTCAGAAAATGTTCGTAACCCAACTACTCAATTCATTTTTTTTATTTTAATTTTTTTTAAAGAAAGAAATTGAAAGTAGAAATGAAGAAAGGAAAAAAATGTAACATATCAGCCGACAGCGTCAGTGCAAAGAAACCTTGAAGAGTCAAAACTTAGTTAAGAGCACAAGTGTCTGTTTTGACTTTTTACAAAAGAAATTTTGGAAGAGATATAAAATAAAAAATAAAATAAAATACAAAAATAATAAAATGAACTCAAACGTAATACAGAATACATATATCCAGAGAATTAACATTGAATATTCGACGAATCAAATTCATTATTCAAATTGTTTGACAAAGTGTTGGGTTTATCCCACATCGGTTATAATGGTTCCCCATTACTACCTTATATGGATTGAGAGCAACTCTACCTATCACCAATTGGTTTTAGGTGTGAGCCTCCCATCCATGAAATTTCTACATGGTATCAGAGCTATGGTTGCCCGGATTGGGTATATATTTGATCCTGAATTTGGATTTGAATTTGATTTCGAGATGATATCATCTCGAGGGGAGGGTGTTGGGTTTATCCCACATCGGTTATAATGGTTCCCCATTACTACCTTATATGGATTGAGAGCAACTCTACCTATCACCAATTGGTTTTAGGTGTGAGCCTCCCATCCATGAATTTCTACACAAAGCCTTGGGCTACAATATCGTCGGCCTTATTGTATTAATGATTTCTACCTAATTCCATAGAAAAACAAATCACTTATGTACAGTATAATTTAATGCTACCTTTCTATCATCATCTCCAAAAAATGAAACCCAAAATAAAAGAATAATTATTGTATATAAAAAAAAATGTAAAAGAAATTTCAATTTTGGGGTATAGAATTCTGCCTCTTGGAAGGAGCAGAAGGAGGGATCGGAACCGCTCTGGGAAGCTTGCTTAAATACCATTCACCGGTTCCGAATTTTCCGGTTCCCTCCTTCTTCTTCTTCTCCGTCTCCATCTTCGGCAGGGTCATCGTTGTTGTGGTAGTCGTCGTCATCAACATCCTTCCTTCCTCCGGCATGGTGGTTGTTACATTTGTCGTCGTGGCCATCGTCTTCAACATCCTTCCTTCGACACAAGAATTCGCCACCAAAAGGGCAAGAACGTATAGGCAAAGAATCTTGGAATGGAAATAGCAACTTTTATCCTCCATAAGAGAGAAATTATATTGTCGAAAATTGATAAAAGAAAAGATCTTTGAATAGATGGTAGAATGGTTTTTCTTGTTTTTCTTTTTAGGGTTTTGATATATGTGCAATGTAAATGTAATATGTGTCTATATATAATTATATAGGGGTGTGGATTTTGGAAAATCTTTCTATGCATGGAGAAGAGTATTTGTCACGCAATGGAACATATATTAAAGATTTTTTTTTTTAGAAAAAAGAAAGTTGATTTGAATTTTCAATGTCAACGGGCATTTATAGTTAGTAGTACTAGGAGTCTAGGAGTATAAGTATAATTAAATTTTACTCGTTAGTTCACCTTCTTTTCTAGTATTTTATATACATTTTCAAGGAAATTTTTTCCTACCGTCGTTGCCACTTGCTACTAACTAAGAAATTCAATTCAACGTGACAGGGATGTCTTTCGCGATTAAATTAATATGGGCTTTGTCGATTAATTAAACTTTGATCTCTAAATAACGTTATTAGTACCCCCTAGCTAACTCTACTTGTAAATTAATATATACAAGTGTATTGAAATATCACATTTAATTTTAATATATAGATAAATATTATTTAATTATAAGTATTATGGTAGTACTATTCACATTCAACATTGCACAACAAAAGAATAAAAGATTGCGATTAGTGACACATCAAATGCGTCATTAAAAAGCAAAAGCGACACTATCCACAAAACTTTGGTTTTTCATGTTTTAGCGATGCCTTATACTTCCTCCGTTCTCAATTATTTGTAACATTGCAAATGCTGCCACTATTCATTTATTGCTCTGATTTCAATTTTTATCATAGTTATACAAGTTAAAATATAGTCAAGTGAGATCTTGTTATATTCGATCGTCTCGTCTTGTAGTTTTTAAATATCGAACTTTTAGAATTTTTACTTATACCGAACTTGAGTTATTAATGGTTTAAAATATACATTGGACTGTGCGCTGGATCGGTTCGTAGCAATTATAAAAAAAAAAATAGAGGAAGTACATCACTAACCAGGGTCATGTGGTACTCAACTCCACGCAGTCACCCACACCTCCACCCCCATTGCAAAAGGGGGAGATTTGAGAGAGGGGTGGAGTGAACTGAACCGGTTGTGTAGCATTTGCTACACGCCCAAAAATTAAAGCTAACATTGTCAATTTTTTTCATATGAAGTATATTTTTAAGTTTTTAATAAAAAATCATAAAAAATCTATTTATAAAAAATGTAATTTCTTTATTTATTTTAAATAATTTTAATTTAATTGTAAAAAATAAATCTATAATATATATAATATGAATAATTTTTTGATTTGATTGTGTAATTCATTTAGTGTGAGTGAGATGAGATAGTTATACACTACCAGAATTTTGTGAGATATTGACAAAAAATAAGATGAATTTGGTCGCCTTCCCACGAAATTTTTATAATAGTTGTAAAGAATTTGATGGGTTGAGTGGAGTGTGGTGGAATACTGGGGCTTACAGTAAATCAAAATTAAAATCTGTAACTTTGAAATAAGAAGTTTTGAGAATGTCAAAATATTTAATTACATTTAATTTCAGTTTACAAATTCAATAATTCTAGTTTTACCCATTTATTAGGCCTTTAATGGCTCATCCAACAAAAAAATCTAGTTTTTCATAAACTATAATTTCTTTTCAAAGGTGACGAAATCGCCTTGTGAAGAAATTCGTGTAGCTAGTGATTTAAATTGAATTTACAATGTGAAAATTATTTTGAATTTATCTGTGTTCAGAATTTTGGAATTTTTGACACAAGCAAAATATTTATAAATAATTTAACCAGCAATAAATATATTTACTCAAAAACACACCTATACAATTTTAACATAAAATCAAAACTAAACACAAATCATTAAATAATCAAATTATTTCTTTTGTTGAACAGATGCTAGGAAATGGATAGTGGAAGTTCATGCCACACAAATTGCAAATGGACAATGGGGAGAGGTATGGGGCACCTGGGTGGTGAATAATCAAATTATTTTTAATACTTCTATATTATATATAATTTTTAAATATAAAAATTGTACTATTATATATATAGATCTGAGTTCAAATTTTTCATATATTATATACAGATGATAGATAGTACTCCCTCCGTCCCATTCCAAGTGTCTTGTTACTGTTGGACACGGTAATTAAGGTAGAGTTTGTTTGTGAGTATATGGTAGGGTCCACATAGTTGTTGAAGGGGAAAATTATTTCTATTTATAGAAAGAGGACATTTGAAATGAGACATTCAAAAATAGTAAGTAGGACATTTGGAATGGGACGGAGGGAGTATATTAAAAAGTAATTAATAACATAAATTTTGAATTCCAATCCCAAATATTGTGAGTTCAATTTCTTTCTTTCTTTCTTTTTTTAATGTACGATTGTATAAATACAAATGAAATTCATTTGCTTCAATGATTAAAAAGGCCGTTGCAAAGAAGAAATTTAAAGGCAGGTCATTCCACATGAAATATAATTCTCTCATTTTTATTTTAATTTTTTGACAAACACATCAATAATAACATTTTGATAAATGTTATAATCTGCCACGTCACCCTTTATTTTCGTATCTGTATAGGTTGTGTAGCCAAAATAATAATACTATGACTTTGTAATGTCGTTAACTTTAAATTTTGAAGAATATAGTACGATTGTACAAAAAAATGGAACTAAACTTATAAACAATAAACTAATTGCTTATTTATTGTAAATTTTCAGAATTCTAATTTAAGTTTTCAAGATACAAAACCTAAATTAAAGATAAGAAAAAATGACAAATTGGGACATGATATGCGAATCTAGATTGAATATGATTAGTCATCGCTTGTCTCACGTACAAGTAGATCATATAGTAGTGTCCAAAAATATGATCATATACTCTCTACTACTTCAACCCATGCATTTTCAAAGTCAAAATATGAACAGTTCATGTCGACCATGGTTTTCATATTCTATAAAGTTGAAGAAAAATATGCAGATCAGAGTAATGACAATTTTGACAGATGGGTAATCCCTACAGTTAAAGTAATTAACAACACCCAAACCCATTTTGATATATAGAGCGTGTTTGTTTGTTCATTCCATTTCACTTTAATTCAAAATTGTATACATCATCTTCTTCTAAAAGTAGTACGGAGATTAATTATTGGTGTCCGCAATTAATTCTGCTTGAGGCAAGTTACAACATTAAGTGGTTCCATGCATAATTGTTAAGATCTCGATCCTGATCTTAAGATCCTACGATTTTACGATCACACCTCTCTAAAACGATCCAGATTCTTATAGATCTTAAAATTAATAAGATCTGTATAATATCCCCATCCTGATCATAAAATATACCCTCTTAAACGCATAAAATTTTGTAGGATTTTATGATTTTAGATCAAAGTAACTTCTTTTCTTTAATTTTAAATTAAGAACTTGTACTCCTTTTGTATGGTGTATAAAAAAACATAATATGTATGTATGTGGAAATATTTTATATTTAATTGTGATGTTTTTGTAATGTATTGTAGTATTGATCAACTTGTAAGATTCATAAACTACGAAATAATGCTTTTACTTGTTAGTATGCATAATTGAGTTTATCCATTATTGCAATTTCATAAGATATTAGGATCCCGATTCGATCATACGATCTCGATCTTGCAAAGAGAAAAACGATCACATATAGAATCCCGATCTTAACAACCTTGGTTCCATGCATTTCTCTTTCAATTGCCGTTGCGGAGAGATCGATCTACAATCCTCCTTATCAGTTATAGTACTGCCAGTCACCACTGAATCAACTAGCTGCTATTGGTGAAATGTTACATATGATAATGTAACTACCCCAAAAAAAAAAGAAAGGTAATATATGATCATACCATGATACATGGCATGTTAGTTTTAGGTCAAAGTAAACACACACCATAAGGGAATGGATAGGGCAACGGTAAAGCCCCAAGCATGATGAGATACAAATTTGGAATAAGTCATACATAGGATTTATAATAATGGTGCAATTAAAAGGGAAATCATAGAAATGATTATTGATTGTCAACCCAATACATACGGTAGTATAATATTATGAGGTTATTATTGATTATTTTTTTATTATTATAAATATAAATATGGATATGTATATATAAATATATTTTTGAAGAGTCGAAGCCAGATAAATATGTATATATTTAATAAGTACAATGAGAGTGAATTTAGAGAGAATTGAAAACCATATAAATTAATTAATTAATTAATCACTTCCAAGTTAATAGATGCCCACCATTCTTAACTTTCTCTTTGCCGACGTGGTTACGTCATATTCATCCAAAAAAAATAGATGCCCACCATCCTCTATAAACATATGTTTTTATAAATTTAATGTCATAAAAAAAAATATACAAACATACTTATGTTGAACTTTACATTTTTTTTTAAATAAAAAGTGAAATTAAAAAGCATTGGAAAAAAAAAACTAACAAAAAATTATAAGAAAAGGGGAATTGAGAAGCAACATAAAGAGCTAGATTCGGGTAAATGAAATACTAGCCATATATGCTTATAAAAGTGGTTTAATATTATATGGTGGGAACGTTCAAATCGTGAAGAATTCCAAAAAACGAGATCCTCTCTTAGCCAAGTAATTTGCAACAACATTTCATTCCCTGAAGAATATGAAACCATTGGAACCTCGATGGGTTCCAAAAGTTCAGAGATGCACAAGAGCAGTGGGCAAAGTAGTGGCCGCTAGAAGTTCTATGACGCACCAGCCTCAAGGCTTCAAGGGAATCCGAGAAACATAATATCATATTCAGTATATCTGAATGATTCATAGGTCTCACACCACAAACATCACTTATATGTGCATAAACACCACTCATTTCGGATACATCATTTTCTTGTTACTGGGGCATCATAGCTGCATGTACACCATATGCACCCGAGCCACTTCCATGTCTATATATCCCAAACAAAATGTCAAAATAGCTCAAACATAATGTCTAGAAGCTCAAAACATGACGTCAAAATGATATCAAACAAATGTGCATATATTTCAAAACAAAATATCTATATATCCAAACAAAATGTGGTTAAAAGGGTCAAACAGAAATGTTCAAAAGCTCAAAAAATATACTAATTATCTGTTTATGCTTTTCTTAACTAGATATTATGTTTTGTTTCGTTAGACATTATGTCTTCCTTTGTTACCTCTGTCGTGCGCTGTGATGAGTGTTTCTTCTCCCTACAATAATTTTTCTTCTCCTCATTTTTTATTTCACTTCACACGTAGTGGTTTATGGGATAATTGGATGACGCATTTCAAATTCAAATCTCTGCACATTCTTAATTACTCTTAGAAATTTTGAAAATAAAGAAATTCATGATTACGTTAAATAATGTCACATTATTTAAATTCAAAATGTATAAAAATACGATAAGCTCCGCCACTAATATGAACCCTTAATCTAATATACTATCCTATCTAATGATCAGGAAATATTCAAGTATGTACTCGAAAAATATGTTCCAGTGGTCCAGTATATACTGAATTACCGATCGCAAATGCGATCAGTAAACCAATGGTCCAAAAGTTCCCAGGATTGTCTTACCGACCGGTAATTCGGTCGGAAGTATGGCCAACCGACTTACGGTTGGAAAGACCGTCAGTAGATTTCCCGACGACAAGGAGTGATGGTCGGCGCCGAAATCCTTACCTTCTCATTACCGACCGACATTTTTTCAGTCAGGAAGCCGGTCGGTAAGTGGCAAAACGACATGTATCCATTGGTTACCGACCACATTTTTCGATCGATAATCTCCATTTTCTTGCGGTGACAGGAACCATATGTCATAAGTATGTAATTTTTTTTGTTGAACAACCTATACAAAAATGACGGTGGGGCCCATGCCACAAATTACAATTATGTAATTTTTTTTTTGGTTGAGCCAAAAGGCCAGCAAACAAATAGCAAATAAGAAAGAAAAAAAAAGAACTAAAAATGACACCTCCCCCGCACACTGGTGGAGAGTCAACTACAGTCTAAGTACCCCCTCACCGGATGCATCCATCGCGAGTTCATCAAGAACCAAATCCGGTAGGTATGCCCATGTGGTAAAAAAGGCTTCTTTCGACGCTCCATATCTAGCCAATTTGTCGGCTACTTGATTGCCTTCACGGAACAGTTGTTCAATGTCACAGCTTTCAAACTTTTCTTTCAGCTCATGCTTACGAATTGTTTAAATGATAGTCTCGCATGGATGAAATTGGTCCTAGGATTGTAACGCCTTTATCACTAGCGCTGCACCAGTATAACAAACCAATCTTTTCAGGCCTATTTCCTCACCAAATTCCAACCCCTTTTTCAGAGCTATAAATTCAGCAGTTAAGCTAGTGGTGTTGCCAATATACCCACGACTCCCTCCTCTCTTACCTTTGTTGTTACGCACCACAAATCCGAATGCTAATTGTCCCATGGTGTTTACCGTGCTACCGTCTGTATGAAGGGCGTGATCAACCACACCATGTTGTTTCCAATGTTTAGCAGTAGCAGGTCTATTGGTATCTTTCTTTCTCCTTCCCGTGCTATGCATGTCCAAAGCCATGTCGCGTATTTCCCTAATCATATTCCATATTGATTTTTGATCTCCTCGGAACACCCTTGTGTTTCTTTCAATCCATATACCACAAAGTTGCCACAATTACATATCCATATTTCTGGAACATTGCTTGCAAGAAGCCTTTGATCATAGCTTTGGGAATTTGTTCACAGTCTGTTGGGACTTTTATATGAATCTTATCCCAAATGTGTTGCACCCACGAGCAAGTGAATAGACAGTGGTATCATACCTCTTCTTTCACGCCACATAATATACACAAAGGGGAAGGAGCCAATCTACGCCTGAAACGAGTGTCATTCACATGTATAGACTCATGGCATATCATCCATAAAAACATGCCTACTTTCTCTGGTATAGCTTCTTTCCATATCCATTTATAGGGGCGTAAACGAGCCGAGCCGAGCTCGAGCCTGGTGTAGCTCGGCTCGGCTCGATTAAGCATAAGTTAAGCTCGGCTCGAGCTCGAAGCTCGACGAGCTTTGAAAAATTGAGCTCGGCTCGAGCTCGATATAATATATAGAAATTCGAGCTCGGCTCGATAGGCCTATAAAGCTCGAGTATACTCTCAAAAAGGGCAACAAGCCATTACAAGTTTCTCATCATTACAACCCGTTTTACAAACCAAAAGGCATAGATCTATGGATTTACATGGATTTTCTCACCATTACAAGTTTCACTAAGAAACTGAAATAAAACAGAACAATAGAAGGGAGGCAACCGTGTGTATTGAACCGACGGACAACCGATTTGGACCACTGGAAACGACTTGCCCAGCCCGGAGTCCCCCATAGCAGCCCTCTCTCGCACACAGGGCCTTGCGGGACAGCCACTCTCCGGCTTCCCTTCCCCGGAGCAAGACCTTACAACTCTCGGCCCTAAAAAATGAAGACTCTCCCAGCGGCACTCTCACACACACTCTCAACCACAAAATGTAGAAGAATAATTAAATGAAAATATGAGGAGAGAAAAGAACAATGGCTTCCAACCCTAAATTGCACCGCTGAGAAGAAGAAATAGAAGAAATGGGAGAGACTTACGTCTCGAGGGAGTATAAAAATCTAGGGTAGGATGAAGGGATGGGCCTTAGTAAATTTTCATGGGCTAAGCAAAACAATGGGCTCGTAAAATTAAATAAATGAGCCAATACAATATATTAAAAATAAAAGCCAATTAACTGTGGAATCATTATGATCTATGTATAATTAATACTCCCTCCGTTTTTTAAAAATTGGAACGGACCAACAATGCACGCAGTCCAATGCATATTTTAAATTATTAATAACTCGAATTCAGTACAAGTAAAAATTCTAAAGTTCAATATTTAAAAACTACTTGACGAGACGAATCTAACAAGATCTCACTTGACTATATTTTAACTTATATAACTATGATAAAACTTTAAGTCAAAGTGCATGGGTGAACAGTACTAAATTTCCAAACGTTACAACATATCAAAAACGGAGGGAGTATATATATGTAATATGTATATATATATATATATATATATATATATATTCGAGCCTATTATCGAGCTTTCGAGCCGAATACTGGTTAGCTCGGCTTGGACTCGTTAATATTCCGAGCCGATCTCGAATTCGAGTCGAGCCTTTCGAGTCGAGCTTTGGTCGAGTTTTGATCAAATCGAGCCCGAATATTTTTCGAGCCTATCAGTCTCATTTACACCCCTATCCATTTCCACCCCTCATTCTCTGCTTCCATGTCTGTCAAAAATTTCACATCTGAACCAACTGTGTAATGCCCATTGGTGCTCCCTTTCCAAACCCAAACATCTGGAACACAATTATGTGGAGTTGGAGGAGGATTTGCAGTGATCTCCTTAGTAACATTTTCTGGTATAGCTGTACACACTTTCCCCAAACACCATTTTCCTTGCTCAATGATATCTTCTACTTTTAAATGTGTATCTTGAATGGCTATAAAAGGCATCAATGGTCCAAGTTGTGCTCCTTTCCACCATTCCGAAAACCACAAAGAGGCCTTACCCTTTCCAACTCTAAACTGGAATCCATACTTCAACAAAGGAATAATTTTTTGTAACAAACTTTGTACCTTAGAAACGGCTAGTCTCCCTTCAGTAGTGTCCATCCCCATCTCAGGTATGTAGTCCTTGACCAATTTCACCCGAGTTTTGTCTGGTGAATGAAGCCGGTTCTACAGAAGCTTCCCAAGCAATGCGATATCCATCGTTCGTGCCTTCCTCAGTCCAAGTCCCCCTTCTGTCTTGGGTACCGCCACCTTGTTCCACTTGACTAGGTAGAGGCCCTTGTTATTGTTATTCTTCCAAAAAAATCTCCTCATCCTTCTATCAATAGCTTCACAAATTTCATCGGGTAACCAATGAAGTTGCATCACGTACGTGGGGACTGCAGCCATGACCGCCCAACATAAGGTTAGTCTCCCAGCCTTGTTTAGGAATTTGCACGCCCAACCGTTCATCCTAACATCAAGTTTATCTAACATAAATGCGAAATCTCTGCATCCAATTCTTCCTTTCAACATTGGAAAACCCAAATACGGTCCCAAATTGTCTACAACCGGAATGTTAAAAGTTTCAGCAATCCAAGCTGTCTCCCGAGGACTTATTGCTTTAGAAACAAATAGAGATGATTTATTAGGATTAAGCTTCAAACCTGACAAAGCAGCAAAATTTACCAAGGCAGCTTTAATACTATTAACACTCACCTCATCCACCATGGAACAAAGGATGAGGTCTTCTGCAAACGCCAAATGAGAGAGTTCCACACCCCACCCTGTTGAACTAATTGGTTTCCATCTTCCCTGTTACACCAGCATTTGTATCAAAAGTGATAGTTTCTCCATAACTATCAAAAAGAGATACGGGGAAATGGGATCTCCTTGGCCAAGTCCTTTGCCCAGTGTGATAAAATCCAAAACTTACCCATTCCAGAGTACTGAGTAAGAAGGAGATGACACATAAAACATGATCAATCTTCCCTCTATTTGTAATTACCACTATGGGATTTGCTAAACTCCACAGATTATTTTCTGACATTATTCAATTGATCCCCAATCTTGGTACTTTGGCTATTCCAATCCTTCTCCACCACCGGCATGTAATCTGGTGTTTCTATCTATGCCGCTTCCCATATAGATGGCTTGTTATTATTTCTTTGAGGGGGTGTGCCGCATGAAAGAAGTAACAAACAATGATCTGATCCTACTCGAGGAAGAATCATCACACTCCCTAAAGGAGAGCTCGTCGCCCAATCCAAGTTGGCCACACATATGTCTAACCGCTTAGAGATGCGCCTCGTGTCCCCCATAGGTCTAGACCATGTAAAGTTGCCTCCCTGAGTATTGATATTGGCAAGTCCACATTCTAGTAATACATTTCCAAGTTCCCCCGCTCTGGGCATGTTATGAATCCCCCATAACTTCCATGGTCGTGAGTATTTGTTTCCAATGTCCTATCACTCCCCATGGCACATCGACAGTATTAGCTACCTAGATCAAATCCTTCCAATTAATACGTCCCCATGGCCCCAAAGTCTTATATAATGCTGTGATGCACCATTGTTCCACCCCATTCATCACCCTTAAAGTGATCATACGTTCCCTACTGTCAACTATTTGAACCTGGAAATGCATCCCCATCCTGCTTAATGCCCAAATTCCACCTGATTTTCCCCTTGCTTTCTAAATTTCTAACTCCTCATACCCATTCTGTTTCAGGAATCTTCTCAACTTCTCAAAAGAAGCTTGCGGCTCATAAATGAATAAAAGCTCCGGACTATGCAATCTCATAAATTCCTTCAACATACTCCTTGTATATGACCACGTTATACCCCCAACATTCCAAGATAACACTCTAAAATTTGTAAATTTTTTAAAATTCATAAACAAATTTGAAGAGAAATAAAGGAACCATCTCACCCAATCTTGACAAACTGACTTAGATTTGGTCTGGTCTCTCCTTTTCATCCTTCCCCTCATCCTCAAGCATTTCTTGGTCTCCCATGTCCGGATCCCTATTTTCCTTGCAAGCTCCTTCTTTTTCGGTTCCCACTTGCTCTTCCTCCAAAGTTTGCTCTGTAACTTCTTCCTTGGAAGCTGTTTGACGGGCTCTCTTGGTTTTTTTGTTCCCATTTTCTTCATTTGAACTTTGGCTAGGCTGTGAACTCCGCCCCAAAGTCTTAATGCTCTTTCCCTTTTTTGTTTTTTCATAACTCGATAGTAGGTTAGTAATTTTCCTCAATGGTGTTGGGCCTCCAGATATTTTCACCTCTTTATTGCCTGGCCCAATTGCCTTGCAGCCCACTAATGCTAGATTTCCCTTGCCGCCCAAGGGCTTTGTTTTGTTTGGCCCTTTGTAGTTCTTTTTCCTTGTAACCTTTACCCACTCTCCACAATTAGGTTGAGATGGTATAATATCCTTGACCTCTAAACTTTCCCCCATAGCTTCATCTGCCTCTGAGATTTGCTCTTTGGTGTATCGGTTACTCTCCCCTTCTAAGTCAACTCTATTCATCTTGTCCTTATTCCTATTAAGTGAAAACACTGTAACCTCGGTAGCCTGCACTTCTGTCTCTGTCTGACCTTTGCTGAAAACAGACTCTTTCCCAGCAGGTGAGTTTCCCATTCTGTCTCCATTACACTTTCGGCCATCTTCATCCCTGCCACCCGCCTCTTGGTTAACCTCGACCACTGCTAGCTGTGACCCCATCGCCAGTTTTCTTTCCACTGTGCATGCATTACTTGCGTGTCGATACCTTTGACAAGACGTACAAATAAGATGGAGGCATTCGTAGGAAATTTTCTGCCAATGGTTTCCAATCAAGATACTTGTTACCAATGGTTGACATAGATCTATTTCTACCCACACCGGGCATATTTTCCCCTGTTAACTTGTTTTGGCATATGATCTACTCTCACAAGTGTCCCCAATGCCTTTGCCATTTCTGTGATGATAAACTCCTCATACATTTCGACTCCCATCCGAGGAAAACGAGCCCACACGATAGTTTTTTTGGGAGTATCTTCCGATGCCGAGAAGTGGGGCTTTCATGGTGAGATGGTAAGATAGCTATTGAACACCATACACGGTCCACCATTGAGGATTCGTGTCCTGTCTGCATCTCTGTCGAACTTCACGATGAAGTATCCTTCATCAATATCTATCATGTCAAACGATCCTCTCACATGCCATAGTCGGGATAGCCTTTCCTTAAGAGCTATGTAGCCAACCTTTTTTCCAAGCACTGAAATGATGATTGCATCCTCCCAGGGCTTCTGTAAATGTTCCAGAATCTGAGGTGCCAGGTAAAGGCAAGGCCGGAGTCTATCTCCGTCAATGAAATCCAACTTGACCATTTCCTCTGTTATCTTTTCATCCTTGAGGGGCATCGAATTAGCAACTTTTCCTTCGAGAATCGTGTCTTTGAAGGATGGTTTCACTTTGATCTTGGGATCAGTAAATACCAAGGAAACAGATGAATTGAAGGAAGAAATGGCATTCGGAGACTGTTCGCCGGGGAGACCATCCAAAGGAGGAGAGCTCATGTTGAAAAAGAAAAAACTGTAAGCTACAATTATGTAATTTTTTTTTTGCTCAACACAGTTATGTAAATTGGAGGAGGGTGTACAATTTTTTATTTTTTTTTGAAAGAAATTTTTTATTTATTACACAAAAATCAAATCATTGAATATTCTACACAAAATTATTCTGAATATTACAAAAATCAAGACCGGGGCTATTTACACTCCCACAATTACTAGCACTACCCACATTACTAAATTCACTCCACCAAAAAATTCATAAAATCAATCCAATTCTAAATATACACCATCCTAAGTTACCTACATACCCTTGACTTAAAAAAAAACAACCAATCAAAACTACTCCCATACACCCCACTCACACCGTGCCCACCCCCCACACATTGATTCAGGGAGAGAAAACCTAAGAAGAAAAAGAACATTCGTCCTCTGCACACACAGAAAGAACGCTGCCACATCCAAGAACAATAAGAAGAATAGCTGGAGCCGAGTCTAGGCTATATAGTATAGTAGAAGAAGACCGTCTGCCGTTTGACAGAAACCATATATTGGTATGCGGAAACTTTAATTTGGGGGTTGGAGAAGAAGTAGCGGGTTTTGGTTGGGTGGGGAAGACTAGGGCAGTTCGGCCCTGGTTTGTTGTACGCACTTAGTACCGTGCGACGTTAGGTGTCATGCACTGAGGGATACGTTCGGCTGTGAGCGTCGTGCATCAAAGAGTATCGTTCGGCGTTGTGCGCCGTGCACCTAACCAATTGCGCGGCCATGGGCGCCGTTCGATGCTCATGCTGTGCGGCCAAGACGGTCTTGTCTTCACCCTGTTTTGTCGAGATGACCGAAGAGGTCTGTTCTCATTTTTTTTTTCTTAAATTCTATTTATATGTTTTTTTTTATGATTATGTTAATTTATGCTCATCTATTACCAAATGAAATAGAGGCCCTTGGTTGTAATTTTATTCACTTTAGAATGCTGCACAATATCACCAATAGCCTGGAACTTGATGCTTTGTCTTTATCATAATACTTGTTATGGTTATTTTTCCGGGTTCCTTCAAAATGAAATTTATTGTGCCTACTTACCAAATTTCTATACATTGGCATTGTCATTCTGCTTTCTAGATATCCCTATTCATTGTGATGTAGTGTAATTGTAATTGTGTAGTGTTTGCCTCTATGAACTTTACATGTTCTGGTTGCATCTTTTCCATTTTTGTAGTGTGTTTATTTGAAATAAGTTATTTTATCTATCAATCACATTATGTTGAATTACAAGGTTTTTCGTTGCTTTGTAGCTCCAATTTTGAAAGGGAAATAACCTGAAAACTAATATCGATCGTAAGGGATTTTAAGGCTGATATATATCATTAAACCTGTAACATGATGCCAGGCATTTTACTATAATTTTAACATGGCTTTGTTATGCTATGAACATGGTCATTTTGTATGCTCTACATGGCTATTATGACCCTGTACATCCTGGGGATTGTGTTTTGTTGTGCTATGAATAGTCATCTTAAGTGTGCAAATATTACTTTGGATTTTCTTTCTAGTTTTCTCGTTTCATTGTTACTTTGAACTAGCGAATTTGTTATCATTTAGTTGGAAAAGTTACCACAAACAGGAATACAGGATGGGCATCTTCCTATTTGGATATCTAAAAAGGTGTTTTCAGTGATGGATTTGTTGTGATGTTAATGGGGACGTTGTGTTATCCTACCTTTTCTCTTCTTCCATTTGTTTTTTCATGAGAAGCTATAGAGAGCCAAAGAATTAATAGAGTTTGGCAAAAGTAGAAAACACATGCAGTGCCAAGTGTGATGGGGACAAGGTTTAGTACGTTTGGAAAAGGGCCACTGGGAGTTTTTCTTGGTAACCATTTGCATTTTGGACAATAATAATGTGATTTTATATGTGCGTTCTGATTGGTAGCTGCTAGTAATTAAATGGTTCCTTGGATGGGCGCCAGATAGATGTGTCTGATAAATATTGGAGCAGAAACATTTTTTAGGTAAAGTGATGCTAGTACAATACTAACATGGAGTTAGTTATGCAGGGGTAGATTAGGTAGGTTTTAGCTGTCATACATTCAATTCATATTGACCTTTGTGATAACCATTTTCTTTGTTATCTTTCACCATCTTGCTTTGCTTTATGTCCATTACCATTTCTTTGCCACTGATTTTGCATCTGCTGGACAGTGTAGGCTGAGAAGGATGAACAACCGGCCATGGAACTTACAAGGCACACATCAGCTATGCTTAAGATTTTGACAACAGGATCATTGGAGGATAGAAAGGCATATATCTCCATTTGGTCTGAGATGATTTCTGCCTATGCTCGAGAGTTAAGACACGGTGCCTCAATTTGGAATCAAGCAATGGAGAAGCAAGTACATATCTCCGTTGGAAGATCATTATTTTTCTTGTATTTGTTGTTTGCATCAATATCCAATATATGTTGTAGCTTCTTTGTAAAGTATTACATGTAGAGATATTTCTTGATTTTATATATACGAGGTCAAATTCAACCCTCGTTTTACCATTCGATTGTAAAGCAATTTGCAAACACTTTACATTGTTGCTGGAAACACTTTTGAATATTTTTTGCAAACATAGTACATTTTTCCAGTGCTCAACAGTGTCATGGAAAACAAATAAGAAAATGGCCATCATATAAATAGGTTTCCACCAAAAATAAAGGAAGCAAAAAGATTTGCTTCCAAGAAAAAACATTACATTAAATCTAGAAAAAAACATAAAGCTATTTAATCATGAACACCCTCATCACCGCGATCACAAAGAAGCAGACAATGAGTGATGGAATCAAAGACGGCTTGACCAACAACCATAGATAGCTCGACCATTAATAGAATCATATTCAACTTGACCATCAACAAAAACACGCCAACAAACGCGAAAACCCACCTATCAAATGTACCTGCACAACATGATTTTGCAATGGTTAGACATTGAAAAGGATCCACATTCAATTTATAAGTCATAATGAGCAGAATTACACCATATATCATGCAGAGCATCAGGAATTGAGCATCTAAAGATAAAATTTGATTTAGGCCATTGTCAACAACTCTTGGAAAACCAATATGAGCAATAGAAATCTTGCAACCAAGTTAAAAGATACTCCTCACAATTCACTATAATGTCAATAAGCATAAATAAAAGTCAGAAACATGGAGCTTGTTATAATTTATGGTAGCACCCACAAGTCGTGGCCTCATCATTACCAACTAGCTTGAACAAGGAAAAATTGTAAGAGTTAGATATCAGTGAAACAATGTAAACACGACGAATTCCGTTCGGCTGCCATGGCCGTTTGGCTCTCCTCGAGTTCGGCGGCCCGTGCCGCATGGTAATAGTTCTGTTCGGCACCCATGGCCGCCCGACGCCTGCTTTGTTCGGTAGGCACGGACGGACGCCACCTTCTGCGCCTGGCACACCAGGGCCGAACGACCCTGGTCTCCTTAGCTATTTTGTTTCAAAATTCGAACCCTTGTCCCAAAATTCACATTCCCACACCCAGCAAAACACTTCTTCTTTATAAGAACTCAACTCAACTTGTAATGTAAATGTTTACATCAAACCTAAAATAAAATTTCTCACCTGTAACTTTGTCCACTTTTGAATACGGTGAGATATGTTGTTAACTCTTTCTTCCTTCATTGCGGAGAGTGGTGGAATCCGATGGTAGATGTGAATTTTGAAGGATGAGTTCTTCCGGTGGATTTTGATCGATGTGTTGTTTAGAACGACGGGTTTTCTTCATTTTTTGGGATGAAGTTGTGGGGAATTGGGGTGAAATTAGTACTTTGTTGTGTGTATGCTTTTTCAGTTAAATTAAATTAAAGGGTATTTTGGGCAGTAGGTATTTGTGGTGGGTGATGTTAGAAAAAATGAGAGTACAGATAGCCCCGGTCAAAAATCAATTCATTGAATATTATACACAATTATTCTGAATATTTGTGCACTGGGGCGTGGCCTAGTGGGCTTTGAAGAAGGGACAGAAGTTTGATGGGGGGTTGGGTTTCCTAATGAAGAAGAAGCTTTACTGCTCTGTGCCTCCGCCGCTGTTCATCCATCTCGCCGGCGCCGGGTCTTCCACTTTCACTTCTTTCCCCTCGTTTCTCAATGCCATTCCCTAATTCCCGCCCCAAACCATTTCTCATTTCCTAACCCTTACCCACCTACCCGCGCACCACCATATTCAACAAATTTTTTTTACACCGAAAGGAACCCTTGAATATGTGCTCTTCAATGGCATCTTTCTCCCTCTGTTTGCCCTCGAAAACCCCCTCTTTACTTCACCCAAGTTTCAATTTCGGTGTTTCACGCAATCTAATCGACCACAGGATACGAAACCCTAGACGCTATTCTCTATCGCCTTCAATTGCTCAGAGAGATTCGGCTCTTCAATTGTCCTGGAATTCTTGGGATAAAGTTGCCTCTGATGACTATAATGGTTGGGCCATTGCGGACGAGGATTATCCCAAACCGGTCAAAAAGAAGGGTAAATGTTTGGTCTCTGGCCATTGCTGGTGAATCTTGCGTTTACAATTTTTGTAGCTTATTGAGAATTTGGGGTGGTTATGAAATGCGTTTCTTTGCAGGTCTGCATATGTTTGCTGTAATTGGTATTGGAGCTTCTGTTGTTGGAGTTATTGGTTTGCTGGCTTACTTCTCATCATCTAGCAAAGGTTGGTTCCCCCCACCCCCAAGCAATGTGCCCATTTACTGCTACTATTCGGTTGAAGTTTTTTGGTTTAAGTGATGGTCCAGTCCCCCTGATTTCTGTAATGTGATCCATTGTTTAATTGACTGGATTCCATTGCTTGGTTGGCTTCCATATTTTTCTTCCTCAGGGTTTGGTTTTCAAGTCAGGAGTCCGCTGAATGCTTTCCATGTCTTCTCTGTGCCTTCTTTTTTGTCTAAGAAAGTTATCAATAAAAATGAAGACACTAGCTCTGATGCGTTGTTGGAAGATGCTCAGGCACCCACCGAAAGTTTGAAGGATGTATCAGAGACATCTGTAGCGACTGGTGATTTAGATGGTGGACTATTTCCTGTATCATTTTGTAATTTTAGAATTTGGTCTTGGTATTATTCAGATAGCTTATGCAATTTCAAAATGTTTAGGCCCTGTTTGATTTGTCTTTTCAGAGGGTCTTATGAGTTATGAGCCTGGGTTTTATTAGCCTCTTATAGGGCCCTCTGCGAAGAGGCTAATAAGACACTCCGATAAGACCAATCAAATGGGGGATTAGACTCGTTTCTGGACTCAGTGAAATGAAGGGGATGCTTCTCTCTTTACATTAGTTTTAAGACTTCAGTATGAATGCACATGTAAATATGCAATATCTGTCCCCCGCATTACTTCTTAACCACTATTAATCTGGTTTCTCTGTTGATATCTAGATGAGGAGATAAGTTTTGATGCCATGCTATCACAGAAGCTAGAAAGAAAGCTTGAGCGCATTATTGTTACTTTTTCTGTGGATTCTACTCAACAAGAAGCTTTCACATCACTAAAGAAACTCAAGGTATATTTTCTGTGAGTCTCACGTTGTACTGATTTGCCTTCTAGTCTTTTACTGCATTCATTCACAATTTTTTTTTTTCCTTTGGGGGGGTGGGGGGGGTGCATATGGAGGATAAATAGGACAACTTGTCTTACATCTTGAATCGCCATATGTTGTAAATATGAGTGAGAATCATGAATGTTCATAATGGGTGTGCTATCATGTGTTAACGGGTGATTAAGTTTTGGGGTGATTGTTTAGTCCTCAAGCTACTTAATCTTTCTGCATTTTCAGTGGAAATGTTTAAGATAACCAAAATTTGTTTCAGTATGGGACTTGGCATTTTCGTAATTTTGTTAGACATTTGCTTAAACTTATGATATGATTGGTAGATGGGAATGTGGAAATAGAATGGTAATTCCCGTTCTCCTAGTTGGTAGTGTAATTTATGCTAAATAATAGGTATTTCTTTGGCAATCCCCATTCCTACATATATGGTTTAGGCATGCTATAGCTTTAGATATTATCACTTTTTTAAAAACATGCACTTCGTGTTTTATATATGGTCACAAACTATTATTGTATTTTGAATTGTAATTTTACACACATACAAATGTCTAAATTAAATTTGGTTATTTTCATATGAAATACACTATACACACTAACATGTTTAAAATATACAAGAATTTTTTAATATTGTCCTCTCTAATCACATATGAAATGCATAGTAAAATATTTAATTTATATTCAACTTAAAAAAAAACATGCGTAAGAATATAAATTAAATTCCACATAAAAGAATATATGTGAAAGTGCAAATTTTCTTGACTAAATTAGAACAGAGAAAAAGATTGGAGCATATTTTTTTTCTGAGTATTTCTTCTTTATTATTTATTTATTTTAATATAATTTCTTTTATTTTTTTATTCTATTTTTAATTTCAATCCTTTGCTACTTAAATACATTCCTGCATTCCAGCCAAGGAGGTCCTTATGCTTTATTAGGTTCTTGGCATTTGGTAAAATTTGACATACAGTTCCTTTGCTCCTAAACTCTGAAGTTTATCTGACCTTTATTGTAAGGTACTGGAATGTATGATTTGACATTCATAGTTCATACACATGGAATGGAAAGAATAGTGTGAATATTGAGTAACTTTTTCCCTATCTACATTTTGCTATTCTTATATAGCGAGGAAAAAATGGAATGAAGCACCTGTTAAGAAATTAAAACTATAGCCCAATGCTATCTTGAATCTCAGATGTTGGATCCAGACTCAAATTGCAATAATTACCTTACCAGTTGTGTAAATAACAAAGAGCACAAGTGTACTGTAGGGAGTAAAGGTTTCAAATATTTTATTAGTTGATGGAGAGAGAGGTTTTCAAATAAGGTAATGTATTATTTATTTGAAAATACCTCGGATAGGAAAATATATCATTTAAGAAAAAACGGAGGGAGTATATTAGAAGTGAGATATCTTTGAAGAGGACTCATTACATTTTCTCTCAAAATACTAAATGGAAGAGGACTAGGACCTCCCATTTGAAAACTCAATTGTATTAAAGCAGCCTGAATGCAGTTATACTTTTTAATTTATGTTTCGACATTGTTTCAACTTTCAATTATTCTTTGTGATCTTATCGGATTGTACAAGGTATACAGATAATTGAAGATGGTGTTACTGCCAATGAACTTTGTACTAGACGAGAATATGCACGATGGTTAGTGCAGGCAAGTTCACAGCTGGAGAGGTAATTGGGATTGGTTGTACACATTTTTTTCATTTGCATAAATTTCTCAAGTGTCTGAATTTTAGTGCTATGTGCCTTAATTTGTTTCCACTTTCAGGAATAGGAAGCAGCGGATAAATTCCCTTGCTGCACTTTCGGGATCTAGAATAGCTGCCTTTGATGATGTTGGAGTTGAAGACCCCGATTTTGAATATATTCAATGTAAGACATGCTTAAGGATTCACTTTCTTATTTGCAGACGATTTTTGACCTAATAAATGTTTTTGGCTTCTGTATTGAACCTGAATGTAGCTCTAGCAGAGGCTGGGATTGTTAGAAGCAAACTTTCAAACGGGAATTTTGGTTCAAATCTGATTCATGTAGAAGAACTCGTGGACTTTTCCCCCGATGGGTACCTTAAATTTATACATCCATTAACTAAGTTCACAACCAAATCAGTCTATGTTTTATGTTTAACTCTACTAAACATCTCATGCTTGCTGAATTAGGTTTATATCTCGTCAGGATTTGGTTAGTTGGAGAGCGAAAATAGAGTATGAACTTGTGCCTGAACCAAATGAAAAGGTAAGAATAGATTGAGTTGATATCTTTTGCTTCTTTCTTTCCTGTGTGAGAGCACTGGCAGTAATGCTGTATCATGTCCTTGTAGTTCTCTCTAAATACCCGAATTTTCTTGCAGTTCAGATGTCAAGGAAAAACATTGGTTTTCTAGATGTCAAGGAAATTTCTTCAGATGCATTGGCAGAGCTTTATGCTGACGTTCAGTTTGATGAAAAGAGTATAGTCCGAGCAGTTTTTGGTTGTTCTCTTCTCCTTTTCCTCGTGCTTCTTTGCGTTGCTCTGATTTTCTTCCTGGTATTAAATGACATATAGTCATTCAGCATTAGACATTTAGATGTACACAATGTATTGTTTTGTATAGTACATTCTTTGTTTGGATTCTCCATATGTGCTTGCTAGTTTTTTATATACATGCTAAACTACATGTTTCTCTACAGGACAGAGCAAACGATTGCAACCTACCAAACCATGTACAAAAGCTCAGGCTGCAGTTGCACTGTCTAGTGGACGAATGGCTGAATTCGTACAGGCAGAAATATCAAGGTTAGAAGCAGAAAACATTGCAAGGCAGAATGAACTGCAAGAAGTGAGGTCTGAGCTCCTTGAGAGAGGTCAGATACAAGAGTATTGGAATAGAAAGATGGAGGAGGAAAGACGTCGTCGCTTGGAGGTGGAAATGGATTATGGTAGTGCCATTAATGCACTGGAAGAGCAGAAGACTATCCAAGAGAATGTGGTAGCTGAATTTGTGAGGGAGAAGGCAGCTTTGGGTTGCCAAGAACAGTTGCTTTCGAGTCTAAGAGCTGAAGTAACTGATATGTCAGAAAGGTTGTCTTCTGAGAAGGCCAAGTACATTGATGAGCAGCATGAATTAATGTATACGAAAGATGATTTACTGGTTAATTATGAAAAATTGCTTGATACAAAATCGGTATTGGAAGCTGAATTAGAAGCACTGCGTATACTCAAGTAAATATCTCTTATCGTTGTCCTTTTATTAGTTTTATCCCGATTTACATGTGCTGATCAATCAAATAACTTTGAGGGTAGCAACAATTTAATTGACTAGTTTCTACTACTTGGTGCAGATCATGGATCGAGGATGAGGCGAGAAAAAGCCAAGCTCGGGCAAAAGTCCTTGAGGAAGCCGGGCGCAGGTGGAAATGGAACAGCTGATGCTCTGGACACTACACAGTACCAGTCTCGGTCCCAGAAGCACGATATTCATGGTAAGCAGTTGTTTGCTTCATGGACTTTCTGAACTTGCTGAGGAGGGGTGTGTTGATGTAGCTTGTAGGAATGTTTATGAATGGGAAATTTTCATCAGTATATGCGGAATATGCTCCCTTTGGTTTTGTTTGTCTGTGTATGGGCAAGCGAAACTGATCAATTAATAAGACGTATCAATACATTTTGAAGTTGAAAATGAAATCTGAAATCAAGATTATTTTCACTCCTATTTATAGACCCTTAGGAATATTAGATGTCATTTCCCAAAAATGTACACGCCAGAATTGAACCCCAATTTTTTGAGGACCATAATTGAATTTTTTTTTTTGATAAACATTGACTGACACCTATATGTCGGCAAATGTGTGTGGGAACCAAGCCACACAAATTACAAAAGGGGATAAAAGGGAGGGATAGGGGGTCGGGTGGGAATTGAATCTCCAACCTATGATTGGAAGGCAGGGAACATGACTAGAGGTGTCGAAATGGGTCGGCGGGGCGACACGGGCTGGCCCGCACGGTCTCCGCGTTTTTGTGGGCTTGAATGGGGCGGGCCTAAATGGGGCGGGCTCAAAATGTCTAGGCCCGACCCGCCCCACACGCGGGCCGCGGGTTATGCGGTCCGGCCCGCGGGCTTTTTATTTAAATAATAGTATTATTTTTTATTTGTAAATAAAAACAATAAAATTTGGATATATTTTTTAATGTATATATTAAAAATGAAATAAAGAGATTTATAATTGGTATTGATGATTATAAATAAGTAAGTGTATATTTATTGACATAATTGTTTACTTTAATGTGGGTTTGTTGAATAATTATTTAAAAGAATTTATGATTATTTCATTTTTAATACTAAAGGACTATATTATATTTTTCAAAATATAATATGTGTGACAAAAGTTTTATAATTAATGATTGAACTGATTAAAATTTTAGGTCCACAGATGAAGTTTTTGCTATAGTTGTATTAGGTAAGACTGTCTGAACATAATTCATTAATTATATATTTTATTAGGTAAGGCTGTCTGGACATAATTCACTAAATTTTATATTTTATTAGGTAAGATTGTATAGGCATAATTTATTAATTTATATTTAAAAAAATTAATAATTATTTGTACTCATAATTTTTAATAAATAGAATAATAATGAGTTTTAAACTTAAAAACTTGATATCCATAAAATTAATGAACATGAAAATATTAGAAGAGACAGATAATTTAAATGTTTGATGATATTATGCTCAACATTCATACTAAAGAATAATAAATTTAATCGATACACAATGCAAAAAAAAAAAAAACTGAAAGCCCGCGGGTAGGCCCGCCCCGCCGCGGGCCTAACCCGCAAAAGCCCGCCCCGCCGCGGGTTGGGTCCGTTGAGGCCCGCATCTAAACGGGCCTCTAAAAGTTGAGCCCGCCCCGCATTTTTTACATTGCGGGGCGGGCCAACGGGCTAGGCCCGTTTTGACAGGTCTAAACATGACCACTTGGGTCAAATCCCATTCCCGACCATAATTGAATTTTGAAATAGAGGGATTATAAATTTGAAAATTATCCTGATTCTGGGTTTCTGCATTATCTATGACCAATATCCCTACTGTAAATTTGATGTTTTTTTTAAAGATAAAAATGTGAATCATATACACATAGTGCATTAATATATAACTTGTGTATCACAGTCTGTTTGGGTGAGAATTTAAAGTTTGTAATTGTATGTAAGCATACATACTGGAGGAAAAATTAAGGCTATTTATATTTGTAGTAGAAAATCAAAGGAATTATCTTCTACATATAAAAATTAAATGCAGTTTTTGTTAGAAAATTGAGAGTTGAGACATACACGAACGAACTCATTGCTTGAAAGGAAGTTGGAGCGAGCTTTTCTTGTTTGGAAGGTACATCCATGATAACATTCACGTTATATATCAATTTGACAATGAATCTTGTGGTGCCGTTTGCCCTGTGGTGGAAGCAGGTAGTTGGTACCCCGTACCATATTCCACCTTTGGATCCGTTAAAATAATAATTTGGATCGATCCAATTGTGTGGAGGGTGGATCAGTTGAATAGTAAACATCTGGTTTCCATGCGCCAAACTATGGTGAAGATAGTGAATGATGTTTAACATGCTCACTGCTCAGTAGTTTTGTTCCTGGTGTTGTGTAAGATGAATTTCCTTTTTGTGTAATCCATCCATTTATGTGTTGTAGCACCCACTTTTGGTTTCATAATATCCATACATGGTTTGCACGAAAAAGAAACATTTTCACTAATTTCATGTATATGGAGAACATGACAACGTTCCCTCCTCCTAGCAGGTAATTGGCTCTTTGTGAGATCTGCTCTGTAAATCTTGAACATGTTTGGTGCCAGAATCTTGTTAGAAAGGCTTACCATAGGAATTCGAGTTTACACTACCTTATACATAGATTCTACCCGAACACCCCTTTTATACGATAAGGTTAAAATAACAGGTATCGTGGAGTAGACTGATAACAAGTACAGGAAACTTGTGATTTATCAGGGAAGAGAGAACAGAGGGAGGGACATGAATTAGGATAATGGGAAATATCTGTTTATTCCACTGCTATTAGCAATCTCAGGACAATTACACAGGCTTCACCGTTCTCTCTTGACCTCCTCAACTTTATCATTCCTTGTTCCCTCTTCCAATCCCCCCCCCCCCAACGCGATAAGGTGTTGGTGGCTTCTGGGTTTCACTTATTTTGTCTGCATGTTTTTTGGGGAATTCCATAGGCCATATGGCGCAGAGAGCCAGAACAAGCGAAGCTGAAACAACTAGTGATATTGGGAACTGAATCATCAGGTGTGATTTATATGTGCTGACTAAAGGAATGCTCTGCATGTGCTAAGCATTTTTATGCAGCCCAAATACAATTAAACACCACACACACATCATTAACATCCAGTATACACACATCATCGGGTCAGCACGCCGGCATATGTTGAATATCACCCATTCGGAACCCTGAAGTTTATATTTGTATTATACTCCCTCTGTCCCACTTGAAATGTCTCATTTTATTTCTGCACACAATCCAATGCACTTATTTAATCGTTAATATCTCAAAATATATTCAACTAAAAATTATATAAAATATACTCCCTCCGTTTTGAAACAAATGTAACATTTGCATAGTTGTTACTATTTATTGAGTAACTTTGATTCAATTATTTAACATAGTTATTTAAGATAAACCATAGTCAAGTGAGATCTTGTTAGATTCGTCTAATCGCGTAGTTTTAGAATATCAAATTTTTATAATTTTTACTTTTACACAATTTGAGATATTAAGTGTTAAAAATGTGTATTGGATAACGTGAAATGCAGGAATGTCATATTCTTTAAAAAACGGAGGGAGTATATTCTAAAACTATACGATTATACGAATCTAACAAGACCAAACTTGACTATTTTTTTTTAAATATATAATTACAATAATATTGAGTCAAAGTTGAACAATAAACAGTATCAAAAAGTCAAACGGGACAATTCAACTGGGACGGAGGGAGTACTAAAATTAATTACATTAACTTGCGGGATGATTACTTCATTAAATAGTTAGGCGTAAATGTGATGTTACATTAGAACTGAAGAGAAACAAATATTTAGTTAATGTTCACGTATTTGGTTTGGGAGATGGATCAACAAGCGGTGAAGTGCTGAATTACACCTCTTAATTCTAGTTCATACCTAGTTTTAAGGTTCAACTAAGAAAGAATCAAATTAATTTAAGCGAATCTTTTAAATGAAAATGGAACATTGTTGTAATACCACGGAGAATGGCTTAAATGGAGTATAATAAGCTACTTATACTAATAATGTACCTTTCTTTCTTGGTAGTCATCCTATAAGAACTCTAAAGTTAAGCGTGCTTGCCTTAGAGCAATTTTAGGATGAGTGACCTCCTGGGAAGTTTCTCAGGGTGTGCGTGAGGCCGAAAAAGCTCATGTTGGTTTGTGGGGAATGGGGGTGTTATAAATGGTATCAGAGCCAAGACTCTCGTGTTCGAATCCTACTGCCCCATTTGTATTTGTGGAATTTGTCTTTGGTATTTGCTTTGACCGGCTCTGTCTGGATCGTTTGTCGTGGTTTCACTCGCAAGATTAGCCCACCTTGCGTGTGAGGGGGTGTGTTGAGGACTGATATATGTAATTAGAGTCTTATCCCTAACAACTTGAGCTTTTAGGAGAGTTGGTTCACTAATATGGTATCAGAGCCAGACCGCGACCGTGTGCTGTGGTATTCAGGCGCTTAGCGGAGTGAAAGATCCACGGGATATGCATGGTTGTGGCGTCCAAGGATATGGATAGCCAAGCGCAACGAGAATGTTGCAATCTTAAGGGGGAAGGAATGTAATACCCCGGAGAAAGACTTAAATGGAGTATAATAAGCTACTCATACCGACAAGGTATTTTTCTTTATTGGTAGCCATCCTATAAGAACTCCAAAGTTAAGTGTGCTTGCTTGCCTTAGAGTAATTCTAGGATGGGTGACCTCCTGGGAAGTCTGTCAGGGTGTGCGTGAGTGAGGCCAAAGCGCACTGGAAAAAGCTCATGTTGGTTTGTGGGGAATGGGGGTGTTATAAATGGTATCAGAGCCAAGGCTCTCGTGTTCGAATCCTACTGCCCCATTTGTATTTGTGGAATTTGTCTTTGGTATTTGCTTTGACCGGCTCTGTCCAGATTGTTTGTCGTGGTTTCACTTCAAGATTAGCCCACCTTGAGTGTGAGGGGGTGTGCTGAGAACTTCTATATGTAATTAGATTCTCCTCCCTTACAGCTTGAGCTTTTAGGAGAGTTGGTTCACTAAGATGGTATTAGAGCCAGACCGCGACCGCGTGCTGTGGTATTCAGGCCCTTAGTGGGGTGAAAGATCCACGAGATATGCGTGGTTGTGGCATCCAAGGATATGGATGGCCAGGCGCAACGAGAATGTTGCAAACTTAAGGGGGGAGGAATGTAATACCCCGGAGAATGACTTAAATGGAGTATAATAAGCTACTCATACCAGCAAGGTATTTTTCTTTATTGGTAGCTATCTTATAAGAACTCCAAAGTTAAGAGTGCTTGCCTTGGAGTAATTCTAGGATGAGTGACCTCCTGGGAAGTCTCTCAGGGTGTGCGTGAGTGAGGCCAAAGCGCACTGGAAAAATCTCATGTTGGTTTGTGGGGTCAGCCTTCACGTCCGAGCCGCCAACATCTAGAGTAACATGAATTCGTTAGACATACCTAGCTAATACTTTCAAGACTTCCATTTTACATTCCATGGTTGCTTTGTCTGCTCTGCCACTATGGTGATGGAGAATCCAGGAATGAATAAAAACAATAGAACGAAGAATTGGGTTGTGAACGATTTGTGATTATATTACTCAATTGCTCGTAATAGGGTTGAAGGAATGTAATTTCCATCTTAAAATATTGTAGTTCAGATTTGGGGGAGTTGAAGAGATTGATGTTGCTGCCGTTGGAGGTGTGTAGGAGTCGAAGAGATTGCTACATTAGTATGCAGATAGAACAGAAAGATCTATTCGGCGTGAGTCTTGGAGACTGAAAAGGAAACGGCTAATTGTATTAATTGCTTAGGTGATGAAATTTCTAATTTAAAATGAAATTTTAGGTGGCCCGCGGGCTGACCTGTCGTTTTTGGGCTCAACTGGCTTGAGCCCGTGTTCGCCTTGGCCACCCATTTTGGGCCGCTTTCAAACAGGCCAAGAAATACTCAATCCAACCCACCATTTTAATACAATGGGGCGGGTTGCCCCAACGGGCCTAGCTCATTTTGACACTTCTACTTCAGAGAGGCAACACTCATGAAGATGACACTAACAATGTGACAGAAGTTCTGATGAATTGTTGATGGTCTGTGATCTTATTGCTATTCTGGTGTTAATGTGGAAAAATTATTTCTAAATCTGGTTGGTTAATTGACTCTGGTTGTATCTTCCATATGTCTCCATATTTGGTGTTTATTGAGACATATATGCCTATTGAAAATGATTTTGTAATCATGGAAAATGAGAAAAGATGTCAGTGTTAGGCATAAGTAAAATTATTTTACAATTTGAAAATCGAACAAGGGTCAAATCCAGATGAAGTCAATCATGTGTAGGGGTGACAAGCATAACGGTATACCGAAATACCGGTACCATACCGAAATTTTCGGTATGGGTAAAAACCATACCGATACCGGTATATCGAAATTTTCGGTATCCTTTCTATATACCGTTACCAAACCAAAAATTTTACTGTACCGAATTTTGGTTTTTATCGAAAAAGACTGAAAATCGTTAAATACAGTTACAAATCGGCATACCGAACCATACAGAAAAAAAGCAATATCGATACCGAATTTTTGTCCTTCTAAGTTCCAAATGTTTTAACACAACAACAAACATTAATACTCAATAGAAACATTGAAAATTAAACTTCAATTAACATCTTTACATGAGATCCTTCAGCCACAGTAATGTCCGTCCTGCAAGCAATCTCCAACTATAGACAAATAAATATTATGAAATATTAATTACCAAAACAGTGAAATGTTCGAATAACATTCCAATCAATTTAGCAACGTACACCCAAAAACACATTTAAGATATAGAAACAATCATCATCTGACTCATTTTTTCCAATTTTACATATAGTCCACAATACATTTTGCTGCTCTAAAGATAATTACCTAACAGACCAATCATCATTTGACTCCTTTCATATCATCATATACCTCATCCCAAATACCACCCAACCCCTGTTTTGAACAATCTTCATCATCATGCACTGTTTGCATAGTTTGACTCTCATCAATCGAAACATCATTCATTCCCTTATAATCACTCCACAAAGAGACCAAATTTCTACCTCCCAATTTTTTGATGCAAACCTTGAGCATTTGAAGTTTGTTTCAGGATCTAAAATATTGGCAACAAAAACCAATGGATTCATATTGTCCCAATTACCCCAGTACTTCTCAAATTTTAGAATCATTGAAGATGCCACTTTTTGAAGAATTGGATCAGAATCATCCAGAATTTTTTTTCTCAGTCTCAAGTGTAACGCTACCATGGATTGGTATATAAATTGGGAAGTAGGAGTTTTTGATGCACTTAACTCTAAAGTGACATCATAAACTTCTTTAAAAAGTGTGCAAAAGCTCTACAATACTCCCAATCTATCTCACTTGGTGGCCTTGTCCTCACTTTCCCCTTATCATTCTTTTCATTAAATTTGTGAACGACGCTCATTCTTCCGCCATCCTATCAAACACCCTTCTATACTTCAGTGCAACTTCAAACATTTTATAATTTGCATTCCACCTAGTTTTGACATCCATGGGGACAGTTGAAATATTAGAAAACTTGGCAAGCACAGCGAATTTCCTAAATTTATTCAATCTTGAAGGAGAAGAATGAATGGAATTCACAAAATTCCTTATGGCTTTAATTGAGGATTCTAGCTCTTTCAAACCATCCTTAACAATTAAGTTCAATATATGACAAGAGCACCTCAAATGCAAGTATTTCCCTTGAAACAATAAAGTGTTCTCACTTTTCATTCTTTTTTTTTTTTTTCCAAATAATCAATAGCAATATCATTAGAAGTAGCATTGTCAACCACTATTGAAAAGACTTTTTTGATGCCCCAATCCTTAAACAAACCTCAATCAACTTTCCAATCTCTTCCCCCACATGACTATTGATTTTGGTGAAATTAATAATCATTTTATGAAAATTCCATTCATTATCCAAAAATTGGATTGTAATCACCTTGTAATTGATATTCTGAATAGATATCCAAGTATCGCTTGTAAGACTTACCCTTTGGCCAGCAAGCGTATCTTTAATCCTCACCTTCTCCTTTAAAAATAAATTATAAACCATCCCTACAAGTAATAAATAATAATAATAAGAAAACCAAAGTTAACAAACAACTGTAATATATAAAAAAATTCTACAGAAATAATATAAATTATACATGCAATTTTCCTTCGATCTGGCATTTTGAACCTCGATTGCAATTCGAAAATCCAATTTTTCAATCCTTTCCCTTCAATAGCTCGAAAGGACACCTCATTAGTGATCCCATATTTTGCAGCCGTAATTTCACACCTTTTTTGATTAAATGTATGCATAACTAATGTGCTTCCTTTCGCCGTGCACTCATTTATCAACATAGGCTACTTTTCTCATCCTTACTTCTTTTATACATTGGACTTGATTTGCACCGTAACTCTAAATGATTCTTTAATCCACTAGTGCTTCCATAAGAAATTGGGATCTCTGTTTTACAATAGTTGCAAGTTCCAATTGGTTTTTTGCTCCCATCTTCCATCAATCGAGTCCCTTTTGTAACAATAACTCCAATATGCACTCCTTGTACCTTTAGGAATATTGGGTAGGTTTTTCGAATCATTTCCTCCTCACTTTCGGCATGTAATCTCATTATCATTATCATCATTCAATTTTGAATCTGTTGTGGGTGGTGTTTCAGATTGAGATGGAGTTGGAGCTGTATGGGAAGAATCAGATTCCATACTGAAAATAACAAGGAAAATTTCAGAATCAGTCTAAGCAATGGAACCAATACTGTAGCCTGTAGGCATAAGGAGTTTTAGATTATCATCATGTAATCTCTTTTTCACAACGTGAGTACTGAGTATTGGAAAACACATAAGTATCAGAAAAATCAAATAAGCATTGTATGAACATCCTGTAGCCATATCAGACCAGCAACTAATCACTCTAAAGAAATTCGGCCATCATAGTAACCACAGAGTGAGAAAAAGGAACATTGGCAATTAACAATTAACAAACAGACCCACAAGGGTAAACGCAGGCACAAGAAGAAATGCAGGGAGCTAACAGGATGTTCGTTACTGTGATCCGTAAGAGTAAACGCAGGGAGGCACAAGAAGAAACGCATGATACACAGATCCAGAATTCGTACCTAAATGCACAAGAGTAATCCGTAATCCAGAAGAGGTAAACCACACGAGAAGAAACGCAGGGAGGCTAACTAAAGAGTAGAGATGTATGAGCACAGCGGCGGACGACGAATTTGGAACTTGGAAGAAAGGAGAATCGATGGAAGAGGGAAACGCAGGGAGGGGCCGAGGGCTGACTGAACAATGGAAGAGGCAAACACAGGGAGGGGTAGAGGGCACGATAACGAACGATTGAGATTTGGGTTGGAGTTGGGACGGCTGAAAAATGGGCTTGGGCTTTTAAGTGTTGGACACTTGGGCTGATGATTAAAGAATCGTAAAAATCTAGAATAATATTAAAATTAGTATTTCGGTATAACAGTATAACGAAATACCGAAAATTCCGAAACCTCCATACCGTTGCCCTACCGATTTTTTCAGTATACCAAAATTTATGTATACCTAAATTTCGATATTTTTTTGGTAATTTTCGATACGGTCAGCTCGTCATACCGTGTTTTCGGTAATTTTTGCCACCCCTAATCATGTGCTAGCATTTTCATACAATTTGATGTTTTATGCTGCCCTTGGTTCTAGAAGGATGCTTGGAAATGATTTGATGAAAATTTCCAAGGAAAATTTGATTATGTTCAATCTCACAAAGAAACACAACTTGTATGTTGTTTCTATTATCAATTATTGTGCTCTAGGTGCTAGTTCAAATTCTAGTACAAGTTCTGATAAGAATAAAGAGCACACTATTTTGTGGCATAACAGGCTAGGGCACATGAGTCGAAAGGGCATGAAATTTCTGAAAGATTCTGGTTGTTTAAAAATTAATTAGTGAGAATCATGCTTAGCTGGGAAGCAACGTAGAGTTTCATTTTACATCTAATCTGGTTGGGACTATATCGACCAAAATGATTGAACATTTGCGTACAAATGTGTGGTAGAAGAAGATAT
This sequence comes from Hygrophila difformis, assembly GCA_030278955.1. Lineage (NCBI taxonomy): Eukaryota > Viridiplantae > Streptophyta > Magnoliopsida > Lamiales > Acanthaceae > Hygrophila > Hygrophila difformis. Next base: position 51,210,989 of record JAOANR010000002.1, on the reverse strand, counting down.
TTCATGTCAGTCATGGATGACTTTTCTTGAAAAATTTGGGTCTTTCTTATGCAAAAAAAAAACCTATGATCTATTCGTGAATTTTAAAAACTGGAAAGCTTTGATTGAGAACCAATCTAATTTTAAAATTGGAATACTTAGGACAGATAATGCGCTTGATTTCTGTAATCACCAATTTCATGAATTGTGAATAATTTGGTATTAGGAGGCAACATAAAACTGTTCCCTACCCACCTCAACAGAATGTGGTGATTGAAAGAATGAATGAAACATTGTTAAAGAACGTTAAATGTTTGATGACACCTACTGGCCTTTCTAAAAAATTCTAGGGCAAAGTTCTTATGACACCTGCTTACATTGTGAACAAATCACTAAATGCCACCCTAAATGAAAAATCTCCATATTCTATCTTTTATGAAACCTATGAGCTATGAACATCTAATAGTGCTTGGATGTACTGCTTTTGTAATGTTAGCAATGGGAAAGTAGACCGTAGATATAAGAAATGTATTTTTTTAGGCTATCTTGACGGTACTAAAGGATACAAGTTTTTTGGGATAGATATGTAAGAGGATTTAAAACAGTAGTTAGCGGGGATGTAATGTTTAATGAAACTAAATTTCCCTTGAAAATTGCTGAATTAGGGATTGTTGACGTTAAGGTGGATGTTGATCCTAAAGAGAAATTTGCGCAATTGCCTATCCATGCTTCTATGCATAATGTGATTGTTCAAAATGAGACTATACCTGATACACTTGCACACATGCTAAAATTAAACCAAATGTAAATGAGAATGAAAATGAACCTGAAAGCTCTAAAATCCATGACACCATTGAATGTGGAACTGCTAATGAACAAATCAATCAAGATGTGAATGATTTTATGCTAGCCGAAGGATATAGCTAGGAAAGTGGGTAGAACATCTTCTAGGTTGTTTGATTTTGTCCCTTATACTTTGGCAGAGTAAAGAATTAGATAATGAGGAACCTAAAACATATTCTGAAGCCATATAATCCCGGAATTTTGATAAATAATAAGGGGTTATGAAAGAAGAAATTGATTGTTTGCATAAAATCAATTCTATAAGTTAGTTCAAAATTGGTAAGTATGCTTTAGCTGCATACTTTGATTAGGAGTTGAGAGAAATGGATGTAAAACTGTATTTTTAGATGGTAATATAGATAGAGAAATTTGTATAAAACAAGCTAAAAGTTTGTTTTCATGTTAAAGAAACCCTTGTACTAAAATAAGCACCTAGACAACGGACCATAAAATTTGATATGTGCCTGAAAGAGATGGTTTCACCAAAAGCAACTTTGATATTTATTTATAAATGAAAGATATGAAATCCGTGCCTATGTTTTTGTTGCTATATATTGATGATATACTGCTTGTTAGTCCTTCTATGAAAAATATTGTTGAGGTTCAAAAGTGTTTGAACAAAAGCTTTGACAAGAAGAATCTAGGAGATGTCAAATACATTCTTGAAATACATATAGTCAGGGATATGACTAATTCAACCCTACTCCTTAACTACTCTGAATATGTGAGAAGATTCACTCAAGATTCAAGATGTCATGTGCAAAACCTGTTGGTTGTCATCTTGCTTCTCATTTCCTATTAACTAAAGATCAATATCCAAAAACTCAAGCATAATTGAAAGATATGTAATATGTTCCTTATGCTCATGCTATAGGATCTGTGATGTACTTGATGATATCAACTAGGTTTGATTTAGCTTATTCTATTAGCTGTTTTAGTAGATTCATGACAAATCCTGATAAACAACATTGAGAAGTTTTAAAAGGGCAGTTGAGATACTTAATCAAGTAAATGCTTTACTCTTTATGGTTTGCAAAGTGGGAAGATGATATATATATGTGTGACTAATTATGTAGACTCAAATTATGCAAATGATAGGGATAGTAGGAAGTTCACTACATTATATGCGTTTACTGTAGGTGGGTCTTGTGAGAGATGGTCGTCTCAATTTCAACATGTTATTGCTCTGTCCACTACATAGTCTGATTTCATCACCATCACTGAAGCTTTCAAAGAGGGAATTTGGTGTTGTGTTATGATGAAAAATCTAGAAGTTAACAATGAGATCACCATTTATTTTGATAGTCAGTCTGCCATACGGTCGAGCAAACGCATTGTTTTTCATGATATATCTAATCACATTGATGATATATATCTCTATTAGGGACAATGTTTAATGTGAAAACTAAAATTGGATAAAATTGCATCAGAATTTAATCTTGTTGATAAGTGTACTATTGCTATTTGAAAAATTGATCTCATGCGTGAAAATCCCACACTATGACTTTGGTTGATCTGTGCATACCTGTGATCTTTTCTGATATGTTATGATGCATACTTTACTACTTTATTTATTTTCTATTGGTATGCCACACTATAAGTGTAAGTACTATTAGGTGATAACGAAACGAAGCGCCAAATGAGCACACCCTGTGAACACATAGGATAAACGGTCCAAGGTAGAGATTGTTGTGATTTGACCAGTTTTCATCAGCCCATCATCCGGCACTTAGGTTAGAAGCCCATTATCTTTATTCCCTTTCCTTAACTTATTCTTCTTTAGACTCCTCTTCGTTTTTTTTTATTATTTTTTATTTTTTTTGATTTACAACAGAGAGATACTGCTCGAATGAGAATCCCGCTCATCTAGGTTTTGAAGTTTCCTCCATTTATTACTCTTCTTGTACGTGCAACTCATTTCATACACCTTTGTTTATCCTCCTTCTTTAAGTAGTTGGGAAGCCAGATAGTGGGTTTCGACTAGGGTGTTTGAGAAGTATGTGGAGTTGCTGGAGAGAGTGAGTTGTTGGCTTTGGGGACGAACAGCGTGAGGTCTCTGGGGACGAGTTGAGTTTTCCGGACAGAGGCTAGGGGCTGTCAGATAGATTGAGAAAGTGTTGACGATATGAGCAATCTAGAGAGAATTGAGAGGAAACTGGAGCTAACTTTTTTTCGGTAAAAGGGTGGGCCGGAGCCATTTATTGCATAACTTGCAAAGTGTGAATCAAACCAATACGGTCAATGTTCAAAACATTCAACATAAAGTCGGGGGGCCTAGTAAAATGGTGAATACTAGCATCCCATGGAGAAAATCTAACAAAATGGTCAGCCGCCATATTACAGTCACGAGGGATGGACAAGAACTTCAATTGCCAATCCCATGCAACCATGTCCCCAATCTGAAACAGCCAAGGAACAGCCAAACCCTGAGGAGCTGGAGAAGAATTGATAAGCTGGATGGCCTCAAGACAGTCAGACTCGACAAGAAGCTTACGGATACCCAAAGACCAGGCGAGTTGAAGGGAGAGGATAATGGCTCTCAATTCAGCATGGAGGATATGGGAAGAAGAGTAAGTAGCACATATGCCACCAATCCAGTCTCCATTTGAGTTACGGAGGATACCTACAGAACAGCTACGACCACGCTTAGTGCTAGCATCACAGTTAGCTTTCGTCCAATCGTCAGGGGGTCTCTCCCATTTGGCTCGACCAACTTGCCAAATCTTAGCCCCAAGAATCTTCAATTCGTCTCTGGAAGCCATGAACTCATTCGCAGCACATCGGATTTTGAAGTGAATGGATGGCCAATGAATGGATTCTTGTGCATATAGCTCCTGACAGTGTGTCTTCCAAATGGTCCAAGCAGCAATGCCAAAGAGAGAAGATTCAAGTTCACCAATGCTCGAACACTGTATGGAAGAGATCCATTGGTTGATATCAGGTGTCCAAAAATCATTATGAGAATCCAAACCAAGCTGGGACCGAACAATAGCAGAGTCGGAGCAATCCCTAAGTGCATGAATGCAACTCTCAGCAGCTCCACACTTCCAGCATCCATCATCTGGAGAGATCCGTCTCTTCTGCCTCTCAACACCAGTAAGGAGTTTGTTATGGGCTGCGAGCCATAAGAAAAAAACGAGTGCGAAAAGGGACAGGCCACTTCCAAATTGCTTTCCAGGTAGTAGATCCAGTAGGTGGCTGATCAAGGGACAACTTTTCCAGGGTGCTACGAACTGTAAAAAGGCCATTGGGGGCAGGCTTCCAAAAAGGGCGATCTTCATTATCAGGATTCATTGGAGGAGCTTCCTGAAGGAGTAACTGGATTCCAGCATTAGTTAGAATAGGGAAGAGGGCAGGCCAATCCCAAGATGTGCCATCAATATAAGACTCGACCGTCCTCTTCAACTCTTCGCGGGAAAGGGATCGGGAAACAAAATCCTGCAAAACATAATTGTTGTTACTCCAGTGGTCAGTCCAAAACAATAATGACTTACCATTGCCAACTTTCCATCCCAAAAAAGAGTGGAACAGTGGACTGATAGCATGAAGATCTTTGGCAAAGCGGGATAAGGATTGGCTATTGTGAGTGAACCGAGTAGCATGCCATCCATAGCGCTTCTTCAATAAGGAGGTCCACAAGGTATTTCTAGTAAGCAAGCTCCACCAATTTTTCATGAAGAGAGCAGTATTAATATCCTCAAGTCTATGGATACCCAGTCCTCCATGTTCAAGGCTAGTTGTAATTCGCTCCCAGGCCAAAAGGTGAACCTTACGATCACTGTTATGAGAACCCCAAAGGAAATCTCGGTAAACTTTTTCCAGTTCTTTGATGGTCTTGCGAGGTAACCGAATAACCTGCATGATGTATACACTAATAGGATACAAGACAGATTTTATAAGAGTACACCTTCCTGCAAGGCTAAGGTGGCGACTCCACCCCCTAAGTTTAGAATTAACTTTATCAATAAGGAAACCAAAATCATTATGAGATCTTCTACTATTAGAAATAGGGACACCAAGATAAGTCCCAAGATTATGGACATTCTGAAAACCCAGTAAACTAGAGATATCATGTTTACAGACACGACTCACAGAACTCCCAAAGAAAACTCGAGATTTAGAGGAACTTACAACCCAACCTGAGAAGACACTGAATTGATCCAAAATAGATTTAATATGAGATGCCTGGATAATCGAAGCTTGAGCAAAAAGGAGGATGTCATCTGCAAAAAAGATATATGGGATTCGAAGATTCCCATTATCCCATTGAGGAGACTTCCATAACCCATTATTGACTGATGTATGGATCATTGCCCCAAGCCTGTCCATGCAAAGGAGGAAAATATAGGGTGATATCGGATCTCGTTGACGGATACCCCGGGAAGGGTGGAAAGAATTGGTAGGGGAGCCATTCCAAAACACCTGCAGAGAAGAAGAAGTAATACACCTCATAATTAAATGAATGATAGAAACAGGGAAACCAAAAAGAGTTAGAGTCTCCTCAATGAAATTCCATTTGAGTTTATCGTAAGCTTTCTCAAGGTCAAGCTTAAGGATCATATAGCCTGGCTTGGCCGAAGATCTGTGCAGATAGTGGGATAACTCTTGGCAAAGAATGATATTATCTTGAATAAGCCGTCCTTTGATAAAACTGGACTGACCCCGATGGACAAGCCGTGGAAGGATGTGCATCAAGCGATTAACCAACAACTTAGTGACAATTTTGTAAAGGACGTTACAAAGACTAATAGGGCGGAATTGAGTTACTGACGAAGGATGAGGCACTTTGGGAATCAGGATGATAGCAGTATGGTTGAAGGAGGCCAGATCCAGCTGACCAGTGAAGCAATCCAATACGAAATTAAACACTGAATCCCCTACAACTAACCAGTTCTGTTGGTAAAAAAGAGCATGAAGACCATCGGGGCCAGGAGCTTTCAAAGGAGCCATACCCTTCACAGCATTCCACACTTCCTCTTTGGATGGAAGAGCTTGCATGGCAATAATGTCATCCTCAGAGAGTGAAGGGAGTATGTCATGTACAATAGGAGGCACCTGGGAAGGCAGGCTATCATCACTGTAAAGATGAACAAAGTAGTTGGTAACCATATCTCTAATAGAGGTCTCATCCGTATAAGATTCCCCATTTGCATCATTGAGAATGGTAAACAACTTCTTTCTTTTCCTGGCTTGGACGAAATTATGAAAGAATTTAGTATTGAGATCCCCGGCCAAATTCCAATCCCTAGTGCTACGTTGGATCCAACATAATTCCTCTTTCTCAAGAATATGACCTAGCTCAGTACTAAGCTGAGAATGAAGACGCTTGTAAAAGCTACTATAAGACCAATCTAATATGCGTTCGATGCCTTGTAAACGAGCCCGGATCCTAGCCTTTCTCTTACGCATCAAATTAAAAACATGATCATTCCAGACCATAGCATCATCCCTGAAGCTCTTAAGAATATAAAGCATAGGCCGCTGGGGATTCCAGAAAGAAGCAACGATCGCCCGGAAGCTAGGATAGCTTTGCCATGCAGCTTTATACCGAAAAAGTTTAGACACGTTCCTGTTATTAGAGGCATCCAGCTCACTGATTCTCAAGAGCAAAGGGGCGTGATCCGACTGCACCCTAGGAAGGACCTCTACCATGCAGTGAGAAAATCTAGCAAGCCATGCATCATTTCCTACCAGTCTGTCTAATTTCCGTCGTAACAAACCTCGTGCCCAAGTGAAGCGACTCCCAAAAGTTTTGAGGTCAGTTAAAGCCGCGGCTTCAAGCCAAGGCCTCAATTCATTACAAGAGAAACTAGTAAGAGAGCCACCCCTAGACTCATCATAATTGGCAATGCAATTCAAATCCCCCCCAAGCAGCCAAGGTTGAATTCTGGTACTACCAATTCTAGACAATTGAGGCCATAACCACGAACGACGATAACGATTAGGAGCAGCATAGATCATAGTAATAAAATAAGATCATCATCATTCTTAACGCAAAGATCCACAAATTGAGAATGTGCTTCCAGGACGTCAACAGAAAAGGGGTCATTCCATAGAATCCAGATTCCGCCCGAAAAGCCAATAGCCTCAACACAAAACGAATGAGAGAACGGACAAGTACGGATGAATTTATCAGCTCTATTCCCACTGATACGAGGCTTAAAAACAGCCATGAGATCAATCTTTTTAGAAGAAACAAGATCACGAAATTCCCTTCGGAAGGGAGGAGATCCTGCCCCCTGGACATTCCAACAAGCAACATTAATACGCATAATGATATAATAAAAGAGAAACAGAAATCTGAGAAAGAGAGAGCTTAGTATGGGTGATGATCCACCCGAGGGGAATTAAGGAAAGGAGCTGAGTCCATCAGATCAATTTGACTTCCAGGGAGGCTAGTCGAAGGATCAGGAGGACGGCCACCAGAGGGACCTTCCACACTTTTGCTACGTTTATTAATATGCATGGATGGGTCGAAGACCTCAACTGCAGCATGACGGTCCGGCGGAAGAGAAGATCGGATAGATTTCATCCAAGTCCCGGATGGCTGTTGAGACCATGTAGGCGAATGGGGAGGCGAGGTGATTTCAGGATGGGAGGAGTGAGGACTTCTGTTATGATCGGAAGCCGTCCGAATAGAGGTGGAGTGGGGGGCCGGGCTGTTGCTAGTAGTAGTTGGACGAGATATGTTGTTATAAGCAGGTGGCACCCGGGTTTGGGGAGGGCGAACAGGATTGACTGTGGTTGGTGGACGAGGAGGAGCCTCAGAAAAAAGCTGTGGATCATCGGAGGTTTCTTGATCTGTCATTAGCACATCAAAGCGATTATTAGAAGGATTCAAGGGAGCCGAATTAGAACCATGAGTAGGTCGAGATTTTCTTCGAGATTGGACCAACATCCATGGTCCAAAGCCCCTTTTCTCTCCCTGATCACCATCCTTTTCCTTGGGAGGAATATCTTGTGCTGCTGCAGGCTGTTCAACATGAGGGATAGGGCAAGAATTAGTTCCATGTCCATATTTGCCACAACTAAAACACACCAACTTAATATTCTCGTATTCCACGTTGAAGTAGTCATCCTCAAGAATCACGCGAGGAGTAAGAGGCTTGTCTAGATCTATCTTGACAGCAATTCGTGCAAAACGACCTCTAGCCTTAAGATCTGTGTTAAAGTCGATACTTAGAACCTGTCCCACGGCCGAGGCAGCGCGAAGAAGGTACTGGCGATTATAAAGGTGCATGGGAATACCTGGAATGCAGATCCACGCAACCATCGTTTTGATTTCATTGGTCGACGGATTAAATTTCTCGCTCCACGGCTGGACATGCAAATATTGGCCGGATACCATCCACGGCCCACCGGTGAGGGCATGAAGAGCATCATCCTCTTTCTTGAATTGAACAATGTAATATCCGTTATCGACGTCTATTAAAGATAAAGAGGCCGACGCTGGCCAAATGCTATCAAGTCTGTTCTTGAGAACTCGGTAAGACACATTGCGACCTTCAACCTTGAGGACAACCGCAAACCGCCATGCACGAAGAAGGGATTCTTTAAACGCTGGCGAAAGTTGAAAACGGGGTACTCCATCGACAAACGATTCAATGATATCCTCCTCGCTACCAGTAAGTAAGATCCATGGTTAAATCTGCAGTAGGCACATGTATGAAGCCTGCTCGACGGCGTGCAACATCACTATAAATGGAACGGGCTCTCTTTGTTGATCTGTCATCATCGGGATCAGGAGGAACACCTCCATGATCCGCCATCTCAGTATCTCCCATTATGCAGAGCATGATTAGAGAACGGTGGTAGAAGGGTTGCTTTCTTGGAGCTTTCTTGGATCAATCTTGATTACAACTCCGGAAAATCAAGACCACAAAAATACACTATTGAAACTGGAGCTAACTTTAATTTCATTGAAAATGAGAATGAATTACAGTCAATACAAAGTGTAGCTCCAAGATTTATATAATACAAGGAAGCGTGCACACGCTTTAATCTATAAGGCCCAAGAGAAAACAATGAGATGGGCTGAGAATAGAAAATAATAATAATAGACTAACTAGCAGCCCAATACCAGAAAGGCCCATTAGCCGATGCCTTCAATTCTACAGCAGCTGACATGCTTTTCCTGACTGTGAGTTTGCTGCTGCATTGCTTCAATCTTCTCATATGCTCAGCAGAAAGCCATCCACTATATGAGAGAGCTACGAGTTGGGAGTTTATGGTGGTGACTGATGGACTGCTCCATTGAATAGATTATGACTCACCATTGGGTGATGTTACCTCCTTATTGGATATATATATATATATATATATATATATATATATATATATATATATATCATATCTTGTGAAGGCTCTCTTTGGATGATTGCTGGATTAGGCTTCCTTATCCTAAGAACAAAGTGTCGTTTTAAGTGGTTTCCGTTTGGCAAGTATATATATATATATCCATTTACTTCTTGTATTTCTCTTTAGAATAACATATTCCATGTGTTTGTTGGTGAGAAGAACTAGAAACCTTGGAGTATGAAGACCGTTTCTAGTTTCTGCAGTTCTTTAATGAACATGCATGTAGGAAAGACAAAACCTATATATATATACATCATATTACAGTTGGATTCTAGGGCGTTGAGTGTATTGTTCATCCATTGTGGTATGAGAGCGTACCCAAAAAGACTAGCCACGTGCATAAAAAAATGGTCATTTTTAGGTATATATCGGGGTATCCCAATGTCATTGAGCTCAAAACTAATCATTCGAGGATGTGGTGTGCATTGAAGGGTAGTCAATCACAAATGAGATTTCTATATACATAAAGGTTCGAACCCGAAACCTTTGTTTAAGATGGTAAAGTCCCACACCACCAAGGCCAACTTCGTTTAATATAAAAAATAGTCATTGAAGCAATCAAGATTTGGCAATAAAATAATAACCAACGACTCGAACATCTATCTAAATAAGTACGAAAATGAAATACATTACTCTTCATGCCGATAAGTGATGAGTCCCTTGATTTGATTAATTAACTCAGTTTATTTAATTTTTATATCGAACTTAAAAGTGCATATTCGTATCCCTTTGTGATCATTTTCCACTACTTGTTATCGACCCTAAAATTTCATATTCGGACGTATCCCTTTGTGATCATTTTCCACTAGCTAGGTACTAGCCAATTAAGTGAAAACTAGTTCTTTTATTTTTATTTTGATTGCTTATTACAGCAGGATCTTTTGTTCTTCCGGAAAATGTCAAATACAAAACAAAAGAAGAATGATAAAAATAAAATAAAAAGAAAAATTGACGTGCTAAATAAATTATGTAAAACGTGAATAAAAATCTAAAAAGTTGTCAAGTTAAATTGCGGTTGAAAATTTAACCTAGTCGTTATCTAAAAGATATAACAAAATTACGAAACAAATACACGAGGCACAAAGCCTTTTGTTTAAAGGGTGATAAAAGATTATACTACGCAAATTATACATGCATAAAGGGATGGATAATAATAGGGTTGGATGCATGTAATTCGAATCCCAATCATAAAATTAGAAATTAAGATTTTGACCGCAACATTAAATCATCATCTAACAAATATTGCGCAATTGTCAAGCTTTTGAATTTTGACTATTGATTATTTAAAAAAAACTGAATTTTCAATATTGATTATTTAAAAAAAGAAAAAAAAATTAACATCAATATATGATCAGGGATGAGGACTTATCCTCGTGGAGTAATTGTTAAGTCCCCGACTCCGAACCTATAGGTCGGGGGTTCGACTCCCCACTCGCCTCCCTATCCCGCCCCATTGTTTCCTTAGTAATTTTTGTGGCATGAGCTCTCACCACTCCTTTCCTAGTTTGTATAGGCTGTTCAGCAAAAAAACACATCAATACATGACCATGCAAAACACAAAATAATTCTTCCATTTCCTTTTAAAATGAAATAAACTTAAATCGTCGGCTGGCCTCTCCTCACTTCCTATTACTTTTATTTATTTATTTATTTATTCTTTATTTCTCTGTTCCGAAGCACAAAAATTTTCTTGATTGGAAAAATCAAAACATAGGCTTGAGCATCTGAAATAATGTTAAAATTGGAAATGAATAATGAGCAAGTCAAAGTGAAAACGACATAATTCCACAGTATAGTTCAAAGTCGGCATCCCATTCATTGCCTCCCCCATTCAATATTTATTGCAATTTATGTGTCATCAATGTCGCCTAATTATTTTTATTTCTATTTATTTATTTGTTTCTTTGTTTTTGGCATGCACACGATTTTTCTAAGTTCTGTGACTAAAGTAATTGGGTTGGTCCACGCAGCATTCCCTTTTTTGAATTGCCAATAAAGACATGAAATTAAATGTGCTTGAATTTGTTTGTGTGTATATATATATAAATATGAACGCATTGATAAATCTATAATAAAAATATTTTTATTCGAGATACGCTGAAAATTATTGGATTAAGCGACGAACTTCTTGCTTGGATATATTTTTTAAACTTGTTTTGGTTCCCATTTGAAAAAAAAAAAAAGCATCATAAATATACTTAAAAGTGAACTTGTATCGTTATAAGTTCAAATATTATGTTTTTGGTAAAAAGTTCAATTATTATGTTGAAACAATATTTGGGGCAAATTACTTAAATTAACCCGGTGTGGTTAATTTTAGGACTACTCCCACTCTAATCTAACTCGATATGAACCAAATTTGAGATTGTCTAAACGATAGACGACTGTATGAATATTTTGAAATATTCAAACCTTTGAGTCTTTTGATTTTTTTTCTTTTTCTTTTTTTCTTTTAATTTTAATAGAAAAATGATAGTTTTGCTTGAAAAGTGTTAGATGTTTTTACATAGAGAAAACGGAACCAGACAGAAACAGCGAGAGGCCTGCGGTCTCCATATATATAGATGGAAAGTACCCACTGCAGTTTCTTAGGAAGAGCCACTGCACCGATACTCAAACTCACAGGAAGAGCCACAATTTTGCACTTGTAACTGTTGGGCCCACGGGGAAGCAAGATACACACTTTATGCAAAGGTTCACTGAACACAGTGAACTCAAACACCAAAACAGATTAATGTACCAAGACAAAAACCAAGCATAGCGGAATAATAATCAAGCATAAAGTAAATCAATGAGACACGAAATTGTTGACCCAGTTCGGCCTACGTCTGGGGGATACCAATCCAGGACTTATTTTACTATGTGTTTCAAGATGGTATACAACCACACACACTAGCAAAATAAAGAGAATGACTTCACCATAAACTCCAAGCAGATAGTTGTTGGAACCAGACACTCTCCCAAGTTCTGGTATAGGTTCTCCACCTATTTCAACTCCCCAAAGCTCCTGCCTTGAGTTTCCCTTGAAGCAGTCCGTGAATCACTTCTCCGGAACAAGATGAAGTTGATCGATGTGGCTTATCTCCTGTGAAGCCTTTGGACAATCTCCTCAAGTAGTTTAACGACTCGCAATCAATCAAGGAGGAAGTCCAAGGCTTGTCGATTTAGCAGCAATAGATAGAATCTAAGAACAGGGGGCTGCAAATCGAACGGGGCTTCTCACAAAGTGTTTCCGAAAGCTTAGAGAGAATTCAGAGTGTTTCCAAAGATTGTAAGAGTGAGAAGTTATCCTCCATTCCTCTGAAATCTCTTTTATTCAAGAAGCTCAAATCTTGAACGGTAACCTGCAACTAGCCGTTACTCACACAGTGACCGTTACTCACATACTTCAAACTCACTTTCTCTAATCTGGAGGAGGGTTCCTGCAAAACAAATATTAGAGAATAATCTCCCCAGATTAAGAAAGGAGTCGTTGGGCTGGAGCAAGTCTTTTAGAAAATTCCACGTCGCACATGAAGACTGCCGCTCAGGAGGTTCATCCGAGGAGTTCGATCATCAACTTTGAACTTCCAACAAAAACTTGACTCAACAATCTCCCCCTTTTTGGCAGGAAGTGAGCCAGTACAAAATACCAATCGATGATGAACTATTACAAGCAAAAACAATGAACCTACTAGCACCCAAATCCCAACTACCAATTTACATCCCAGTAAAAACTCTTCATAATATGACACAGTCAAATCAGAGAGTTTACATTAAAACCAAACAGGACAAATTTCATCTCATCCATAAAACCAGTAACAACAGACAGTTCAAAACATCCATCATCAACAGCAAACAGAATAAACAACAACCGACATCAGACAGTTCAAAAACAAACAACCACAGATAATATCAGAGTATCTTGAACAAAGATCTCAACAGAATTAAAGAGTTGTAGGGTTAGAAAGATGTTACCAAATTTTCTAGCAGAGAGGGCAGCTTCATCAGATGTTGGAATTTTTGAAAATTTTTGAAAGTTTCTACTCCCCCTCTGGGTCAGCTTCCATGGCAAAAACATCACTCTTCAGCTTCATCAGCATCCTCAGAGTCTCTTTCATCCTCATCCTCCTGGGGAATGTGTAGGATAGCACCTTCATCATCTGACCAGACCTCAGGCAGAAGAGCTAAAGCTTGTTCAACTGTATCCTCTATCCGATTCTGTCTTTCCCTTAATTCCCTCAATTCCTGAATAGCAGCAGATATGATAGTCCTGGAATGATCTAGAGCATTCTGATTAGGCAAGGAACCATCAGGGCCAGGTAGATCAGGGGTCTTCTTCAGAAGTCTCTGAGAAATAGAAAACTCCACAATGGGATTGGTTGCCACTTTCTTCCCTCCAAGAATGTTTTCTGCTTCCAGGTATGCCGTAATCAGAGCTGGATAATGAAGCAACACTTTCCCATCATCTTTGAGGCTTTCTGCAATCTTGCTCATGTGGGAGAGAACTAATTGCCCATAATTGATTGGCTCCTTCATCTCAATGGCATAGATCAGATGACACATGTCCTTTGTTACTAGAGAATGATTGGCTGTGGGAAATATATTTGAAGCACAGAACTTGTAGATCAAAGAAAACTTCAGAGTTAGATCTCCTGAGCTGACACCATTTCCTGGCATTCTCATAGTCTTCTTCTTGGTCACAGCTTGAGCCACCTTATGACTGTCAAATGAGGTGCCAGGGGCATAAATGGTCTCAAATGGAACTTCAGGAACACCTAGTAAAGCATTGATCTTGGCAGCAGTGAGATTATAGAAGAATCCTTGAGTATAATTTATGTTAAACCAGGGTCGATTAGGAATGTCAACATCCTTCTTCAGATTGGCATAAAACTCCTTCACAAATTCTGGTTTGTAATTATCCCAACAAGATGCCCATTTAAACAGAGACCTCTCTTCCAAGTACTTAGTCCAACCCATCTCAAAGAACCTCTTCCCTTGATAGGTGTGTTCTGTCCTGAATTTCTTCTTGACTAACACTATGTCAAAGTAGTACATGTTGTAATGAGAGTGGAACTGAGTATTGTAGGGCTTCTCAATGGTCTGACTGGATTGGCCCTTCTCTTTGGACACTTTCTTCCCTTTTGCATCAAGCTTGGCCTTTGACCTCAGTTCACTGAGTGTCTCTGTATCACTTGATCTCTTAGAACCACCAGTGGCCTGAGGCACTTGTCCTTGATCATCTTGTTGTTCCTCTTCTTCTTCTTCTTAGACATCTCCAGACACTTCCTCATCAGATTCCTCATATTCACTGTCGGACTTTTCTTTCCTCTGCACCTTTTTGTATGGAACTGGGGCAACCTTGGAACCTATGGCAACAGTGGGTTCTACATTTTCTTCTTCGGATCCTGACTCTTCTTCTTCAGAACTAGAATCATCTGAACCATCAGCATCAACTTCTTCATCCTGACCAAGGGTTTCAACACTTCCTGAAGGCTCAATAGTCTGCTGTTCTGAGGTGGGTTCAGCAGCCATGGAAGAACTTCCCTCAACATTAGACTTGGTCATTCCAGATGGTCTCTTGGAGGTAGACACTGATTTCTCAATAGGTTGATTCTGAGAGGCATGATCAGACAGTACTTTCTGCACAGGGTTCTCTTCTCCAGAAGACTTCTGAGCACTGCCTTGACCTTTCTTCTCATTCATCGAGGGAGTTACATCCTTAGGTCATTTTTCAGTCATAACCACTGGTCTCAGAAAAGATAGTGGAACGACATCAATAGGTGGTGAGGAGGCAGCATGCTTCTTGACTCCTGGAAAGAATGGTTTAGGGACCATGTCTATCTTCCTTTTGGCACGAGTAGAAGCCACTGGTTTCTCAGCAACAGGCACTGGATTGGGTGGTGTCGGACTGGAAACATCTGGAACCTTTGGAATGTTTGGTGCAGAAGACTTAGTACCAGAGGCACTTCCCTTTTTCGAACTTTTTCCTTTCTTCTGAGAGGCAGTTGATGTTGTAGGATGGGTGATCGGAGCCTGACTCACAGAACCGTCTTTCCCTGTGGACACATTGGTAGATGCATCAGTAGATTTAGGAACAATTTGTGTACCTTTCACAGGCGACTTCTTCTCAGTAACGGTTGAGGCAGCGTCGGCTAGGGCACGCAATGCCTTTGGAGAATCCATGGCAGAAGTTTGCATTGACGACGGGTGAGAAATAGTCTATTTGATTTTAGTAACCGCTCGAGTGGACACTCCCGAAGTGGGGGTTTTTGCAGTTGACACCTCCGTCTTGGGTAACTCCCCCTGAACCGCCACTCCCGCCGTTTGAAGTTCGTTCCTTATATCCAAGGGGTCCGTAACAGTGCCTGGTTGAACCTCGGACACAAGCTTTTCCAGAAGATTGGGGGGTACTTCCCTTCTTGGCTTTCTCTTAGACAACGCAACCTTCTTTGGGACAGGAGGCTTTGCTTGAGATGGAGCGGAACCCTTAGAACTCCGTGTATTGACCATGGTAGAAACTGCAAATACAAATCTCAACAATACACTTCTTCACAATCAATAGAGCAAGAAATCAGCAAGGGTTAGTCGAAGAGGCGAAATGTAATCAGAAAAGGATTTCTTCCCACCCTTCAGAGAAACTAATGATGGTTTCTTCAAAAACTCCACGACTGTCCAATACTGCAAGATTCCATGAAATGACATAATTGGGCCGATAATCAAATGGGCCTCATATATCTCTCCCCCTAAAACATATAAAACCTGCAGCCCACAATTAATTAGTTTAAATAAATATAACAAGTATTGGGCTTGAGAAATTAACCATTTACACCATGGGGGAGAGGAGTGACACTTCAGTCAATTATGCAGAGCCCAAGATCACGTCTTAGGGCCTCAAATCGATCATTTCTCAAGGCTTTGGAGAAGATGTCTGCATGTTGCAGCTCAGTTCCCACATGTTGAATAGACACAATACCATCTTCAACTAGCTCTCGGATGAAATGATGACGGATGTCGATATGCTTTGTTCGACTGTGCTGGACAGGATTTTTAGCAATGTTGATTGCACTCATGTTGTCACATAGGAGAACCAATTCCTTGTGATCAATACCATAATCCTTTAGCATCTGCTTCATCCACAATAGTTGAGCACAACAACTCCCAACGGCTAAGTAGTCTGCCTCTGCAGTAGATAATGAAATGGAAGATTGCTTCTTGCTGTACCATCTCACAAGATTTGTTCCTACATAGAAACACCCTCCCGTAGTACTCTTTCTATCATCTGTGCACCCAGCCCAGTCAGCATCGCTATAGCCAGTAAGTTGCAAGCTAGAGTCCTTTGAATACCAGATTCCAAGGTTGGTAGTCCCAGCTATATACTATATGATCCTCTTGGCAGCATGCAAATGAGACTCCTTGGGGTCAGCTTGATAACGCGCACAAACTCCAACGGCATAGCTAATGTCAGGCCTGCTAGCTGCAAGATAGAGAAGACTGCCAATTATACTACGATATAATTTGCAATCAACCTGTTTACCATTGATGTCCTTGCTGAGTTTGTCATTGGTTCCAATAGGAGTTCGAACTGGCTTGCTGGACTCCAGGCCAAACTTCTTTACAATGTTCTTTGCATACTTTGCTTGACTGATGAATATGCCTTCCTTCTTTTTGAGTAACCAGCAGTCCTAAGAAATAGGTTAATTCACCAACAAGACTCATTTCAAATTCCTTACTCATTATGCAGACAAATCTGTCTTTGAGGATATGTGAGGTAGATCAAACACGATGTCATCAATATAAATTTGTGCAATAAGAAATCCTTTGGCCTCCCTTTTTATGAAAAGGGTCTTGTCAGTGGTCCCTCGTTCATAGCCATTCTCCAAGAGGTAGGATGACAGACGCTCATACCAAGCTCGGGGAGCCTGTTTTAATCCATACATGGCTTTGTTCAGCTTGTAAACGTGATCTGGATGGTGAGGATCCACAAATCCCTTTGGCTGCTCAACACAGGCTTCCTCTTTCAGCATACCATTTAAGAAGGCACTTTTGACATCCATCTGGTAGAGTTTGAATTCATAAGTGCAAGCTATAGCAATCAGTAAACGAACAACTTCCAATCTTGCAACTGGGGCAAATGTCTCACTGAAGTCCACACCTTCTACTTGTGTATATCCTTGAGCAACAAGTCTAACTTTGTTTCTTGTAATGTTGCCATTTTCATCAGACTTGTTCTTGAATATCCACTTTGTCCCAATGACATTGACATCCTCAAGTCTCTCTACCAGGGTCCAAACATCATTCCTTTTGAATTGCTGTAGCTCTTCCTGCATGGCTGAGATCCAGTGCTCATCAGAAAGGGCATATTCAACTCTGCTAGGTTCGATGGTTGAAGTGAAACAGTGCAAACCGGCCAGCTCTTTGTAGTTGATCCTCTTCTTTGTCCTGGTCTTTCTTCCTTCATTGATGTCTCCAATCAGATCCTCTTCATCATGATTCCTGTGAATCCTTCTGATAGGAGTAGAGGGGCTAGAAGGGCGGTTCACATTATCTGATTGAACCATGGTCTGTTCTGCACCACCAGAAGAGGGTATGTCCAGATTGACTTCATCTTCAATCTCTAGGTCCTTTCCAATGTCAGCATCAAGAGTGTTAAGAAACTTGCTTGGTTTATCCTCGATGACCACGTTGATAGATTCAATCACCTTCCTCATCTTGGGCAGATAAACCCTGTAAGCTTTGCTGGTTGGAGAGTATCCAACGAATACTCCTTTATCACTCTTTTCTTGGAACTTGCCAAGGTTTTCCCTGTCATTAAGCACAAAGCATTTGCTACCAAAAATATGGAAATAAGAGATTGAGGTCTTTTTACCATTCCAGAGCTCAAAAGGTGTCTTCAAGGTTTTTGGTCTTATGTGAACACGATTGATCACATAGCAGGCAGTATGCACAGCTTCAGCCCAAAGATTTTGTGGAACACCTTTTGAGTTTAACATAACTCTTGCCATTTCCTGGATGGTTCTGTTCTTTCTCTCCACCACACCATTTTGTTGGGGAGTCCGAGGAGCAGAGAACTCATGCTTTATTCCAAATTCATTACAGAATTCTTCAAAGGCATGACTCTCAAACTCTCCACCATGATCACTTCGAATCCTCTTGATTTTGCACTCCTTTTCAGTGATCAACACAGAGGAAATAAACACCTTGAGAGCTTGACAAAGCTTGACAAAGTTGGTTGCAAAGCTTGACAAACACCTTGAGAGCCTCACTCTTTTCCCTGAGGAAATAAACCCAAGTATATCTAGAAAAGTCATCAACACCGACAAAAACATATTGCTTAACCCCAAGACTTTTAACCTCAGTAGGTCCAAACAGATCCATATGGAGAAGTTCAAGACACTGTGTTGAACCAGACTGGTCAATTGATTTGAGGGAGTGTTCTGCTTGATTGGAATGCGCTCTTCCTTAGGAACTTTGATCCCATTCTTTTTCAAGAACCGGGTGATCAAAGCAGGATAAGGAAGAAGATCATTCTTGCCAATGGATCCGCGGGTATAACCTAACATCTTGGAAAGCACAGAGACCAAAATTTGTCATGTTAAGAAACTTTTCAATACAAAACATGAGTTTACCCATATGAGAAGAAACTTAGCTGGCGTTGGTTGTTGGTAGGATGTTGGCACTACACAGGCGAAAGAGACAATTGAACTTCAGGGTGAGCTGATTAGCGCGAAGTTGTCCACGTCCAAATGCAACGCTCTTGGTATTGGATATCTCATAAGCCACTTTAGCATTTGAGTTTGGCATGTAGTTCGTCACATCATCAAGGTTGCTGTTAAGCTGTACCTTTACCAACGAATTAATGACCTGTGGAAAAATCTCCAGTATGCGGCCTCGAATGTAAATCTTCCCTCCAAACGGCGACTCAGCATCCATAACATCTGGATGAAGGTTTGCATAAAATTCACGAGCCAGAGCAGGAGAGTAGTCCTCCATTTTAGTAGCCCAGTAGAGAAGATGGCAATCCTCCAAGTACTTCGAAAAACCCAATTCCTTGTACATAGGATGGGTAAACTGCTCCTCTGGTATGAAGTCACGGTTGTTGAGCTCCTTAGAAAATCTCTGAGCTTTCTTGTCGTAGAACTTGTAATTCAGGGCATCACTAACAGTCATTGGGCCAATCTTTTTCGGTCGTTTCTGTGTTGTCTCAACAGCAGGTTACTTATCATTCCTTTTGCGGAAACGAGTCACAGGGGTACGGGCAACAGGACGATGTTCCGGAGTAATCTCTCGATCAGGCTCGTCGTTCCTAGGTTGTTCGTCGTCTCCAGTGACAGCATCATCAGGGGCATTTGAATCAAAAAGGTTATCCTCATCGCCTTGAGGATAGTCAGTCGTCGTTCCATCATCCCAGTCGACAGAGAATGTCTCTTTCTGCGGTGCTGGAAGAGCAGGTAGGGGTGGTGCAGGAAGATCTCCGGCTGGTGGTAAACTCTCAAGGGGAAGAACATCAGTGACACTGTCGTCAGCATTTCCTCCAGACGACTCACCAAGCTGAGTAGTGGATGGATTTTCAAGAGATTCGCCAAGGGCTTGAAGAACAGAGGTTACTACTTGTACTGGATCAACAGACATTTCAGTGTTTGGTGGAATAGAGGTATCAGTAGGTTCAGAGGGGGATTTGGGGGAAGAAGACGATGCCATTTGAAGGAGAAGAGAGGAAGCTGCAACACTAAAGTAAACAATGCAAAGAAGGAAGTGGTGCAGAAGTAAAACTGAAACAAAGTATTTAAAGAGAAGAAAGGAGAGTCGAAATAGGTTAATTCACCAACAAGACTCATTTCAAATTCCTTACTCATTATGCAGACAAATCTGTCTTTGAGGATATGTGAGGTAGATCAAACACGATGTCATCAATATAAATTTGTGCAATAAGAAATCCTTTGGCCTCCCTTTTTATGAAAAGGGTCTTGTCAGTGGTCCCTCGTTCATAGCCATTCTCCAAGAGGTAGGATGACAGACGCTCATACCAAGCTCGGGGAGCCTGTTTTAATCCATACATGGCTTTGTTCAGCTTGTAAACGTGATCTGGATGGTGAGGATCCACAAATCCCTTTGGCTGCTCAACATAGGCTTCCTCTTTCAGCATACCATTTAAGAAGGCACTTTTGACATCCATCTGGTAGAGTTTGAATTCATAAGTGCAAGCTATAGCAATCAGTAAACGAACAACTTCCAATCTTGCAACTGGGGCAAATGTCTCACTGAAGTCCACACCTTCTACTTGTGTATATCCTTGAGCAACAAGTCTAGCTTTGTTTCTTGTAATGTTGCCATTTTCATCAGACTTGTTCTTGAATATCCACTTTGTCCCAATGACATTGACATCCTCAAGTCTCTCTACCAGGGTCCAAACATCATTCCTTTTGAATTGCTGTAGCTCTTCCTGCATGGCTGAGATCCAGTGCTCATCAGAAAGGGCATATTCAACTCTGCTAGGTTCGATGGTTGAAGTGAAACAGTGCAAACCGGCCAGCTCTTTGTAGTTGATCCTCTTCTTTGTCCTGGTCTTTCTTCCTTCATTGATGTCTCCAATCAGATCCTCTTCATCATGATTCCTGTGAATCCTTCTGATAGGAGTGGAGGGGCTAGAAGGGCGGTTCACATTATCTGATTGAACCATGGTCTGTTCTGCACCACCAGAAGAGGGTATGTCCAGATTGACTTCATCTTCAATCTCTAGGTCCTTTCCAATGTCAGCATCAAGAGTGTTAAGAAACTTGCTTGGTTTATCCTCGATGACCACGTTGATAGATTCAATCACCTTCCTCATCTTGGGCAGATAAACCCTGTAAGCTTTGCTGGTTGGAGAGTATCCAACGAATACTCCTTTATCACTCTTTTCTTGGAACTTGCCAAGGTTTTCCCTGTCATTAAGCACAAAGCATTTGCTACCAAAAATATGGAAATAAGAGATCGAGGTCTTTTTACCATTCCAGAGCTCAAAAGGTGTCTTCAAGGTTTTTGGTCTTATGTGAACACGATTGATCACATAGCAGGCAGTATGCACAGCTTCAGCCCAAAGATTTTGTGGAACACCTTTTGAGTTTAACATAACTCTTGCCATTTCCTGGATGGTTCTGTTCTTTCTCTCCACCACACCATTTTGTTGGGG
The DNA here is from genome assembly GCA_030278955.1 of Hygrophila difformis. Lineage (NCBI taxonomy): Eukaryota > Viridiplantae > Streptophyta > Magnoliopsida > Lamiales > Acanthaceae > Hygrophila > Hygrophila difformis. Next base: position 51,189,658 of record JAOANR010000002.1, on the reverse strand, counting down.
AGTCCGAGGAGCAGAGAACTCATGCTTTATTCCAAATTCATTACAGAATTCTTCAAAGGCATGACTCTCAAACTCTCCACCATGATCACTTCGAATCCTCTTGATTTTGCACTCCTTTTCAGTGATCAACACAGAGGAAATAAACACCTTGAGAGCTTGACAAAGCTTGACAAAGTTGGTTGCAAAGCTTGACAAACACCTTGAGAGCCTCACTCTTTTCCCTGAGGAAATAAACCCAAGTATATCTAGAAAAGTCATCAACACCGACAAAAACATATTGCTTAACCCCAAGACTTTTAACCTCAGTAGGTCCAAACAGATCCATATGGAGAAGTTCAAGACACTGTGTTGAACCAGACTGGTCAATTGATTTGTGAGAGGCTCTGTGTTGCTTGTTCTTCATACAATCATCGCACATCTCAGCATCAGCTTTCTTGAGGGATGGTAGACCTTTGATAGCACTTCTGCTTAGTTTGATCAAGTCCTTGAAATTCAGGTGACCTAGTCTTTCTTGCCATAGATGAGTCAGATATGAACCTGCACCTGCATTCTCAGCAGAAAAACAAGATTGTCCGAACACATAACAATTATTGCGGGACCTAAGTCCTCTCATAACACATTCTTGTTTGGAATTAAGAACTTCACAATACTTCCTGTCAAAGGATACTTTGAGATCATCATCGCATAGTTGGCTTATACTGATGAGGTTAACACAGAGACCTTCCACATGATGTACAGCTTTCAATTGTGGAAGTTCAGAGCATGAAATCGAACCTTGACCAACTACTTTGCCTCTCTTCCCATCTCCAAACATGACGTATCATCCATCAATCTCTTCATAGTTGGACAGAAGATCTTTGTTCCCAGTCATATGACCCGAACATCCACTATCAAAATACCAGGCCATCTTCTTTCCATCCTTGGAGGATGTTTGGAATGCCATGTGACATACTGAGGGAATTTCACATGCCATTCTCTCCTTAACATGCTACGCTTGACTTCTTCATTTGGCCACATGACTGGTCTTCCCGACAAGGCATCTCTGGCAAGAATGTGGCATGAGTTTGTTTGATGACCATAGGTTCTGCAATACTCACACTCCAAAGGTACAGGAGGAGGAGCACGAAGTCTGGTGATCTTCTTAGATCTTCTGACTTCATCCACCCTTTTTTCAGTTACCTTTCTGGGGACTCATCTGAAGAAGTTCCTTCATTTACAAAGATCCTCTCTTTAGAGCTGGAACATTCTTTTGAGTAGCCAATTCCACGCCTATCTCCATGAGCCCTGGTAGCTGATAAGATTTCACTGAGAACATCCTTCCCTTTGTTCAGTTTGCTTGCCAACTCTTCAGCACTGGTAACTTTGGTTGTTAGCTCTTGAACTTGAGCACTCATCATATCCACCTGTTGTTGTAAATCAACCTTTTGATCTGTCAAGGTGGCGACTTTTTCTGTTAGAGCATCATTCACAATTGTGAAATTATGAACTTGCTCACTGAGAGTGACAACTTGGTGTTGGAAATCATCCCTTTGACTGGTCAGAGAGGTGACTTGATCTGATAAGTACCGATTTGCCACTGTAAACTCATCAACTTCTACTGCAAGCTCCTCATTTCTGATGGCAAGATCTTCAGACCTTGGTCCAAGGGTGTGAACCAAGTAGTGCATCCTATCATGATCAACTTCAAGCTCACGATATTCAGACAACTTAGCATGATATGCAGTCTTGTAGGTTTCAAGATCTTGGTGAGTCTTTTGAAGTTCTTCCCTTTGAACATAATGTTTGGCAATGAGCTCTTCAAGGTCTTCATTTACTTCAGCATAATCTCCCCTTAGGGCCTCAAGATCAATAATGGCATTATTTAACTCCTCTTCAGTCTTCTCCAGCTTCTCATAAGTTTCCTTATAGAGATTGTTGAGAGCTTCAACACTTTGTTCCTCTTCCCTGTGAGAAGAAGAAGAGGGACCTTCACCAATAGAAAAAGGAGAAAGGCAAGTAGGAGCGTTACCAACATCAAGTTCTAACTCGGAGTCTGAATCCCAAGTTCCAGCAAAGGCTACCCCACTCTTTTCATCACTGTCACTGGAGCTAGACTCTTCTTCCTCACTGATGGTAGCACAATAAGTCTTCTTGGTGCTTGAGGATTTGTTCTTGAGATTAGCACAGTCAGCTCTGACATGACCAAAGCCATCACATTCATAGCACTGAGGACCTCTAGGATCGAAGGATTCCTTGACCTGTTTCTTGTCAGATTTAGAAGTCTTTTTCTTCTCTAGTCTTTTAGGAGATGAGCTTTCACCCTTCTGGTTTCTTAAAGATTTGGACTTCTTATCTCTCAGAAACCTGGCAATGCGCTTTGACAAGAAGACCAAGTCATCATCTTCATCATCTACAGGGCTGGATTCATCTGCAGCAGGTTCAACAACCACTTTGGACTCTGATTTGAAGGCAACAACTTTGCCTTTGAAGTTTTTGCAGTGATCCATTTCCCAAGTCTGAAGAATCCCCATGAGTTCATCAACAGAGGTCTTATCATAGTCCTTTTGGAGCTCCAGGGCTGCAATCTTTGGATTGAATCTCTCAGGGAGCGTACCTACAATTTTCCGAACTATCTCCTGGGAGGAGTAGGATTTGCCAAGCTGTTGAGCTTGGTTAGAGTACGAATTCTATTAATATAACTACTAATAGATTCATGTTCCTCCATATGTAATTTGTGCATTTGAGCTTCTAAAGAGATGAGTTTGGAAATTCTAACAGGGGCCGAACCTTCATAGGAATTTACCAGTATTCCCCATGCTTCATTGGCAGTGGTGCAATTGCAGATGAGGTTGTATTGTTCTTCAGAGACAGCACTGAAGATAGCATGAAGGGCCTTGGAATTCATCCTTGAGTGTGTCTTATATTCAGCGGTCCAGTCCTTCTTCTCCTTAGGCTTGATCACACCATCAACCTTGACAGTTGGGGCTTCATATTTGAAGAGAACAGCATCCCAAGCTAAGTCATCAATAGACATAAGATACGAGCGCATCTTATTTTTCCAGAAAGCAAAGTATGTCCCATCGAGCAACGGAGCCTGGTTGAAGGTCCATTTCGGGTTCATCTTGCTATAGAGATCTCTCCCTCAAGAGTGTGGCTCTGATACCAATTGTTGGGCCCACGGGGAAGCAAGATACACACTTTATGCAATGGTTCACTGAACACAGTGAACTCAAACACCAAAACAGAATAATGTACCAAGACAAAAACCAAGCTCAGCGGAATAATAATCAAGCATAAATTGAATCAATCAGACACGAAATTGTTGACCCAGTTCGGCCTTCGGCCTACGTCTGGGGGATACCAATCTAGGAGTTATTTTACTATGTGTTTCAAGATGTTATACAACCACACACACTAGCAAAATAAAGAGAATGACTTCACCATAAACTCCAAGCAGATAGTTGTTGGAAGCAGACACTCTCCCAAGTTCTGGTATAGGTTCTCCACCTATTTCAACTCCCCAAAGCTCATGCCTTGAGTTTCCCTTGAAGCAGTCCGTGAATCACTTCTCTGGAACAAGATGAAGTTGATCGATGTAGCTTATCTCCCGTGAAGCCTTTGGACAATCTCCTCAAGTAGTTTAACGGCTCGCAATCAATCAAGGAGGAAGTCCAAGGCTTGTCGATTTAGCAGCAATAGATAGAATCTAGGAACAGGGGGCTGCAAATCGAACGAGGCTTTTCACAAAGTGTTTTCGAAAGCTTAGAGAGAATTCAGAGTGTTTCCAAAGATTGTAAGAGTGAGAAGTTATCCTCCATTCCTCTGAAATCTCTTTTATTCAAGAAGCTCAAATCTTGAACGGTAACCTGCAACTAGCCGTTACTCACACAGTGACCGTTACTCACATACTTCAAACTCACTTTCTCTAATCTGGAGGAGGGTTCCTGCAAAACAAATATTAGAGAATAATCTCCCCAGATTAAGAAAGGAATCGTTGGGCTGGAGCAAGTCTTTTAGAAAATTCCACGTTGCACATGAAGACTGCCGCCCAGGAGGTTCATCCGAGGAGTTCGATCATCGACTTTGAACTTCCAACAAAACCTTGAGTCAACAGTAACATTGTGTCACAGTTCTACGCTGCAACGATGATTTACCGATATATGATTTAAATATCCTCCCCCACCAACTTAAATTATTTATGCTTACATTTCTCTAGTTTAAATGATGTAAAAGTTTATTTTCCTACATATTGTCTAAGTGACCTGCGTCCAGGGTACGTGGACTTATTTACCAGCAAATTAATTACTAATGTGTAGTATATATTTATTTCCATTTCAAGATATCATGTAGCTGGTTAGTGATGGACCGCATCATTTTGGGGAAGGAAATCATATTTTGAGCACCAGACCAGCAAATTAATTACTAATGTGTATATATTTATTTCAATTTTTTGTTTGACTACTGCACACAATCCAATACATTTTTTTTAATCGTTAATATCTCAAAATATGTACAATGAAAAATTATGTAAAATATATATTATAAAACTACATGATCGTATGATTCTAACAAGACTCAGCTCGACTTTTTTTTTTCTTCCAAATATATACTTGCAATAAAATTGAGTAAAAAATGAACAGTGTCAAAAAGTCAAACAGGACACGTTCACTGGTACGGAGGGAATATTATTTTGTTAATAGTATACTCAAGCATGTGTATGCATATTTTGTAATCTCTTAAGATTTCCCTCTCCCAACTGATTAAGCAAATATTTTTTATTCATTTGTTTAATAGTTAGCATTAGCATTTGCTGTCTAAGGCTGTAAGATTCGGCAAGGAGCGACACTTTATAACAGGTGTAGTGGTATCACTGGCCCGTTTCCCATTGCATTCTACGTACTATATATGTTGTCCCTCAGGTGTAGGAGTGTTACAGTTTTCTACACAAACCGTCATCCTCCGCATGTCTTATGTAAGACAATCTCTCGATGGTGCCAAAGCAACATAATCATATCACTTCCCGTTGGTAGGACTTCCAAATGAATATTCCCTTGCAAAAACTTCCAATATTTCACTCTCTCCCGGGAAAACCTGGCCAATATCTCCTCCTGACTTCCAACCACTTAGAAAGCAGCCCACTTCAAGTGGTAACCTCTCCGATCCTCCTGACTTCCAATCTTATAGTTGGGGTTCGAATTTTTCACCCGGCTTCTTATCATTCCTTTTTGTCCATTTGTGTGTGGCATGAACTTTCAGATCCTCTCATTTTTCAGGACTGTATAGGCTGTGCAGCTAAAAAGATCTGTTTAAACTTTTTATGGATAAAACCTCTAGCCCTTATTATCATTAATCAAACTAAACTCATTGAACCTAAATAACGCAAAAAATCAAATCAACAAAACCCTAGAAATCGAAGTAATTTTTTTTTCCGCTTGACTTTAAGAGAAAAGTTGCAAGAACTTAACAACATATTTCCCCTTCTTTGTCGATAATAGGTTAGAGAAAAAGAGTAAAACAGTCCCATAACTTACCTTTAATTCAATAATCGTCCCTAATCTATTTGAATTTCTCAATAGAGTCTATAATTACAATAATAACAACTTATTTAGTTCTTCAGTTGACTAATGACAATTAGTGTGAAGCATATAATATCCATTTGGAATTATTACTTATCTCTAATTCCAGTTTGTCTATAGATTATGGACCAAATTGACATTATGTATAAGTTATGCGACCAAATTGTTATTATATATAAGTTATGGGTTCAAATGGGTATTACGTTTTACACTAATCGTCATTAGTGGGTTGGATAACTAAATGGGTTGTCACTAGTGTAGTTATAGTCCCAATTGAAAAATGTAAATATATTTTGGATAAATTTTGGAATTAAAGGTAAGTTACAGACTATTATGATATTTATCCCATAATAGGTCATGAATATGCATATAATTCTATAAGGTTGCTTTATTGCAGCAGCAGTAACATATACTATTATTGAATTGAATAGAGGCAAGTCTAGATATATAACTTGCAATCAAATCTATATATTGTGTTCTTTTTAATTTTATATAGTTCTATAGTTATTATGGTTAACATTATTTTGTCCTTTGTTGACTGCATTTATTAATAGGCAGCAAATTTGTTTACCACACGAAGTTTGCACATCTAAGGAAAAAGGGTTTTTTTTAAAGATTCATATTCATGTGTACGCAAAAGTGTGAGTTCAAACCACACAAATTACAAATGGATAAAGGGGAGGGATAGGGCCTACCAAAAATGATTTTTAAAAAAATTGAAAATGAAGACACATATCCATTAGTTGGTTGAGTTTTATCCAATGCGATTTATTTTTTTAATTTTTTTTAATTCATTAATGTCAATGTACTAATACACAAAAAACATGGTACACTTTGTTTTTAGAGATCAATATTATATTAGGGCACCCGCATAATTAAAATGATCGATATCGTTAACATGAATTAGGCATTAGATAAATAGTGCTCCTGTTAACAAAAATTGAAAATTTGTAAGCATGGTGTCGAGTTGTTTAAAGAGAGCATTTCGTGGCACAAAAATGTAATTTAATTTTCCCCGTGTTGAAAGTTGAAACTTGATTTCGCATTACTACTCCTACAAGTTTTGATCTTATCTAATATCAATAACCTCATCTTTATGTTTGGGTTTAGTAATACGTGTGTACCCTGATCAATAGACAAATGGGTTATTAGGGTTTGTTGACACTGAGAATTACACCCATGGTGTTGTAGTTTTCTTACATGCGGTATAATTAAGACATGTACTAATCCAATATTATTAATTATTATCTTACTTTCCAACCAATTATCATGAACTCAGACTCAGATTGAAGAAATCTGACTTGGATTGATGGAAGACATATGTATTGATCGCTATTTCTCCATGAATCACACAAAATAAAACGCCATTTTGAATATTCTTTGAAAAAAAAAATGTTCAATATATGTAGAAGTATATCAGTAGTCAATATAAGGATGTGGCATCTATCATTGATATATATTCGGATCATTTTCAAAGCCTATATGGGATGATATTAATTGCCAAACCGACCAAATGCTTCCGATCGTTTTCTCTTGAAAACCTCTCCATTTCTCACTTGAAAACGACAAAGTTTTGGGCAATATGTATATCTTAATTAAATACATCTTTGAAGATAAATTCTTTAATCGTACGTAAAAAGCTAGGTCGATTCATATTAAGGTCCCACGTGAAATTAAACTGAAATAAAGGGTTAATAGATAGTATTAGCAGCGGATGATTGATGCACATACTCTCAGGTGACTCTGTCTGTTTAAATATTAGTTGTTCATGTAATTAAATACATGTTTGTGTGTCTTGATGAGTGGTATTTTCTAGGATTAAGATTCAAAAAACTGCTTTGGAGCAATTCAAGTCCTCATCCGTTTTTTATTGGTATAAAGCTTTTTGGAAGGTTCTCCGAAACAAATACCGCACAGGTTCAACCGGACAATATAGCTCGGAGTTGAGGTGGGTTTTGTATAGTCTCTACAAGTGTTATAAGAGACTTTTCAAGAGGTACCCAAAAGTAAAAGCCGTACAGACAGTGGCGGATTTAGATTTTTTTTTTTTTAAAGTGGTGCAATAAAATTTAATACTACCTCCGTCTCAATATATTTGTTACGAATGATTTTTTGGCACTATTCACTGTTTAACTTTGATTCGAATTTTTATAATAGCTAGGTAAGAAAAAACATAGTCAAGTGTGATCTTGTTAGATTCGTCTAATCTTGTAGTTTTAGACAATTAACATTTTATAACTTTTCGTTGTACACAATTTAAATTATTAACCGTTAAAAATGTGTATCGGCATACGTGCTGGGTGGGTCCGTAACAAAAATAGTGAGACGGAGGAAGTATAACTTATAGGGTATTAAAAATTTAGATAGTAGAAACAATAACACAAAAACAATAAAAGAAAAGTTATATTGGAATTGAAGATAGTGGTGTTACATAAAATTGAGTTGGTGTATCAAACCAAATATAAAAAATTTAAGGTGAACATATAATATATAATTTATCAATTTGTGTGGGCAGTAAAACAATATATACATATATACTTACTCCGTTCCTAAATAAGTGCTACGGACCCACATTTCACGCAATCCAATACACATTTTTAATCTGTAATAACTCAAATTTCATACAAGTAAAAATTATGAAATTTTGATATTCTAAATCTATGCGATTAGACGAATCCAACAAGATCTCACTTGACTATATTTTATCTTATATAATTGTATTAAAAAGTCGAGTCAAAGCTACTTAATAAACAGTGATAAAAGTCAAAACGTGTCATTTAAAAAGGAACGGAGGTAGTATATAGAAATGAAATTATATAATTACATAATTAATAGACATGGAACATTAAATTAATTAAGCTAGTGTATTATATTGCACCACATATCATGAATAAATACTGCATTTATACAGTCTATATATGTTGATTTAATTGCACGAGTTAAATATTTTCACCTGCATATTATCATCAAAATATATAATTCAAAATGCCTCATCAATGCATTTAGTTTTGGTGGATGTATATACGTTGTAATATTATTCTTCAATCCCTGCACATCATAAAGCTTTGGAACAAAAAGTAAAAATATTAGGTTATAAACTTTTATATGCTTTTAAGCCAATGGAATTAAGCTATGAAGGGGAGGTAGATAAGGTTTAAATGTATTGTTTTCTTTTCTTTTCTTTTTTTTTTCTTTTCTATTTTTTTTAAAGAAAAAATTGGAGTCGAACATATATTATATATTGCAATATTATCTCCCCCGACTACCAATTTATTTGCAATTTAAGATGTCACACACTCATACATGTATAATAACATAGCTAGATTCTTATATAATTAAGGATGTACGGTATGTAGATTTGAGAAATGTTCAAACCCACAATTATTTTTTAACACAATTATCAAGATTTGACAATGTTGGAAACCACAAAAAAATAAAAATAAAAATAAAAATAAAATAACATAAAATAAAATGATGAAGAACCATCTTCAAATTAAAGCCCTTCTAAGCAATCCCCCCAAACAAAACAACGAGAATTAAAAATGATCACCAGTGGTGAAATTAAATGAAATACTAGTACAAAATCATGCTCATTAAATTTTATAGTTTGATATTCAAAGATTCATCAGTCAACAGTTCACTTATGGGTTAATAATTGAAGATGGATTAATGATGAAGACGAACAAAAAGGCATACAGTTGAACCATCATAGCAATTATCTATAAAATTTATACTACAGAAATTTAACAAGAAAGGGATTCAATGATCCCTCAATTCTTACACTAGGACATAGTTTGCACATACCTCCTACGATCCCGTCGATAACAATTTAATGCTTATGATGAACCAAATCAAGGAAAATTTGCAGTAGTGGCTAAGAAAACCGAATTAGGGTTATCCGCCAATTGAACTTGATTCGTCAACACGTCCTGGATGGAGTTAATTCTGTCGTTGTTCAACAGGTCCCAATTGTTCCCGGAAAACCCTACCAAACTATTACAGTTGGGATCGGTGTAACCCGAAGCAGCGCCGGAGCAGAGGTAGTCGGAAATTGGGCAGGATGATGACATCGATGAGCTCGAATTCCCCAGAAATTTCTCAATGGTTCCTAAATCAGATAATTCCTGAGAGGTGAAAACATTTGGGCTGTAAGGAGAGACAGCCGCGATGGATTGGTGATCGTCAAATTGAATGGGTGAAAACCCTAATTTCTGAAGATTAGGGTTCGATTTATTAAACCCCGACGATTCTTCGTACTGCTTCACAATCATTTTCTCCTTTGCCCGGCTTCTCGCCCTTTCTCTAGCCTTGTCCCTGGATTCTCTTGCGGCGCTCGTTTTGTTCGGTTTTCGATGCTCTTTCGTCTCAGAATTAGGATCTGAATCTGCAACAGCAGCACTGGTAACAATCTTCTCATCGCTGCTGAGAAAAATTTCGATCTTGGAATCCGCCGCCTTGTTCGAATTGCAGCTCTTGGCGAGCTCCTTGATCGCCTTCTTCGATTTGGTAAACAACCATTCAATAGTTTTGCTAGCTTTGTCATACCCGAGCATATCTTGAAGATCAAAGAATTTCCTCGCAACCTGGAGGGACAATCTCATTCTTCTGTCCCTGATTCCCTGCGCCGTGCAGATTTTGCTGTGGCGGTCTTTCTTCCCGGTGCGTCTCCGGGGGACGACGCCGAGGGTTCTCCGGCGTACAATCCCCGGGACAGGATGATCGGAGTCGGGTCCATTGATGATGCTTTTAGTGGGTTCCTGTTTGGTTGGTGGATCATCATGGGGAATTGCGGGGGTGATGATATTGAGGTGAGTGGTCTGGAAGAAAATCTGATTGAGAGGGAGGGAGTCTTCATCGAAGAAGGGGGAGGGGAGATTGTAGGGAAAAGGGGTGGGTGGGTTTTGAGGATTGGCGTTGGGGGATGAAGGAGGAGGAGGGTTGTTGGAGAATGTTAAGGAGGAGTCGTCAAAGGGATGGGAAGGAAACATGACTGACTTTGTTGGGAGGAAGGGGTGGGTTTGTCGTTGTAAATGCACCAGTTATTGTCTTCTTTATGATTTCTTGGTTGAGGGCTTTTAAGATTTGAACTGCCCTGAATGAATTGCCTTTCTCTACTCCACTGGAAATCTTGGGATTCTTGGTAAATAAGGATCCAACACCATCAGAAACATCATCATCATCCAGAGAGAGAGAGAGAGAGAGAGGGATTTAGGGCACAAGATTGGAAATTAGTACATTTTGAAACAAAACCGGACAAAATGAAAGGGGTGATTATGAATAGCGGGCCGGGACTTGAACACCACGGAGAATGGAGTATGTATCAGTATGATAATATTGGAGGTCATGGGAGTTGCCAACCATTGCCCTATTAGGGTACTAGTGGCTGGAGTTGGGCTAGCTTGGCTATGTGCCTATGCTATGATATCTATCTCTCTTTTTCTTTTTCTTTTTTTTTTTTTAAAAATATGGATTTGTGGTATCTAATTGAAAGAAAGGAAAATAAATATTTTTTTCTTCACTAAATGGTAAATACTATATTTAATACTCTATTTTAATAATATGTGTAGAGATAAGTAATGTATACACATATAGTATTTTTTTTAAGGTTGACACCACCTATGTGTCGGCAAATGTGTGTGGGAGCCCATGCCACACAAATTACAAAGGGGGTAAATGGAAGGAATATGAGGCCGGGTGGGAATCGAACCCCCAACTATGGTTGGAAGCTAAGGTATGGAACATGACCACTTGAGTCAAGTCCCATTCCCAATATATACATATATATTACTGTTTATTTATAAAAATTATTTAAAATATAATGTAATGATTTTTTAGAAGGGATTAAATTAAAAAGGAAAATGTAGGAATCTATGTAGTTGGAGGGAATAGATTATTGTTTAAAATGCAGTGATATATGGTTGGACATTGTAATTGTGATTAATATAATGATTATATATAGGTAGTATCTGCTCCTAATTCCTAAATAGATGCGATGCAAAGTCAGTTCCGGTGGCAGATCCAAATACGAAGGGCAATGGAGGCACTGAGGAGAATAATATGATTAAAATGTTTGATCAGGGTATGTGGAGGACGATAGAGAAATTAATAAGTTTTATTTGAAGAAAAAATTAGGGTTTTGTGGAAATTTTTGTGAATGCTTGATTTTATTTACTTACTTTTAATTTTGGGAGTAATTTCTTTGTTAAATTTGTGTCGTAATTAAGTTTGGTATTTACTATAATGAATCCCACTAGGAAAGTGTTAATGGATAAAAGAAATTATTTTCAACTTGGATTGGGACGTGTTTATGTTGGATAACAAAGCCCTTTGCAACAGATCGATTTGGAATGGTTGATTGTGTGCATAAGTTGATCTTCAGAGTTCAGATACTTACATTCATTTTAGGCACTTTTTGTTAAATACAAAGTTCTTTTAATAAATTTGTTTGTTACAAATAAGTTAAATATTGAGGATCTCAAATTATTTACAAAATGAAGTCCTAAAATTGCATGTAAATCAATCTATACCTCAAGTAAATTATTTGCTGAAGGAATTAAGTGTCAAAATGATTTCGCAAGTTTTTGGTCATTTTACAGAATCCTAGCATGTCAAAAGTAACGATACAAACAGACCATGTCAAATGGAATTCGAATTCATTTTTCCTACATTAAATTTGTTATAAGATATACAGTATCTATAAATAAATGATTGAGATACATCCAATAATATTTCACCTGATTATTTATTATTTTTATATATTACGTATTAAAAATTTGATTAAAGTTATTTATTTTTGCATGGCACTTATTCGTGATCAAGGGCTTCCTCTCCCCAAGTTGATGTTCGAATGCGATTCTTACAACGTGGCTTGCTGGATGAGAAATCCGGATCTGGTTCCCTGGAGATGGAACCACCTAATGCCACCGATTGTTACGATCTTCAAAGCTGCCGGTGAGGTCAGAATACAACACATATTGAGGGAGAGGGAGGGAGAGGAATGCGGTTGCGGATCATTGGGCCAAGCGTTGTGCTGCTGGAGAGGAGCGGATAGAAGAATGGTTTTTGAAAGTTCCAACAAGTAGGGTGTTAACGAGTAGTTCTGATCACACACACGATTGCAGAAAAGTAAAGAACAATCGTTTGTTGACCCGGTTCGGACCTCCTGTCCTACATCCGGGGGATTCCAATCCAGGCGAGAATACTTCAACAAAGATCAAGAACGACTACAGGACTCGAACTAGTTTCTATCAACTCGATCTAGAGAATGACAAGACTCCCCCTCAATCTCTAATCCCCCTAATTAGAAACCCTGTAACGATCATGTAGTTCATGCAACTTGTTGACATCCCTGAACAAGAACCCTATACTAATTCAAGAAGATTCCTTACTTGAATTTACAACTCGATCTAAGATATACAAACATGAATTACACTAATTCACTCCAGAACAAAACCCTTGATCATCTAAACATGAAGAACTTGTTTTGACTTCTAGAGTATATCTTCTAATCAAGACTAATAGCTCTCGGTAAAGTGTAGAAGATTGAAAGTAAAAATTACAAAAGACTGACTCAAAGACACAAGTGAATGGAATATATATAAACTGAGAATCGTCTTGGTCTTTGAGTCCCTGGAGCTGGTGAGGCTTGATCGGCAAACACAAAACTGCCCTGTTGTTAGTGTGTTGTATTGACACCAATAGGATCCTGCATGAAATGTTTAGTGCCCACAATCTCCCCCTCATTTCATGAAGAGGTTCATTCATCACAAATAGGTCTCAAACCAGTATGATGAATAACAATCCAGAATGCCACACTAACAACAAAGGTTAATAGATCAAGTCCAATAAAAAATGGTAGTCAAAACATAAGAGTAACACCAGCTAAACATACCAATAAAAATCAGACATAGAAATCCAATAATATCAAACCACAAAATGGACTAAGTATTAGCAGTCATCAGCAATCAGCAGCAAACAAAAACATCCAAAAAGTATCCAGCAGTTCAAAACGTATCCAGCAGATAAGTAAATATTAGTTACAGACCCAAATATATCATCAAAAATTATCAGTTTAGAATGTACCCCCTTAACATATTGTCAGCATTACCCATTAACCACGGTCAGCAGTCAGCAGAGACAGAGACTATACTCCCCCTTGATGAATCAAGCCTCCTCATCATCCTCTTCGCCAGTGGGTGGAGGATCAAATGATCCGGGAAGCAATTTCAGCATGTTATTGTTCTGCTTCCGGATGCGAAGGCCAGCAGAAATGACATTCGAAACCTCCTCATTTTGTCGAAGAATAATAGTCTTTAGATGGTTCACCAATGCCGTGCCAGACAAAGCATGACCAAGGAGGATGTCATTGTGCATATTTCTCAGGTCAGTTGAGGGAGTGTTCTGCTTGATTGGAATGCGCTCTTCCTTAGGAACTTTGATCCCATTCTTTTTCAAGAACCGGGTGATCAAAGCAGGATAAGGAAGAAGATCATTCTTGCCAATGGATCCGCGGGTATAACCTAACATCTTGGAAAGCACAGAGAGACCAAAATTTGTCATGTTAAGAAACTTTTCAATACAAAACATGAGTTTACCCATATGAGAAGAAACTTAGCTGGCGTTGGTTGTTGGTAGGATGTTGGCACTACACAGGCGAAAGAGACAATTGAACTTCAGGGTGAGCTGATTAGCGCGAAGTTGTCCACGTCCAAATGCAACGCTCTTGGTATTGGATATCTCATAAGCCACTTCAGCATTTGAGTTTGGCATGTAGTTCGTCACATCATCAAGGTTGCTGTTAAGCTGTACCTTTACCAACGAATTAATGACCTGTGGAAAAATCTCCAGTATGCGGCCTCGAATGTAAATCTTCCCTCCAAACGGCGACTCAGCATCCATAACATCTGGATGAAGGTTTGCATAAAATTCACGAGCCAGAGCAGGAGAGTAGTCCTCCATTTTAGTAGCCCAGTAGAGAAGATGGCAATCCTCCAAGTACTTCGAAAAACCCAATTCCTTGTACATAGGATGGGTAAACTGCTCCTCTGGTATGAAGTCACGGTTGTTGAGCTCCTTAGAAAATCTCTGAGCTTTCTTGTCGTAGAACTTGTAATTCAGGGCATCACTAACAGTCATTGGGCCAATCTTTTTCGGTCGTTTCTGTGTTGTCTCAACAGCAGGTTACTTATCATTCCTTTTGCGGAAACGAGTCACAGGGGTACGGGCAACAGGACGATGTTCCGGAGTAATCTCTCGATCAGGCTCGTCGTTCCTAGGTTGTTCGTCGTCTCCAGTGACAGCATCATCAGGGGCATTTGAATCAAAAAGGTTATCCTCATCGCCTTGAGGATAGTCAGTCGTCGTTCCATCATCCCAGTCGACAGAGAATGTCTCTTTCTGCGGTGCTGGAAGAGCAGGTAGGGGTGGTGCAGGAAGATCTCCGGCTGGTGGTAAACTCTCAAGGGGAAGAACATCAGTGACAATGTCGTCAGCATTTCCTCCAGACGACTCACCAAGCTGAGTAGTGGATGGATTTTCAAGAGATTCGCCAAGGGCTTGAAGAACAGAGGTTACTACTTGTACTGGATCAACAGACATTTCAGTGTTTGGTGGAATAGAGGTATCAGTAGGTTCAGAGGGGGATTTGGGGGAAGAAGACGATGCCATTTGAAGGAGAAGAGAGGAAGCTGCAACACTAAAGTAAACAATGCAAAGAAGGAAGTGGTGCAGAAGTAAAACTGAAACAAAGTATTTAAAGAGAAGAAAGGAGAGTCGAAACGTTTAACCACGATCACTTCAATCGGAGAAACGGCGAAGTAATAATGGCGGTTTCGAGCGACGTGAGCTGCAGAGGTGAAGGGATGGTTACAGTCGTCACAGGGTTATGATGACACTCTGCAGACATCAAATCAGAGATCCTCCCAAATCAAATTTTTCTTTGTCTTTATCCGAATTCCCTCTCTAATGTGCTTGGGCCTGTAAAGTTAGTGTACAAAGAAAAACAATGAAGGCCCAAAGCATAAAGATATTTAATTTGTATAGAAACTTAGGCCCAAAATTGTTCTAAGCCTATCAAACTTATCTCCCTCCATGGCTTTGGTTAGGATGTCAGCACGTTGCTCTGACGACCCTACATGTTGAATATCACAAATATTATCTTCAACCAAATCTCTAATAAAATGATACCTGATATCAATATGTTTGCTCCTATTGTGAAGCACATGATTCTTAGGGATGTTTATAGCACTTGTATTATCACACAGTACTACAAATTTCTCTTGATGCACTCCATAGTCTGCCAAAGTTTGCTTCATCCACATAAGTTGAGAACAGCAACAAGTAGCAGCTATGTATTCTGCTTCAGCTGTAGATAGAGCAACTATGTTCTGTTTCCTTGAGTACCAGCTGACCAAATTATCACCAAGGTAGAAATAGCCACCTGTTGTTGATCGTCTGTCATCACAACTTCCTGCCCAATCTGAATCTGTGTATCCTATAAGATCAAGTGATGATCTTTTAGAGTACCAAATTCCAAGTCCAATGGTTCCCTTTATGTATCTCATGATCCTCTTAGCTGCCTTGAGGTGTGTCTCTTTAGGTTGAGATTGAAATCTAGCACATACTCTAGTACTATAAGAGATATTTGGTCTGGTTGCTGTTAGGTAGAGAAGACTACCTATCATACTCCTATAGAGCTTTTGATCAACATCGCTGCTGGTATCATTTTTAGAAAGTTTCTCATGTAAACTCTGAGGTGTTCTAGCCACTTTGTTGTCTTCTAAGTTAAACTTCTTGAGCATATTAGTTGCATACTTCTCTTGTGACAAGAATATCCCATCATTTCCCTGTTTAATCTGTAGTCCAAAAAAATAATGCAATTCTCCAAGCATACTCATCTCAAATTCTGTCTTCATAGCATGTATAAATCCTTTTCTTAGTTCTTCTGAAGTAGAACAAAAAATGATGTCATCAACATACACTTGAACAACTATGATGTGTTTATCTGAATGCTTAATGAAAAGGGTCTTATCCACATTTCCTCTGGTATAACCGTTGTTGACAAGGAATTGTGACAGCCGT
This sequence comes from Hygrophila difformis, assembly GCA_030278955.1. NCBI lineage: Eukaryota > Viridiplantae > Streptophyta > Magnoliopsida > Lamiales > Acanthaceae > Hygrophila > Hygrophila difformis. The sequence continues at coordinate 51,173,024 of JAOANR010000002.1, read as the reverse complement.
TCATACCAGGCTCGAGGTGCTTGTTTAAGACCATATAAAGCACCCTTGACTCTGTAAACATAATCTGGATATTTATAGTCTTCAAATCCAGCTGGTTGAGCCACATATATTTCCTCCTTTATTTTCCCATTCAGAAAAGCAGTCTTGATATCCATTTGGTACAACTTGAAATCCAAGTAGCATGCAACAGACAACAAAATTCTTACTGCTTCCATTCTGGCCACTGGTGCATATGTCTCCCCATAGTCCAGACCTTCAATTTGTGTGTAGCCTTGTGCTACTAATCTAGCTTTATTTCTGACTATGTTTCCATGCTCATCTTTCTTTTTCCTGAAGATCCATTTAGTACCAATAATGTTGATGTTGTCAGGTGGTGGTACTAACTCCCATACTGAGTTTCTTTCAAATTGAAGTAATTCATCTGGCATGGCAGCGATCCAATATTCATCTTTGAAAGCCTCTGTAGCATTTTTTGGTTCCACCTTTGATATGAAGCAATTCATACCAGCTAATTGCTTGTAATCAATTCTCTTGCTTCTGGTCTGCCTTGGTGCATCCACTCCTCAAATAATATCAGTATTAGAATGATGCTTCAAGGTTGTAGGACCTTTCCTCTTATCAACATCAGTAGTATCAAATGGTTGTTGCTCTTCTTCAGTATCAACTAAAGACTCAGATTCTGCACCAGTTTCCACATCAGCATCAATTGATGGTTCATGTGATTCCTCTGATGGTGGATCAATAATAGGGATGTAATGTAGACCATCTTCATCTTCAGATAATCCTTTAGATAAAGAATCTTCAAATAAAATGTTAACAGATTCTATAACTTTCTTACTATCAGATAAGTATACTCTATAAGCTCTGGAGTTGTTAGCATAACCTAGAAACACCCCTTTTTCTGATCTAGCATCGAACTTCTTAAGTTGTTCTCGATCCCTGTAAACATGACAAGGACAACCAAATGTATGAAAATATTTGACATTAGGAAGTTTATCATACCATATCTGATAAGGAGTGAAGTTCGTTTTTGGCCTCAAAAGAACTCTGTTTGCAACATAGCAAGCTGTGTTGATTGCCTCTGCCCAAAATGTCTTTGGAAGTGTACTATCATGAAGCATAGACCTTGCCATCTCCTGTAAAGTCCTGTTCTTTCTTTCAACAATACCATTTTGTTGAGGAGTCTTTGGGGCAGAGAATTCTTGAGCAATTCCATGCAGTTTATAGAATTCAGTAAACTGTTGATTGTCAAATTCTCTTCCATGATCAGTTCTAATCCTTTTGATCTTAGTTTGTCTTTGATTCATGATCTTCAGGCTTATAGACTCAAAATACTCAAAGGCTTCATCTTTAGATCTGAGAAAACAAACAAAAGTGAATCTAGAAAAATCATCAACTATCACAAGTACATACCTCTTGCCATTAAGGCTTCAACTTCTAATGGACCTATCAAGTCCATATGAATAAGTTCAAGGCATTGATTTGTGGTAATTTCATCAACTCGTTTGTGTTGAGCCTTAGTTTGTTTTCCTTTGGAACATCCTTCACAGACAATTTTGGAATTGTTCTGTAGTTTGGGCAACCCTTTGTCAGCACCAGAAATGCTTAATTTGTAGAGAGTTTGATAATTCAAGTGTGCCATTCTCTTGTGCCATAGGCTTGTAAGATCTTCTTTCAAAATCAAAGCCCTGTCTACTGTTTCCTTTAAGATATAACAATTGTTAGTAGACCTTTTACCTGACATAATACACTTATTGTCTTTAAACACATAACAAGTATTCATGTCAAATAGCACTAAGGATTTTTCATCACATAATTGGCTTATGGAAATCAAATTGGTAGTCAGTCCTTCTACAAAATAAACTTTAGAAAGATTAGAAAGGACTCCCTTGTCAATTTTACCATAACCAGTGATCTTGCTTTTAGCACCATCACCATACATCACCTCTCCACAATCTTGTTCTATAAAGTTTTGAAGAATGTTCTTTGTTCTAGTCATATGCCTAGAGCATCCAGAGTGAAAATACCACAAGGTATTTTTATGATGTGCCTGCAATGATACAACAACAAGACCAAGTGATTGTTGATTAGAATGTTTAGGTATCCAGGCTTTACGAATCTGGATCTTCTTCTGTAGGTCTAACGATGGCCAGACAACAGGTCTTCCATTTATGAGATCTCGAACAATCCTTAGACAAGTGTCTGCTTGATGACCAGGTAGGCCACAATAGGTGCAATCCCTTGAGTCTTGAGGTGCAATATTGACTTGAATAGGCACATTTTTATAAGTAGCAGCATAGCTTGATTCTTCACCAAGATATCCTCCACTGACAAAGGTTCTCTTGGTTGATTTGAACTTGTTTGGCTTCCCTTTCTTCTTGTAACCAATACCTGAAAGATCGCCAGGTCTTTTGCATAATGGAAGAACTGAATCCAATTTATTTTTACCTTTTACTGTTTGAGAGAGTTCATTGCATTTAGCTTGAAGTTGTTGATTTTCTGTGGTCAAACGGGTCTTTGCATCAGCAAGTTTAGAGCATTCAGCTTGAAGTTCCTCTACTTTGAGCTTAGCTAGTTTCAATTCCTTTTGAATTTTGATCTTCTCAGCAGATAGATTATCATAGGAAATTCCGAGGTCAGCCAGTTGTGATAACAACTTCTTGTTCTCACTGAAGGCAGTATCATACTCGAACTTTAACTCTTCATATGCATCAGCTAGCTTAGAGTATATTTCACTGATATTACCTGCATTCATAGAATCATCTTCATCAGTAGAATAATCTATTGAATTTGTTATACCTGGTTGGGGGCTACAATCACGAATAGTCAATGCTACAACATCTTCTGAATCACTTTGTTGTTCCTCAGTTGCTTCAACATCGGATTCACCATCACTGAGAGTAGCTTGATATGCTTTTCCTTCTTTCTTTTTGGCAGTAGGACATTCCTTCTTGACATGTCCTTTTCCTCCACATTCAAAGTACACAATAGAAGAGAATTTGTCAAATTTTTCTGGCTCCTTAAGTTTCCTGACATTGTTGCCTTTGCCTTCATATTTCTTAGATCCTTTATTCTGTTGTTTGTCAGTCGTTGAAACACCATGAGAGCTGGATTTCTGAGGCTTGCCTTTCTGTAACTGTCTTGCTCTCTTTTCTTGAAGGAATTTAGCCATCCTTCTAGTGATCAAAGATAATTCCTCATCTAAATCATCATCTGAATCTTCAATCTTCTCAGCCTTTAGAGAAATACTCTTCGATTTTCCTTTGTTTCTTGACTCCAAATGATTCATCTCATAATTTTGCAAATTTCCAACTAATTCTTCCAAAGTCATCGTGTTGGTCTTTTCACTTTCCTCAAGAACTGAAATCTTTCCAGAGTATTTAGGTGACACAGTGCGTAGCATCTTCCGGACCAGTTTTTGTTCATCAAAATGCATTCCAAGCTCTATGCATTGATTAACCACATTTTGAAATCTTTAAAAATATGTTGAGATGTTTTCATCATTTGTCATCTCCAACCTGTCATACAAAGATTCAACGCGTTGTAATCGAGTTAGTTTAACATCAGCAGAACCTTCAAACCTGACTTCAAGAAATCTCCACATATCATGGGCATTTTTGCAATTCTTGATCATCCTATGTTGTGCCTCTTCCATGGCTCCACTGATCGCGTTTATAGTTGCGTAATTCCCTTGTTTTGCAGCCCTTTCTGCCGCTGTATATTTAGCCTTTCTGGCTAATCGAATTATTGGAGCAGCAGCTGGTGCAGCAGTGGTTGTGGTGGCAGTTGTAGAAGTGGTGTCCGTTGATGTGGATGTGGTCGTTGTTGTAGTGACAACGGCAGGAGTCTCAGTCCTCGTTGGTGGTTCCCATGCTTCTTCGACTGCATCCCAGACATCCTCTCCAAGAGCCCTAAGATAGCACTCCATTCTTGACTTCCAGTAGCTGTAATTGTTTCCATCGAAGACTGGTGGACGAAGATGCGAAATTTCCCTACTCATGATGAATCTTGAATCTTCAGAAAAAGCGTTTGAAGATTGGCTTTGATACCAATTGACAGTCCCAACAAGTAGGGTGTTAACGAGTAGTTCTGATCACACACACACGATTGCAGAAAAGTAAAGAACAATCGTTTGTTGACCCGGTTCGGACCTCCTGTCCTACATCCGGGGGATTCCAATCCAGGCGAGAATACTTCAACAAAGATCAAGAATGACTACAGGACTCGAACTAGTTTCTATCAACTCGATCTAAAGAATGACAAGACTCCCCCTCAATCTCTAATCTCCCTAATTAGAAACTCTGTCACGATCATGTAGTTCCTGCAACTTGTTGACATCCTTGAACAAGAACCCTATACTAATTCAAGAAGATTCCTTACTTGAATTTACAACTCGATCTAAGATATACAAACATGAATTACACTAATTCACTCCAGAACAAAACCCTTGATCATCTAAACATGAAGAACTTGTTTTGACTTCTAGAGTATATCTTCTAATCAAGACTAATAGCTCTCGATAAAGTATAGAAGATTGAAAGTAAAAATTACAAAAGACTGACTCAAAGACACAAGTGAATGGAATATATATAAACTGAGAATCGTCTTGGTCTTTGAGTCCCTGGAGCTGGTGAGGCTTGATCGGCAAACACAAAACTGCCCTGTTGTTAGTGTGTTGTATTGACACCAATAGGATCCTGCATGAAATGTTTAGTGCCCACAGTTTTGATATTGTACACAGAAACACATTACATACCAGGTTCCGGTCGACGAGAGCAGCTGGAAGCACCGTAGCGTATGAGACTCTATTTGGGCTTGGTTATGGGGTGTACATCATGTGAACATGAATTTTCTTGTAATTTTGTATTGCAATGATTTTATCTGGAAATGACAGACATCTTTCCCAAAAAAAATAAGGTTATTTAATTATTGATGAACAAATAGAGGAAATACGAAGCAAACCTGCAAAGGCAATTTATAGACAAGTCCATAAATTGTATGCTTAGTTATTGTATGATTAATATTTGACAAGTGTTTGCACTTGTTATCAATATAAGCATCATGGACATGCATCATTAAAGCTTGCCACATAATATGTTCATATTTGAGATTTTTTTTTTTTTTTTTTCCGTTGTTGCCTTGTTAATTACTATGAATAAATTAATGTAAAAAATGTTTTATATTTCTATACATGTCATAGCCAATGTACATTTTGATATTAAATGCAATTATTGCAGAATATATTATTCACTCCTTGCATCGACCCAAACATGTGTACTAGTCAATTTTTAATTGAAGCTCATGCCATAAATTATACTATTAAATTGTCTGTATATTTTTACTTGTAATTAATTAATTTTCTTTTTTTATATCAAATTTATACATAAATGCTTAGACTACTATTTATAAAAGAGAAGAAATCGTCCTAAAAAATTACTCCATATGTCGCTAAATGCTATATATATCAAGCAAATTGAGGACGTTGTTCTTCCTAATTTCAGGTATATATACAGAGAAAATTAAGAGTAATTGAGGTACATATGGGAAAAATTAATAATTCGCCTCAAAATTCAAATATAGAAGCTGAGAAATTTGTACCTTTTTTCTTTTATAATTAATGCTCAAGCATTGATAAATGAATAATGTTTAGTCAATGCCATATAAATTAAATTACAAATGGGGAGTGGGATATGGAGTCAGATGAAAATTTGAACTTCCAACTATAATGTTAAAAGTTGGGTAATACCCCTTCCCTAAGAAATATGGCTATGTTTATATTTCAAAATTTAAATTGACAATAAATATATACTTCTTTAATTGAGCCAAAAGATTTCAAGTAAAATAAATTGGCATGTATAAGATGCATGGAAGTCAAGAGTTAATTATTGGAGACCAAATTTCGAATTCATGAATTTCTTTAATTATGTTTTCCTTTAATTAAATTACAAGGGGAAAGGCAAAATTTCCCCTATAATAATGTCCTGCACATTGGATCGGAAGACTCCTAAGAAAATGATACTATTATTGTAGTTGTCCCATGCCCTACAATAATTATATTGCCCTTGAGGCTACAAGGGTAGGGACAATAATTTAGAGGATCAATATTTAAAATTGCTTTTAATTTTCATTATTGTCCTTGTAGTTTCTTTGACTCCATCCCCATATATTTATCACATTTATTTCACAAGCTAGTGGATTAATTTCACGATTTATAAATAGCAATTAAATGATTCCCTTGTATAGGAATAGGAGCATATGTTTCTTTTTATTAATGATTACAGTCTAACACTCACAAGTTACACAAAGTACGTACTATGGTTCTAATGAGTGGGGGATGAATATCAAAATAGTCTCATAACTTAATTTTAATTTTAGAATATTTAGAATATAATTGAATTTTGTCATTGGGCCTATAATTACATTAATGATGACTCATTCGGTCATTCAGACCACTAATAACGACTATTGCAGAATGCAATACCTATTTGGTCCCATATAGCTTATCAATAAAATTAATTTTGTCCATATACTTTTAATTCAATACTTATTTAGGCAAATCTTAAAAATCACCCACTACAAGGAAAAATATTTTTGCAAAGAAATTTTGTAATGAAAAAAAAATTGTTGCAATTTATTGTGGAAATTTATTCCATCGCTATTTGAGATAGTTTTTTACACGAAATATATTTCTATTGTAATTTTAGAAAAAAAAAATTGAGAGTTCATGCCAACAACAAGCACCATTAATGGGTTCAGATCAATGTTTGCTCAATGTTTTGAAAGTTTGGAAAAAAAATCCAAATAGTCCCATAATTATTCTTAATTTCCCAAATCATCCTATAAAAAATCTACTAACCCAATCCATCAACTATATTAGTCTTGCCTAATCCATCTCATCCACGGATCCACCCCTATTGACAATTGATGCTAACGTGGCAATGTATTAGTGCGTCTATACATCGATGGAGAGCTCTCAGCGGCGGAGGAATGGAGAGAGAGGGGCAACTGTCGGCAGCCGTAAGGAGGGTAAGCATGAAGTCAGTTGGCAGGCACGGAGGAGGCAGGGTAGTAAAGGTGACGACGAAGGCGGTTACCAAATTCGCAAGGCACTGATCGACATCTTTGTTGGGAACATCCCTGCTGAAGCAGCTAATAGAAACATTTTCATGGAGATAGATAAGGTGGCGAGAGTTCGGGATTGGTACTTACCTGCTAGAAGGTGGCCGGAGAATGGTTATAAGTTTGGTTTTTTCCGATTTCCTTGTAGGGAAGATGCGGTGAAGGTCATTAAGGTGGTTAACGGACGGGAGTGGATGGGGAAGAAGTTGAGGGTGAACTGGGCTATACCAAGCAGGCGAGGAACTGGGGAAACAGGAAAGACATCATGGGGAATCAGAAAAAATGGGAGATACAAGGGTCGGTGCAATGGAGGGAAGGGCAGGAAAACAAACACTCATCGGTCGAGTTGCATGGCGCGACGAACGCACGTTTGCTGATGTGATTAAGGGGGGTTTAGAACCGGAATCCTACTGGGGGAAAGAGGGTTATCTGGTGTGGTCAAACTCTCTGAAATACAAGAAAATCTAGAGTGGCTTCGTCGTACAACGATGATAGAACTAAGAAAGTTAGATGGGCTGATTGCTTTTCAAGAATGGTTATATAGAGAATACCAGGAGTGTAGGGAGATTATCTATGGAGGGGGACATATGGTGGTGGCATCCTTCAACAGCTAGGAGACAAGAGATATGTTTTTAGCTGATCGGAGGGATGTCCATTTGATTGACTGGAAAAGAATGTGGGATAAGGGAGTCTCGGTGAGACGGCAGCTGGTGTGGGTATATGTTTTTTGCTTTCCATTCACGACATGGGGTGAGGAAAATTTCCATAGAGTGGTAAGGAGCTGGGGAAAGGTGATCAAAATTGACGGAGAGACGAAGGATAGAAACCGATTGGATTGCGCTAAACTCTTGTTGGCAATGCATGAGGAGGCTAATATTCCAAGCGAAATGTGGATCCAAGTGGGTAGATATAATACGAAGATTTGGATTGTAGCGAATTATGGTGAATCAGTGGTGGTTCGGACGATGAATGAGAGGATAGAAGGGACGATCCGAAGAAAGTCAAACATGCTCGGGACCGGCGGAGGTTCGCCGGAGAAGTTAAAGGAGGGGAAGGCCGGGACCATTGAGGATGGGGAACTGGAAAGATCGAATGTGTCAGAGCATGGGAGAGTGGAACTTTTAAAATTGTCGGCGGAGCCAATAGAAGCCATGAAGGAGGTTGGCGTTAGAAATTCCAAAGAAATCACATGGAAATCTGCAAAATTGAGAGACAGTCACGATGGGGAGGTAGTGACCATTATTAGTGGGCCGCATAGGAGTGGGCCGTTTGAAATGGGGATTGAGGGTAATACATATTATTGTGAAGAGGGGACTGCCGACGCATAATGGGCCGCAGGTTAATCTTTGCCTGTGGAATTCATGGGCTCGATAAGGCTGCTCTGCTTAATCCACCGCTAGAAATTGATAACAAAACATTGGTCGAAGGTATGGAGATTGGATTTGGCAAGGGATGGCGGAGGGTGTCAAGTGTAGAGGTGATGGTAAATGGAATTGTTAGGGAAGATAATATCATATTCAATCGGGTAAGAGAGGACGAGGATTGTCTGGAAGGAGGGTGTGGCACAGGGGACAACCATAGGAATAGGGAGGAGATAGGATTGGTTGATGGGCATCAATCCAAATAGCCACTGGCATATGTGAGAACTAAAGACCACTGAAATCAAATAGGGGAGGAGGGGGACATGGAGCCAATTGAGTTTAGGGTGGTCGAAGAGGGCGTTGGCAGCGGTGGTGAAAGGGCGGAAAGGGGTGGGTCATAGAGGTCGGAAACGAGGGAGGAAGGTGGGTGGCAAGATTAGAGTTTCGAAAAAACAGGGTGTCACAGTGAGTGGGGATAAGGCGGACGATTTTGCCCAATTACAATTTGCAATTTTCAGGATTGGCAATAAGGTAAAGCTAATGGATTTTTCGGAGGCTGATAGGATATTGGAGCTTGCAGAGGTGTTGGGCTTAGGTGTTTAAAGGGGAAAGTGGAGAAAATAGCGAGCCAGAAAGGTACTGGGAAGGGTATAATTCTTCAGTTGAAGTGTTTTTGAAGGGGTGACGGTGATATGCGGATAGTCACATGTAATCTTATAGGCTTGAATGTGGGAGTAAGGCGTAGGGCAGTAAAGCGCTTGTGTAAAAAGACTCGACCGTCGATCATCTTTTTTCAAGAAATGAAAATGTGCGAGGTTAAGGACGTTTGGTTGTTAGGCTGTGGGGGTCGAAAGGGTGCCAGTTTAGCTTTCAGGCCGCAATTGGTAATGCTGGAGGTTTATTGGCGGTTTGGGATGCAAACATATGTCAGCTTAGTGAGGTTGAAAAAGGGCATAACTTCATTTGGCTTAAGGGTAGTATATGGGGATTGAATGGGGTGATTAATCTAGTTTATCTTCATGCTCCCAATAATTATAGAGATAGATCAGAATTATGGAGATTATTGATTGATAATTGTGATAGTGCTAACGGGGAACTGTGGTGCTTCACTAGTGACTTTAATGCCGTGGTATCGGGCGGAGAGCGGTTCGGGGCCAGTGAAGACTCTAGGTCGATGAGGGAGTTCAGAGATTTCGTTCATCAGCTGGGCTTAGTGGATCTCTCCATGGAGGCAGACCATTTTACCTGTTCGGGAGAGGTGGTAGTGCCGGGAGTAGATTGGATAGATTTTTACTTTCGTCGGGGTGGCTATGCTTAAATGGTGGAATAGTCCAAAGGATAGGAGAATCGGTTCTTTGAGACACTATCCGGTTAGTCTAGAAGTAGGGGAGAAGTCTTGGGGTCTCAAACCCTTCAGGTTCTTCAATTATTGGATGGGAGAGAAAGGTTTTTTCAACTTGGTTCGGGAGACCTGGGAGTCGGATGTTCGGTGTAGCAGGCTGAGACAGGGCTTCGGGATTTGTGGCAGACTCAAGCTCTTGAAAAATAGGATTCTCAATGAGGATGGTTATGGGGCAGCCGAGCTAGAGAAGCGTACTCAAAAAATTATGGCGGAATTAAAGGAAATAGAAGAGAGCTTTCAAGGTGGAGATCTTGACGCGGCAGATAATAGAGAGTGGTTGGAGAAGAAGGGGGAGCTTAAGAATTTGTTTTTAGCAGAAGAAAGGAGGTGGTTCCAGAAATATCGGATTCGGTGGCTTAAGGAGGGCAACCAAAACACTCAGTTTTTTCATGCGGTGACCACCCTTAACAGGCGCAAAAAGCTTCACTGGGGCGATAAAGACTGATGGCAGGATGGTGGATGAGCTGCAAGAGGTGAAAGCTCTGGCCTTACAATATTTTCAGGGGCTTTTCACCAAGCAGGAGGAGGAGGAGATATTCAACATTATAAATTGGGGCTATCCCGGATTAGGGAGACAGAGAGGAGTTGGTTGGAAAGGGGGTTTTCGGAGGAGGAGGTTTGTTCAGCTCTTTGGAGTTGTGACGGGAGTAGGGCTCCGGGACCGGACGGCTTCAGACTCAGTTTTTTATAAAGTATTAGGAAATTCTTAAAAGCGATGTATTGGAGGTGTTTAATAAGTTGGACTCGAATGCAAACTACCTAGAGAGGTTGGGGGCTCATTTATTACTCTAATTCCCAAGGTAGAGAATCCAATGGAGTTTAGCGATTTTAGGCTAATCTCACTTTTGGGGAATGTGTATAAGATGGTCACCAAAGTGTTGGTGAGAAGAATTCAGGAGGTATTGGATAAAGTGGTAGGCTCGGCGGCAAATGGCTTTTGTCCGCGGACGACAAATACTTGATGGAGTGTTTATAGCTACAGAGGTTATACAGTCTACTATGTCAGCTGGTCGAAGGGGCTTCGCAATAAAATTGTACTTTGCAAAAGCCTATGATAATATTTCATGGGAGGCTTTATACCGGGTGCTTGAAGCTATGGGTTTTAGGACTAAATGGAGGGGCTGGATCAAGGAATGTCTATCCTCGGCGTCGGCAGCTGTATTAGTAAATGGCTCTCCCACTAATTTCTTTAAAATGCAAAAAGGATTGAGGCAAGGGGATCCCCTTTTGCCATACTTATTTGTGTTGGTTGCCGAGGTCTTGAACAGAATTATCATCAATGCTTCAGAGTTGGAGATGTATAAGGGCTTAGCTGCGTGTGGTGGAGGACCTGTGACATCTCATTTATAGTAAGCCAATGACATCATCCTCTTTTGCGAAGGTGAGATCTATCAAGTGATTTTAATTAAACGTATCTTGATGTGTTTTGTCGTTAGCTACCGGATTAAGAATAAATTTTGGGAAGAGTTGTATCCTTAGTATTAACTGCCCCCAAGAGTTGGAAAGTGAAGTAGCCGACATTCTTGGATGTAAGGTGGGGAACTGGCCATTGAAATATTTGGGCATCCCTGTTGGAGGTAGGATAAATAGTATGGCTATATGGCAGCTGGTATTGGAGAGGGTGGAGAGTAGATTAGTGGGATGGAAGGGTAGGATGTTATCCCAAGCCGGAAGAATTTGTTTAATTAAATTGTTCTTGAGCAGCCTCCCTGTTTTCTTTCTATCAATTTTCAAAGTTCCAAGGGGTGTAGCCGATAGACTGGAAATGATTAAAATAAGGTTTCTATGGAACGAAATGGAGGGTACTCGAAAGATGCATATGGTAAATTGGGCCAAGGTCTGCCAACAGAAGAAGGATGGAGGGTTACAAATATGAAGTACATAGAGATTTAAATCAGCTCTATTATTGAGATGGAAATGGAGGTTTGGTAAAGAAAACTCATTGTGGAATGATGTAATCAACGCAAAATATTATGGGAATTGAAGGGGAATTGAATCAACATACCATCTTTTTTGTAAATGTTAATTCGCAGGTGCTATCTGGTACCAAGGAGTGGCTTGGTTCGGCGTCGATTGGGTGATCCCCAGAACGACTGAACAATTGTTGTTGAGATGAATGGGAAGTGGCTAAGACATGGGAGCAAAGAAATTTGGTTAGTAACTATGATGGCGGTAATTTGGAACAATCTGAAAACATAGGGATGACATGATTTTGAAAGGGCAGAAGTGTGACAAGAACGTGGCAATAAGGGTTATAAGGTGGAAAGTTTATATATGGTGGAAAGCAGGGCTTTGTGATAATGTTGCTTCTTTGAGTGACTTGGAAAGGTCCTTCCATGAAGGGCTCATTCATACTGGAAGAACACAGATCAAACTTCCCCGAAGCAGATTTGTTTAGATTAAACCAGAAAAAAGTTGGTGGAAAATTAATACAGATGGGTCGTCTCTGGGGAATTCGGGGCCAACAAGGATTGGAGAAGTCATTCGAGACGACGAGGGCAAGGTAATTTTTATATTATCAAATTTTATTGGGAATACGGACTCCACGGAGGCGGAGATAACTGCAATTAGTAGAGTATGCTCGGCCCTTATTAGAGATCATGGTTTTCCCCTTCAAAATTAGTATTTGAATGTGATTCTTCTAATGTTATTGGCTGGCTGAAGAAACCAGAGGTTATTCCCTAGAGGTTTCGTGAACTTTTGCGGTGGTTTTGAGGTTTGCCGGGGAAGTTAGATGGCAACACATTTAGAGAGAACATAATTCAGTAGTCGATCACTGGGCGAGGCTTGGGGAAGCTGGGGAAGGAAAAATTGAGGAATGGTATTGAATTGAACTGGTTTCGGGTCGCCACTGGTGTGTTTACTTCTTTTATTGTCACTGAGTTGCTTGTGGTATTTGTTCATCATTCTGTGTATTGTGTTCTGTAACCCATCCACGAAAGAGTCTTCTCTGTTGGGTTTTAGCAGGTCGTTCTGCAACTTTTGTTGGCTAATCGTAGTGGCAATAAACGATTTTATTCCTAAAAAAATGTATTAATGCGTCTAATGGCATTGACGTGGCAGCACCATTCACTGCCATGTGAGCGTTAATAATCATAGTTACCGGATGGATTGGATTAATAGATTTTTTTTTTATATAGGATAATTTGGAAAATCAAGCATAAATTATGAGACAATTTGGGTGTGTGTGTGTGTTTTTTTTCCCTTGAAAGTTTCATCAATAATATCATTAATGACTAAAAGAAAATTTTAAAAAATATATGAACTGGATTGCAATAGAGATAAGTTATTGAACAAATTAAGTATTACGTTTAACACTAAACATCGTTAGTGCATGGACTCGAGGGCTGAGTGAATTCACATTAGTGTAGTTACAAAATCGATCTGAGAAATTCACATAGATACTGATTAGTACTAGGCCCAATAAGACTTGGATACCTGGTATTTAAAAAAAGTATGGTGTCATCCTTACCATTGCGGTTCATCACCACTAAGTTATATGCTCTCCGAGTTATTTATTTTTTGGAGCGAATCACGTACTGTTACTCTCATAAGGAGCAATTGCTTAATTCTCAAAAGAGTGCTTTTTAGAAAAAGCGGGAAGGGAACAATCTCAAGGTGAGCTATATCTAATGCATTGTAAGAAGGAAATGTAATGCGAAATGCGAGTAAAGGAAAGGAAAAATTTTATTAAAGAAAAATAGACTTACGAAAATGTAAGACAAAAAACGTAGAGTTTTTGAGTTGGTGTTGAAACCCTTTTATGTCTAGAATGTGCCTATTTATAACAAATATATATGCCTTTTCATGAAGGACACTATTTTGAAACTTATTTACCGATTACTCGAACATCGTTTGGACGTGAATTCTCATCACGCCTTCATTTCCTTGGCACGGATGAGCCTCCTCAATTTTGAGCCTTTTGTATATTGGGCCCTGCTATTTGTTTTGGGATTTTAACACATATTTTTTATGTGTTAACAAATTGCTCCCCATTTTTTAGTAATAATGTGTTGGATTTAGCCCTTTTGCGGAAAAGCTATTGTGGGCTTAGGTGATGTTGTTTTTCAGGTTGCTCGGGTATATTTTCTTTTCATTTCTTACTCAGACCATTGATCTGCATGGGTGCAGGTCTTTGGTCTTTCGGAGTTTTAACCCCAACGTACTTTGCATGACCATGTTCCTCCGTATACCTTCTCTTGGCTCGTCGGATCTGAGATTTGGTCATCCTGGGTAACCGATGATCTATATCTATCTTTAAAAGTGGTTGATTCCAGGTCCATGTGCTTTTTGGCCTCGGATTGGGTTTTCGCGTAAGGACTCCCCACATGGCTACTCTGTTCTTAACTTCGACTTGGTATCCTTCGTCAGGTTGTACCCAAATATAAGCCACGGGTCTATAATGACTTCTAGTTCAAGCTCCTGACGACGATGATACACATAAAGGTTATGTCAGCCACCTACTGGCCTCCCCTTTGACCTCTACCTCTACTTCGTCTGGAATGTTGTCCGCGTTTATTTTGAATCAGATGAAGCGTGTCCCTCCGTCGAGGTGGTGGTGGTAGGGTCTCTTCTTTATCAAGATTTTGATCGTTATTGTGGCAGATGCAACCTCTTAGCTATTGTGGCTTTTTGGGAATGGTTGTGAATCAGTTCCCATGGTTCCTGATTTTAATCTTTTGGACTGGATTGCCTTTTGAATAGTTCTTTAGAACTGAATGCAATTATTGGTATTGTGTGTGAACACATTGTGCCACTTGCAATACACCTGTCCATTGATTTCTTCTTCGAGAATTTTGGCTCGTGGGTAGTCGGTTTTTGACACATCGAAATAAAATTCTTCTTCCGCCATTGGTTTGGCGTACTCGCTCTTTAGTGGCCTTGAGGCCTTGGTTGAAACTCGATGTCAACAAAAGGTTTGCTTTGCACTAGTTGGGCGGTCATTTTTTCTCTTCTCTGTTTTCAATCAACAATTTGTTTATTTAGTTAAAGATTCCACTCTTATCATGTTAGACGATATAGTCACCACATTATCAATATCCAAAACGAGTTAATTTCTTTTTTAAAGGGATTTGAATGTTTTTAATCACTATTTTGGTTGGCCTAGGATTATAGAACCTTGTGTGAAACACTTTCTCTAACTCCAGCCACGTGAAGAATTCACTTGGGGGTAGGCTAATAAACCATGAATGGGCCAATTCTTGTTAATGTGGAAGGGAATAATTGCATCCTATACAATTGATTTTGCCTAATTCCCCTAATTGCATAATAAACCGACCCATATGTTTTATTATGTATGTCTCATCTTCTCCCGAGAGTGTATCAAAATCAGGTATCCGTGCTCAATGTGGCAAGGGATTATTCTAAAAAAAACATAAGGCAGATAAGGCCTTTAATAAACTGCCTATTTGTCTCGGTGACATGTAATCCCAATCTTTATTACATGGTTACGAGGTGGTCTTCTCTCATATGCACTTGTTGTGGTTCGGTTTGGAGCGGAAATGACGGTGGTGAAGTGGGTGATCCCTTGGTGGGATTTATCGGGTCCTCGGTCATTTTGATTTTGCTGTTGTGGATATGGATTATGGATCCATCTTGTCCACTTTTGTTTCTTAGGGGTGTATTTCCACCATAATTTGGCAGATTTGGTAACCCTTAAGCCATGTTGGCTCTAGCAGGATGGAAAATCCCCGGTCCTCGGGCGCCCGGGACTCATATTAGGACATGATGTTGTCCCTGATTGGTGTGCATATTTGCGTTACTATCTCGTACTGAACCTTCCTTGATGTATTAATCCAATGAAGCTGATCTATGGGGATGGAGGCATCTATTGTATGCCCTACACTCCTATCGACTGCACACCTGTAGTCTAAGTGTACAACGATGGTGTTCCAAAGGATAGCCGGGGTATAATCATGCTTGGAAGTTGGTTTTTAGGAAAAACAGTGCCCGTCGATTGAGGAACCCGTGATCTAAATGGAGGATAAGGAGGGTAAGTTTGTTGTTGCCTTTGATTGGGCAATACAATCGGCTTCATAGGAGTAGTCACGTAATTGCATATGGCATTCGACGTCCTAATAGGGGTTTTACCCAATGTGATATCTAGTCTTTTGGTGATAACTATATCCATCATCACTACAAAAATTTTGCGGCTAGGCGATGAAAGGATTTCGTCGCCTAGTGCACGAGGGGACAAAAAAGACGAAGAAATCCGTCAAGCGATGAAATTTGTCTATTTACTTGTTGCTTCCCGCGAATATGTTGTAGTGCATCGCGCGAGTCTTTCGAGGATCGTCTCCTCCATGTTTAAAGGAGGTTGATTGGATGGACCTGATAGTGCCAATTGTGATACATCAGGTGTAACGCTTGGTAGTGTCCTACCCGTGGTCGGCACAACAGGAAGATTATTATGATCTCCTCAACCAACTATTTCATTTGATTCTTTATTTTAGTGAAGTCTCAAAATTTTTGTTGGTTTCTGGTCAATCATTTTGATCTAAAAACTTTACGAGTTCAAAGATTGTAAATAAGATAACTTGGATCAATTCCTGAAGTTTTATCTCCCAAAATGGACGCTAATTTGTTACTCTCATAAGGAGCAACTGCTTAATACTCCGAATGGTGCTTTTTAGGAAAAACAGGCCGAGGAAAATCCTAAAGGTGATCTATATCTAATACATTGCAAAGAATGAAATGTAATGCGAAATGCGAGTAAAGGAAAGGAAAGACTTTATTAAAGAAAAACAGACATTACAAAAATGTAAGACATAAAATGTAGAGTTTTTGTATTGGTGATGGAACCCTTTTTCTATCTAGAATGTGGCGATTTTAAAAAATAAAGGTGCCTTTTGTGAAAGGACATCATTTTGAACTTATTTAATGATGACTCGGACGTCGTTTGGACGTGACTTCTCATCATGCCTTATTTTCCTTGGTGCGGATGAGCCTCCTCAAGTGTGATGATGCTTCCTTGATCGGAGTTGTACTTCCTTGGATAAGCTCGGCAAGTCGTGCTCAGACAGTGTATTCCGAGTGAAAATATTGCCGGATTACCATCCTCAGGCTATGCACCTTTATTCTAGTTTAGGTCTTTCTGCGGGATTCATTACCTGGTGTGTTATTCCTCAAATTCACCCTTGAACTTGGGTTTGACTAGTAATTTTTGCGCTTTCATCTATTGAGCCCTGGCTGTTTGTTTTGGACTTTTAACACATATCTTTTATGTGTTAACACCTACTAAATTCAAAAGTTTAGCACAATACTAACTTAAATCTCATTCGTTGGATCAAAACGATACATTTATAATACTAATTCTAAAATTTTGTTAATGTTAATTATTTAAAAATATATTATTACAATTGTTTTTGGTGTTTTGCAAGGGAATGGGTAGGGTGCATGCAACAACAGGTGGTTCTGTAATGTCAGACCCCAAAAAATGATAGTAAGATAGGGAATGATGTGTGCGCCTAGAAAAATGATGTGATGCCAGACCCTCCAAAAGTGATGGTAAGACGGGAAATGATGTGTGTCCTTGGAAAAATGATGGGTATAGTAACTCGTAGATGGCAATCAAATAATTTAATTGGTTATGCAAACAATAAGGGATACGGGTGTGTTTAAATGATAAATTTGAATTTTAGAAGATTTGTAAAAAGAGTTTGAAATATCTCCTTTTAATTAAGAGGAATTTAATTCACCTTGGTTTAGTGGAATATTAAGAAATGTAATTTTTAATAAGGTTATTATTTAATTTTGACTCGATTTTATGGTATTTATATAATAAAAAAATATAGTAAAGTTGGATCTTATTATATTCATCTATCAAATTATTTTAGAATATATATTTTTATTATTTTTACTTGTATATATTTTATTTTATTTTATTTTATTTTTCTTGCGAAATTATTGGCCAAAGAAATCTGTGGTGGGGGTAAATGTCACTCAAATTGTAAAGAGATAAAGAAAAATGATATGGAGTCAAGTTGGAAATTGAACCCCATCATAAGGTTGAAAGGTATGGGACTTGGCCACTTGCCCAAATTCTCATATACAGCTACTTGTAGATATTTTGATATATTGGGCATGTTTGACAATTTGTTGTTAGTTGTTAACTAATTACATGAGAATTATATTAGTCAAATCAGTTGTTTTGATACCGAATAACTCTTTTGGATCAAAGAATATTAATACAATAAGCTGAAATCCAAAACGACGCTAGGTCCAACGGGTTCAAAATGAGTTGATTGGATACTGTTTTAAGCTATTTTCTCTCTTTTAAAAGTTTTTTTTTGTCTCTCAAATGAAGTGATTCAAAATAGTATTTTTTTCCCTAAATTTTATTTTTACCAAACAGTGCCATTAATTCTTAAATAATTTTTTTTTTAAACAGCCTATGCATGTCAGGAATGAATAGTGGAAGCCCATGCTATACAAATTACAAAAGGGAGCGATAGGGGGGCCGGATAGAAAATCAAATCCCCATCTTGAATGTTATAAGTCAAAAGAGTTGACCACCTAGCTAAATCCCCATTCTCTTAAATAAATGATTGAACTTCATGTTAGAAAAAAATTGATAAAATAGAGTCGACAGAGGAATTACTTAGTACCACAAATCAAATGAAGCGTTTTTATAATTCCAAAAAAAAAAAAAAAAATGACGCATTGTTATAATTGCAACAAAAACCCTAGCTAGTTCTTAATTGCAGTGTGATAATATTTTCCTCACCAAATTAACTGCACTCTTGATTATTTCAACTTTTCAATTTTAATTCCACAATTTATTAACTTAAATCATCGATTCCTCTTGGTTTTTCTTTTTTCTTTTTTTAATAACTGGATATCTCCATGCTACATTAGACCCAGTTAAGACTAGTCACTCGATGATTTACATGGCAGTGAACGCGCATCTTCCAAAATGATTTTTTACATACACACAATGCTCGAATCCGAGACCTTACTTAATCGAGTAGCTCCAATATACTAAGTCAACTATTGTTGGTATCGATTCCTCTTGTTAGTCCTATTGATTTTTATTTGTTTATTTATTTATTTAATAAATTTATTTTTGGTCGTACAGTCTATATTCTCTTGTGTCTTCCCTCGACATTTTGAAATTTCCAAAAGAACACTAAACATAATGACAAAAGTTTTGAACATACATTGAATGGTGCATGTCTGACCACCAAAGTAGAGTAGCTGCTCGCTGTGCATCACTCAGTAGTGTTTCTGCAGAAATTTATGATCAAATGAATTGAGGAAACTTATTACGGATTACACATATATATATACTACATTGCATGCCCCCTACCACATCGTATTTTGTCGTCCCTTATTTATTACAGGAATTATTACAAGCACTCCTCGGGTACAAAATTTTTTCCCTTGATCTTATTTACGAAATTCATTCAAAGCTAGTACAGTACAATTTTTCAATTAAATATGCGTACGGTCAACTTCTTTAACAGCATCTATGTATAATGATTAACATGGGGATTTTTTGTTTTGTTTTTTTTTTTTTTTTTGCTGAATAGTCTATACAGGTTAGGAGATGAGTAGTGGGAGCTCCTGCCACACAAATTACAAAGGGGAACAAAAGGGAGAGATATGGGGCCGGTGGGGAATCGAAACTCCAACATTCCGTTGGAATTGATAAGGAATTTCAAATTTATTTTTGATCTCATACGAGCGAGTAATGAGTAATTGCCTAATTGGATTAGTTGGTTTTAACTTGGATTCCAGAAATCGTGGGCTTTGTTATCAGTTTGGACATTTTGGGCCTTTATTGGGCGGGAATTGTTTTGCCCCAAATTTATTTTCATCTCAATTGAGGAGAAACGCACAACCCTATGCTTCAAATGGGCATTAAAAATGTGGGAGATAAATCTCATCCTGCACATTTTTGTAAAATGTACTACAAATTACAAAAGTTTTCTATTTTAAAAAGGGAAAAAAAATTTAGTAGAAAGTTCTTTACTTACAGTGTGAGCACATAAGTCCGAATGCACAATATATCTATAAGGAGGCTCTTAGTGTACAGCTGCTTGCAAGTGCAAGGAGTTGGAAGAGAACTCTCTTTCTAATGTCCAGAAGCTTTATGTTTGATACAATTATTTTTGTGCTATTCAAAAAATTTGTAATGAATACGATCATTAGTGAGGTTGGACAGCACAAACATCAAAATAAGCAGGAGGTTGGACAGTACAAGTGCAAGTGTGCTATTTGCACAAAAACTCTATTGTATCTATAATACTACTAGCTATATATGTGCGGCATTCAACAATATTATTTAATATATATACACACACACACACACTACAATTTAATGATAAATGATGTTTCAATAATGTAATTGAGCCATAAAATGAATTTCAACTAGCTTTATTCAATAATATATCATATACTACTACTAAAACTTGTTCCATTTTTTTTTTTTTTTACGTTTTTTTGGTTTTCATTCACTACAAGAAAATTCGTCCGCACCGACCGAATGCACCGACCGACGGGACACGGGTCGGATTTACCGACCGGTCCACCGGCCGCACCGTGCGGTCGGTGCGAAATAGCCGTTGGGGGTCCCCCGGGCTTGCGGCAACCAAAGGCCAGGACCGCGGCACCGACCACATTCCGTTGGTCGGTGCCACCGACCGCGTCACCGACCGCATGTGCGGTCGGTGACCTATTAAATTATTTATTTTTTATAATTTAATTATTAAATTATTAAATTATTTTATAATTTATTTTATAATTATTTTATATTTTAATTTTTAAATAATTATTAAATTATTTTATAATTTAATTATTTATTTATTTTATAATTTAATTCAAATTTATCTTAGTTTTGAAATGATCTTATTATTTTATTTAATTCATTTATTTTAGTTTTTTATTTAATTAATTTTATTTTATATTTTATTTAATTAATTTAATTGTTTTTATTTAATTAATATAAGTTTAGTTTTATTATATATTTTAAATACACATATATATGTATATATGTATTTAAATAGGTTATATATAAAGCATTTCATAGAATAACATAAAACATTGGTAGCACAGATGGTATGCGCGTGAGGGTAACCTGAGGAGCATCCGGGTTCGAGTCCTCTCTTTAACAAAATCTTTCAAATATATTTGAGAAGGTATACTATATAGGACACGTGGCGGTAATTGATTGATCATTTAGAGATCTAGCCAAGCTGGTTAGGGTTGTGGTTGGGTGTTGTTGAGGTGCTCGTTTCGAGCCCTCCTGAGAACATTTTTTTTTCATAGAAGAGAATTACCGACCGCACCAGTCGGTCGGTAGTGCGGTCGGTGGGGGGTTCCCGGACCTTTTGGGACTAGGCTGTACCGACCCCAAATGTGGTCGGTGCAGCGGTCGGTGCACCAGCTTCTTACCAACCGACCAATGCGGTCGGTGGCCTCCGAGACGACCCGTATCCCGGGTCCGGCGTCCGGATTTGCGGTCGGTGCAGGGAATTTTTTCTTGTAGTGATTTTTTTGACATCATTAGCCACCAGTGTTCCGCATTAGAAAGATTAACCTAGTTTGATGTGAATTCCAAACATCAAAGTTGTTCCATCTCTATGAGTCACTCTTGCAAGTTATCGAACATTAATCATCGTTTCTATGTCTAACGCCAATTATAGCCAACCAACCCACAATTGGTTTCTTTGGGTTGTTTTGAAATAGCTGTCTTATTTGCTTCACATTTTCTGTTATTTTTCCCTCAATTAGCACCCCCAGATATGAATATAACAACCATGCATGTGGAATTTTCTTACCATGATCGATACACCACATATATGACCTTACTAAATTTATGAATGAAACAAAAAGACATCTTCTATATAATAAATCCTGAATATTTTTTGGCATGTGCAGACTCTTTTGTCCTTATTAAATTTAATTCATCCTTCTTAATTTTAAAGGGTTAATCAGTCATTATACGTTCATTTTTAGATCAACGGCTCTTAAGTTTACACGTAATATGCTGACTAATTCCACGTCATCGGACACATCATCAATATCTATATTTAGAAAATAAATCTATCTATTAATATAACAAAATCTTTAGAAAATCTTCAAATATATTTTAAAAAGATATAATTTTTTTTGGGTGACACAGCCTGAGAAGGCGAGCAAATTTAAAAAGATATAATTGAATACAAATATATATAAATTATTTGATTGTATATATAATATTTTAAAAAATATTAATACTATAATATTATTAAATAAATTTAATTAGGTTACAGATTTATGCCTAAAAAATATACAATCATATATCAATATAAGGAATATAATAATTATATTTTAAATAAAAATATTTCATTAAAAATATAATGTAAACATTAAATTGACACTAAATATATTGATTAATGTAAAATAACTAATAACCTAAAAACTTTTATACCATTCTAAACAAATTCTACATATTTTTTTCGTTTTAAATAAGAAAATAAAAAGAAAAGAAAAAAACTAAAACACATCATAATTTAATTATTCTCATATATTTCAGTATAAAATAAAAATGTATATGAAATTTGGAGTAAATTGTTATACAATTTTTTAAAAATATTTTGTACTGTAAAAGAATATAAGAAGTATACCCCTAAAAGACTTGGTATCGGAGTATAAATTCGATTTTAAGGTTTATAATAATAATGAATTGAAAAATAATAAAATTTTAATTAAATTAAATGAAAATATTAACTACCAAATTTTTTTCATAATCAATACGTAAAAGAAAAAATTGGATAAAATATTATGGACTAAAATAATATTTTAAAAATTAACAGATAATCAAAACGTATTATAGTTAAAATTTTATTTTATAAAATTATGGATTAGTCCATAAAAACTAATCACAACAAAAATTTAAAATAGTAATTTGTGTGATTTGGGCTCCCACACATCTTTACCGGCACATGAGTGTCACTGTTTATCAAAAAAATTAAAAATACATTACATAATAAAATATAAGTTTTAAATGATGAAAAGATAATAAAAAAGTATAAATAATATTTTTTAAAAAAAAACTTTAGGGATAATAGTCAAAATGTAAAATATATTAGGAGTAAAACTAATATTTTTTTAAATCTTAATAATACAAAAAATACTCCATCAGTTCCGGGAATACCGTCCCAAAACTTTTGGGCACGGTATTTTAGGTATAATGGGTTATTGTGATAAAGCGAAGGAATTAGTTGATGCGATGTTTTAGTTGATGTTTATGGAGTAGTTTTTCTAAAAAGGGAAATGTGACAATTGTAGTGGGACATATCAAAAAGGAAAGTGAGACAGAATTAGTGGGACGAATGGAGTAATTTTTTCTAATTTTGAATGGTTAAGGAGTATTTATTTTCCACTTACTCTCATATTTTAGATATGAAATAAAACTATATACATTAAATTTTGTAATAGTAAAAAATAATTTATTTTATATTATTTCCACCTGAGTTTGAATTTCTTTCATTCATCTTATTATCCCCTTTATTTTCCTTTTAATCTTTTTTTTGCATGCATTTCAATCACTATTTAAACAAAAGAAATTGAATATCATGTAATCCAAAAAACATTATATTCTCATTTTATATCGTCATATTCGTTCAACACCCGTGCGTAGCGGGCGAAAAAATCTAGTTAATATATAATTTTGTAATACCATCGAGAGTGGCTTAAAGAGAAGAAAGCAAGTTCCTTATACCAATAAAGCACCATTCCTCTTGGTCGTAAACATCCTATAATCACTCCAAAGTTAAGTGTGCTTGGCTTGAAGTATTTCTAGAATGAATGACCTCCTGTGAAGTCTTCTAGGTCGTATGTGGCTGAGGCCAAAATGTACTGAAAAGCGCTCATATTGGTTTTTGGGATAACTTTCATACGTCCGAACCAACAATATATAAAGTAATCCTATACATTTCTTTGTGCCGAAATTGGGGTGCTACACTTCTATATACGCCTTCCATATCTTAAAACCTTAAAAATAATTAATTAAAGAGAAGAAAAAGAAAAAGAAAAAGAAGAAAAGGCAGCAGAATAACCCTAAAACATGAAATGACCACCACCAAAGAGTGCTTTATTTTGCAAAGGGACAAGATTAGTTCTTAGTTCTTACACAGAAATAATCCAAATTACTGTCTGCAGTCTGCAGATTCAACTTGTTCAATTCCATCTTTTGTCACCTCACTAACAAGTAACAACTATAACACCCCATCTGTCTCATTCATCACCTTCCTTTTTCCCTAATTTAAACGAAAGAATGCCATATACACAATTCAAGTTATGTTTATTTTTATTTTATAACATAAACATGTGTGGTTGTTGAGGAAATTAAGGAATGAATGGACTTTATTCATTCATTCATTCATTCATTCATGTGTGTAATAATGTGAAAAATAATCAATCCTACAATGGATTCCGGCAACAAAAGAAAAAAGATATATATAGACAAGCATCATTGAAAATAATAGATTAAAGGAAAACTTTAATTTTATGATCGAGGAAAGAAAGTGGCCTTTTTGTCTGCGCAATATAAATTGTCGAGGCTTTGATTCTTCTGCAGAGCGCAGAGAGATTTTTCCATATATAAATATAATAGATATAATACTACTTATATACTTCCTCTATTTTTCTTTAATTGCTATGGATCCCATCCAGCGTACAGTCTAATGCACATTTTAAACCATTAATAACTCAAGTTCGGTACAAGTAAAAATTCTAACCGTTTGATATTTAAAAACTACACGACGAGACGAATCTAACAAGATCCCATTTGTCTATATTTTAACTTGTATATTTATGATAAATATTGAAATTAAAGCAATCAAATGAATAGTAGCAATATTTGCAATGTTTAAGTAATTAAAAATGGAGGAAGTATATATATTAGGAAGCCATTGGCCAGAAAATGTGATATGGGAACTCATATGACGTAAATTATAAGTAGATAAAGGAGATATATATGGAACTACCCGTGGGAAATTGAATCTACAACTATAAGGTTGAAAGACAAATGTCTTGATCACTTGATCAATTCTCATTCCCTCTTTTCAAATTTAACTAAAATTTTATTTAATTAATTTTTTTAAAATAACATATTGTTGTTATTAACGTGCTCTTGTGCAGATTTAGTAGTTCCATGGTTGTTGAAACTACGACAGAACGACCGAAGCAGTTACTGTCAGTCATGCGCGACAGTTACCTGATCTGTGTGTGCGTTCTAACCGACTCAGACTGATCTAATTCGCGTCTCTGAGTATATATATGTGTCTAGACTTTCTGTAAATTAGTTTAGAGTTTATTGAGTTGTAATTTTACACATTCTACACACTTTACACACACTAGTCGGTTATTTCTCTCCAAGATTCACTAGTTCTATTCTTTGAGAGAGAGTTAGAAATTCCTTGTATTCGTTCTACTTTTTAGAAGATCATTCTGTATATACAAGATCTGAATTACTGTGATTCAACAAGTGTTCTTGTTGGAGAAATCTTCTCTACACCCGATTGAAGAGGCTTTTGGAAGAAGCGCTCAAAGATTGAAGGAGATGGATTCAGGAAGACTGCTATGCCAAGAAGCCATGGTTCTTGAAGCCTGAACAACCAGAGGATTCAAATTGGACAGGATCGTCCGGAGACGTAGTTGTGGGGGAGTCGCGACTACGGTCTGTCTGCAAACAGGGAAGTGTTGCTTTAGAGTTTGAATTGGTTGTTTGTGAGTCTTCTAGGTCTAGGATTTCTTGAGTATTTAGTATACGTCGCCTGGATTGGAATCCCCCAGACGTAGGCCGAAGGCCGAACTGGGTTACCAAATCACGTGTCTTTACTTTCTGCTGCATTACACCGATTTGCACACTCTGATTCACACACTCACTATCGTTCACACGTCGTTTTAACTACTGCTCGACGACCGCGCTAAATCCAAGATTTTCACGTAATATCTGGGACCAACACTTGGTATCAGAGCGGCAGACTCTGATATAGTAGAGGCGATCTGAAAATTTCTTGGAAAGATGAATAGAGAAGGCGCTTCTTTGTCAAGACCACCACTGTTCGATGGCACGAATTATAGATATTGGAGAACTCGGATGAAGATCCATCTTATGGCACTTGGAGATGATGTTTGGGACGCAGTCGAGACAGCCTGGCAACCACCCACTCGACCACGAGCTACAGCTGATGGTTCTACGGATCCACCTGGAAGTCGACCGGCAACGAAGGATGAATATACTGAAGCTGAAAAAGATGCCAAGAAAGGGAATTATACGGCCTTAAATGCGATTTTTAGCGCCATGGACGAAACGCAGTTTCCAGCTAGTCACAAACCACACACTGGCTCATGACGCATGGAGGACTCTAGAGGTTATGTATGAGGGTTCTGAGGATGTTCGAGCTACCAAATTACAGCGAGTTGAAACCATGTTCGAGAATTTGAAGATGAACAAGGATTAATCTATTTCGGTCTATTACGGGAGGTTCAAAGATATTGTAAATCAAGCCTGTTCCTTGGGATTGATTTATGATAATCAAAAATTGGTTCGAAAGATGTTGAGGACTCTTACCAAGAAGTATGCTCCTAAGGTTGCAACATTGGAAGAATTGGATAAATTGAACACCATTACCTTGGATGGCTTAGTGGGAATTCTTCAAACATACGAGATGAACCATCTTGAAGAAGAATCATCAAGGAGTATTGCTCTCAATGTGGAAGAAGAAGATTCTGGAAACTCCTCTGAAGACGATGTATCTTATATTTCCAGAAAAGTGGCAAAGATGTTGCAAGACAGACGTACAAAGAAATTCTACAAACAGCAAGGTCGCAGTTCCAACGATGTTCCGACGACGGACAGACCATCTCGCAGAGACTTCAAAAGAAAGGATAGCAGCAAAGTTGATCGTTTCAACAACAAGAAGAAGGACTATGACAAGCCGGACAAGTTTGCCTCGGTGATTTGCTATGAATGTGGAGGCCAAGGACATGTTCGATCTGAATGTGCCACTGCCAAAAGAAAGGAAATGCGAGAAAAGAAGGCACTGCAGGCTACTCTAGGTGATCAAGACGATGACAGAACCACTGAAGCACAGAATTCAGATTCTGATGAAGTCGTTGCATTCACTCTAAGAGAAACAAGTCCTACTATAAAAGGTATTGTCAAGTCAATATGTTTTTCACCTAACAATTGTGATTCTGATTCAGGTGAAAGCGATGATGAATACGACCAATTACTTGCTGATTACAACGAACTCAAAGAGGATTTTGAAGTTGCTGTTCGGGAAAATAAGAAGTTGTTAGGACAACTGGCAGACGTCGGAATTGCTTATGATCTTGAGGTTGAAAAGAATGAAAACTTGCGAAAGGCGAACAACAATCTTAAAGACAGAATTCATGTTATGGAGAAAGAGTTTGATGATCTCAAAGCAAAGAACAATGAACTTCAAAAGGTATCTAAAGGTAAAAATCAACTTGATGAAGTTTTATCTATGGGAAAACGTATTGGTGATCAAACAGGTTTAGGCTATAAGAAGCAAAGCACTCCTAGCAAAACAAAGTTTACAAGTGGAGGTTTCCTCACTTCAACTACTGATTCACCACCTGAGCTGATAGTCGGAGAATCGTCCAGACGACAGAAGGACTGCCTGTATTGCAATCTACCTGGACACACAGCTGAAACATGCATGCGGATTCTAAGAGATCTTATGAATGGAAGACCAGTCGTATGGCCTGAATCAAGAGCTTCGAAAGAAATTCAGAATGCAGAAGGCATGGATACCTAAAGGTAAAACTAATAATAATAAAGATGCTGCTTGTTTTGTAGTTCTTTCGGTGCAGGAACAACATCGAAACGAAAAATGGTATTTTGATTCGGGATGTTCAAGGCATATGACGGGAAGAAAAGATGTCTTAGACAACTTTACTGAGAAAGATTGTGGAGCCGTTATGTATGGAGATGGTACAAAAAGCAAAATTGCGGGATATGATAAATCTAAGGATGTTACTCTTTCTAAACTCTCTAGAATATTCTATGTAAATGGTCCTTACTACTAAACCTTATCTCTATTAGTCAACTTTGTGATGAAGATTTGGAGGTTAGGTTTAACTAAACATAGATGCATAGGTATATAATGATCAAAATGAGATTGTTATGATGGGAGGCCGTAGCAAGAATAATTGCTACATCTTGAAGGATGATATTCCACGGATTTTACTGACCAAGGATGATCAGACTACTCTATGGCAAAGCATCTTGGACACCTTAATTTTCAGTCACTGCATAAATTGAGTAACTCGAATGCTGTTCGCGGGTTGCCGCAACTACAGAAGAACGATGAAACCATCTGCAGAGATTGCGCCAAAGGAAAGCAAACCAGATCGAGACATAAGAAGACTGATGACATTAAATCAAAAGAATGCCTCGACCTGATACATATGGATCTTATGGGTCCAACCGAAGTGGAGAGCTTAAATGGTAAAAGGTACATTTTAGTATGTGTTGATGATTTCTCTAGATATTGTTGGGTTTTCTTTCTTAGGTCAAAAGATGAGACTTTTGAGTACTTTGAGGCCCTGAGTAAAAGACTCATGAATGAGAAGCAAAGGAAGATTGCACGAATCCGAACCGATCATGGCAAGGAATTCGAGAATCAGTCGTTCGATCGTTATTGCGACGACAATGGAATTACACATGAGTACTCAGCCCCCAAAACACCACAGCAAAATGGAGTTGCTGAAAGGAAGAACCGAACATTGCAAGAGATGGCCAGATCAATGCTTCACACCAGCTCATTAAGCAAAAGATTTTGGGCGGAAGCTATTAACACTGCCTGTCATATCATCAACCGAGTGTTGTTGAGACCACACTCCAACTGCACACCTTATCAACTTTGGAACGGTAAAAACTCCCACGGTAAAATACTTTCATGTTTTTGGATGCATAATGTCAAGTTTTTAAATGATAGAAATCAATTGCATAAGTTTGATTATAAATCTTTGGATGGATATTTCAGTGGTTATTCGAATAATTCTAAAGCATATCGTGTTTATCTTACTAGTGATAGAAGGTTATTGAATCTACTAATGTTCTCTTTGAGGATCTTGATCTATTAAGAAACAGGGTAGATGATGATGAGTTACCTCTTACTCAAAATCATGAGAATGCTATTGGATGCTGAGCAATCTGTCACTGATGAAGAACATACTAGTCCTAATGTTCCAGATAAAGGCCCTGATAAAGATTCTGAACCAGAAAAGGATGCTGATACAGACACTGTTGTCAGAGACGACAGCAGAAACCACCCTCAGAAGTTCAGAACAACAGAAAAGGTTCTAGAGTGAATAAACATCATTCAACACGGATATTATTGGAGATCCAAAGGTCAGAGACAGACTAGGCATAAAGAGATTAATTTTCAAAGATCTAGCAGCTTACAATTGTTTTGTTTCTATGGTTGAACCAAAGAATACATCTGAGCGCGTTGAATGATGAGTACTGGATTGCTGCAATGCAAGACGTGCTACTGCAATTCGAGAGGAATGTTGTCTGGGAGTTGACAGAACCACCGCAGAACGCCAACATTATTGGAACGAAATGGGTTTACAGGAATAAAACCGGATGAGAAAAGCAATATCATAAGAAAATAAGCAAGGGCTAGTTGCACAAGGTTATACCCAAATTGCAAGGTTTGGATTATGGCGAAACATTTGCTCCCGTGGCAAGGATGGAAGCCGTAGGATACTACTTGCAATTGCGTGCTCTTTGAATTTGAAGCTGTACCAAATGGATATCAAAACAGCCTTCCTTATGGTAAAATCAAGGAAGAGATTTATGTTGCACAAACCGATTGGATTTGAAGACCCGAAGTATCCAAATCATGTTTATCGAGTCAAAGGAGCCTTATACGGATTAAAGCAGGCAACCTAGAGCCTGTGTATGAGAGATTGTCAAAGTATTGGTGGACAATGGATTTAGAGAGGAAATGCAGACAAGACGTTGTTTGGGGAAGCGTCAGAACGACCACTAAACGATAGCTCAAGTGTATGTTGACGACATCATTTTTGGATCGACGTCAGTCAAACTCAGAAAGGAATTTGTTGATCACTATGAAAATCAGAGTTTGAGCTGTCTATGATGGGAGAATTACACTACTTTTTGGGATTACAGGTTTAAGCAAGAGGGGCTGATGGTATTTTTCTGTGTCAAGTGAGAAGTATGCTAGAAACATGCTTGAAAAAGTTTGACATGGATGATTCTAAAGTAAGTGTCAGAACACCGCTAAGGAGGACAACAGGAGAAGCTGAGCAAGGATGAAACTGGAAAGTCAGTGGATCAAAGACTTATAGGAGTATGATTGGAAGTCTACTGTACTCACTGCCTTCGCAACAAGACCAGATATTTCATTTAGTGTAGTGTATTGCAAGGTTCCAATACGATCCTAAGAGTCTCACATGAAAGCAGTAAAGAGGATCATGAGACTATGTTAAAGGAACAATGAATATTGGAATTTGGTTTTCGAAAAGGTCATCACTTGACTTGATTGGATTTACAGATTCTGATTGGCAGGTTGTTGTGACGACAGGGAGATGTCTACCACTGGAGGCTTGCTTCTACTTGGGAAACAATCTAGTAAGCTGGTATTCCAGAAAACAAAATACGTTAGCTCTATCAACAGCCGAGGCAGAGTATATTGCTGCCACATGTTGCTGTTCACAACTTCTTTGGATGAAGCAACTACTCGAGGACTACGGTATTCATAAGGGTGATTTTTTAGTTTTCTGTGATAATACTAGTGCAATAATATTTCTAAAAAATCCTGTTTTACATAGTAGGAGTAAGCATATTGATATTCGTTAATCATTTTATTAGAGATCTTGTAGAGGATAATGTTTGCAGGATTGAGCATATCGCGTCGTTGGAAACAACGGGCGGAATCCTTACAAAAGCTTTAGATGGAGAAAAGTGTTGAAGGCCTAAGAAGCACCTCCCTTGGGTCTTTCCTATTCATAATTAATCTGTTTACAATTGGGCATGACGAATTTCATGTTTGAGTAATATTTTTGCAGGCCACATCATTAAGCCAAATGGAGAAATCCTATCCGGAACATCATTTATTGCACTCGGCAGTTTTTATGACGTCATAGCACCTCTGCAGCTGGCTGTAACTGCTGCAACAAGACTTGTCAATCACGTCGCACGTCTCTGAAACCGCCGAACGACTCTTCCCCTTCCGGCCACTCTCTCCATTTAAGGTCTACTTCTTCTCCATTTTACTTACAGCTTTTCCCTAACCATTTTCTCTAAGTGAAGTTTCATGAAATTTGAAAATGGCAACCACCAACGATCCCGACGCTCCTCACTCCGATACCTCCCTCCACGACGAGTTCGTCGTCTGGGTCACCGTGGACGCCCAACCTATCTCGGTTCTACCACCTGTTCTTTATCTTCCTCCTCCTGCTGCTGCTGGAACTTCCGAGCAGCTACCACTGAGAATCAGCCAGAAACCCAAATCAGCCTAACCCTAACCCCGAAATTACTATTGATCCCTCTTTCATTGACCAAGTTGTTCGAGAAATCAATGCTGAGCATCAAACGCCACCACTTTC
This sequence comes from Hygrophila difformis, assembly GCA_030278955.1. NCBI lineage: Eukaryota > Viridiplantae > Streptophyta > Magnoliopsida > Lamiales > Acanthaceae > Hygrophila > Hygrophila difformis. Next base: position 51,141,545 of record JAOANR010000002.1, on the reverse strand, counting down.
CCCCCCCCTGCAAAATCAAGGTTTACATGATATGACCAAGAAGAAATCGATGAAATCACTGCTTCACAGCAAACTGGAGGTCCTACTGCTGTTGCGACCACACCCAGAACCACGGAGGAAATCAACCAGAAAGCGAAAGGAGCCCACTCCTACGCCCACACCAGCACCAGTAGTCACAACTTCAAAGAAACCACGAAAGGAACCAAGGCCACCCCCTCCTGCTTTGAAAGCCAAAGATGCTTACAGTCTTAAGTTCTACACGCGAGACATGAGGACATTTTCGAAGGAAGTCCTTAAAGGGAAGGAGTTTAAGCCCGAAGAGATCTTCAAGCATAACCATTATGATGTTTTAGGCTTCTCGGATCTCTTGCAAGAGAGGCATTTGACGTATTGGGCTAAGGGTCTCACACACTACTCACCAAGCCATGTTCGCGAGTTTTATGCGAATCTACATCCTGAGATCCTCACTCCTCATTCTGCTTGGTTCGGTAAAGTTTACATTCGCGGTCAATTTCATGAACTAACTCCTGCTGTGATTCTGAAGTTGTTGAAGCTACCACCCAACGATGATATGAGCGACTGTTTGGATCTGATGCCGGAAGATACTCTCACTACTGCACTGGAGATTTCTAACCAGAAAGTTAAAAGCTTTGGACGCAACAAATTCAGATCAAGGAAAAGCATTTGGTTGCTTTGAAGGAGTACAAACCACCACCACACTTGATGGACATGCATAATGACATCAAAAATGGCCCTCCTCTAACTGGTCCTGCACTTGTACACCAATTGAAGCAGAGGATCCTTCATCAGAACGAACGGCTGACAACCTGGAGCCAGGAAGCTATGGCTATAAAAAGGGAGAATCTCAAAATTCTTCATATGCTTCCTTTGTCTTTTGATGCTTCTGACTTGCAGGCAGATGATGAGGATGTTGCTCTTGATGATGAAGAGTGATATTCCATCATGGGGGAGATGGATGGTGTTGGATGGTACTGACTGGTAGTGATGACAACTGGGTAACGATATTTCAAAACTTTGGTTATTGTTTTTGGATGTTTTATTGCTGGACAATATTGATGGATGTTTTTGATGATGATTGTTTTTTGATGACTGTTTTTGACTGGATGATTACTGAACTTTTGGATTTGAACTATTATTGGTCTGTAATAGTTAGGTAATTCTGATAACTGCTGAACTACTTGTTTTTTAATCTGTTCTGATGATTTTATATCTGCACTGTGATTCTACTCTGAATGTTAGATGGATGTTGTTTCTGAATCGTTTTGACTCTTCTGTAACATCCTATTTGTGTATCACATTGTTTTACTCTGATATGATCTCTTATACTCTTTGGACCTAGATAGTTTCAACACCATTTGGTGATGGAATTATCATCTCCACAAGAGTGGGGGAGATTGTTGTTATTAACGTGCTCTTGTGCAGATTTAGTAGTTCCATGGTTGTTGAAACTACGACAGAACGACCGAAGCAGTTACTGTCAGTCATGCGCGACAGTTACCTGATCTGTGTGCGCGTTCTAACCGACTCAGACTGATCTAATTCGCGTCTCTGAGTATATATATGTGTCTAGACTTTCTGTAAATTAGTTTAGAGTTTATTGAGTTGTAATTTTACACATTCTACACACTTTACACACACTAGTCGGTTATTTCTCTCCAAGATTCACTAGTTCTATTCTTTGAGAGAGAGTTAGAAATTCCTTGTATTCGTTCTACTTTTTAGAAGATCATTCTGTATATACAAGGTCTGAATTACTGTGATTCAACAAGTGTTCTTGTTGGAGAAATCTTCTCTACACCCGATTGAAGAGGCTTTTGGAAGAAGCGCTCAAAGATTGAAGGAGATGGATTCAGGAAGACTGCTATGCCAAGAAGCCATGGTTCTTGAAGCCTGGACAACCAGAGGATTCAAATTGGACAGGATCGTCCGGAGACGTAGTTGTGGGGGAGTCGCGACTACGGTCTGTCTGCAAACAGGGAAGTGTTGCTTTAGAGTTTGAATTGGTTGTTTGTGAGTCTTCTAGGTCTAGGATTTCTTGAGTATTTAGTATACGTCGCCTGGATTGGAATCCCCCAGACGTAGGCCAAAGGCCGAACTGGGTTACCAAATCACGTGTCTTTACTTTCTGCTGCATTACACTGATTTGCACACTCTAATTCACACACTCACTATCGTTCACACGTCGTTTTAACTACTGCTCGACGACCGCGCTAAATCCAAGATTTTCACGTAATATCTGGAACCAACACATATATATTAACATTTTAATCAATTCATTATCAACGTAATGACTGGTTCGAAGTGGTTGTAGAATTTTAATCACTTAAGCAAGATTTCCTGCTGTGAATCTGGATAACTGCTTTGAAGAATGTATGTTCACTATTGACCCAAATCTCAAAGTTACTACTACTTGAAAGGTATATAAAAAAATTAATCTCTTTTTTTTTCTGAACATCCAGGTTAGGAAATGATGGTGGGAGCTCATGTCACACAAATTACAAAGGGATAAGGGGAGGAATAGGGGGACGGGTAGGGAATCGAACCCCCAACATATAGGTTGGGAGTTGGGGACTTGACTACTAGGGTAAGTCCCCAACTCCAAATTAATCTCTGGTTTACCAAACACTAGAAAATAAAAGATAAAAATAAAAAAAGCAAATGGAATTTGTAAAGAATTTTCTGGTAACAAATGCCAATTTCCATAGTTGGATGAAATTAAATTTTCAATGGAGAATTGTTCCGTCTCAACATCAAGCGTTGAAAAACTACTTCCATTACAATTTTCATTGGATTTGCGACGCATCCATTTACAAAAAGGGTAAAATAAACTTTGTGCCAAGAAAACTCAAATCCCTTCCATATCCCTCAAACCCCATTTTAGCTATTGTAATACATCTATCTCTCACTTTGTTACTTATACTTTATATTTGTTGGTATATTAGATTTTTTTGTGCAGATGAAAAGTGTTGTTTTCTCATAGTTGGAATGATTTCGCAACAAGGGGAATTCATTGAAGAAGTTACTTTGACAGTTGTTTGATCAGTCATTAAGTAGTGACAACTGCTTATGGGTCATTTCTACTTATATAGAGTCTGTATAAATATGTTTGCTCTGTTAGATATATCTTTTTTGAAAGTCATTTTTTTCTATT